>CM060982.1:5605836-6205836 GCA_030765065.1 Deroplatys truncata
ATCACAGATATCTGAAGTAATTGCAGGTGATTCAGGTTGTATCAGAAGTATTTGAGTCATTTTCACGCGTAAGTTAACCAGTATCATTGATATTTAGGGAAAACTAGATAGTGTCACAGCTGGTTGTGCTAATTTCAATCAGGGACTCGTACCACAGCTATTTAAGGTAGTTCCGTATGATTCGGGTAGTATCACAGGTACTTAAATCGTTTTAGCAGGTAATTCAGATAGCGTCACAGGTATTCGTGCTAATAAAGAGAATAATTAGATAATAAACATTTCTCATCCAACGTTACAACACTTTTATATACTTTTTTCTAAATCTTAAATACTTTTTATATGTTAAGCAGTTAGTGTGCAAGACGGAAATGGATAAACTGATTTTGGTTTACAAATTGAAAAAAATGTACGATAACATAACTTTACTTTAGTTCGTTGTAGGCGACTCTCCCCTTTATCTAGGCTTGAGACTAACACTAGGATTGCTCCTAATGGCAGCGTTAACACCTCCCCTTCCAATTTCTTCTTTATTCATCAGGTGTATGCTAGGCGTATACACATCACATGGACAAACTTCCATTTTCGAAATTGTAGACTCACAGAGAAAATCATATTTGACTTACATTCTCTTAACCACTGTTTGTAATGCTGTAATGCCCATAAGCAATAGGTACTTATTGCATTCTCGGGAATTACTCTTTTATCATCAAAGGGATTAAATGTAATTTTATTATTTTGCAATGTGCTAACAGCGTGCTCTTGTGATAGGATTAGATTCATGGGCGTTCTGATGATTTCACATGTTTTAATACAGTCTGTATAGGTGTTAAATGTATCGCACTGCTTAAAAGTATTACGTTTTACACCTTTAATCTTTTTTATCATCGATCCTTGAATATCTAAGGCATACATCTTAGGTCGTATTCCGACAAAGCGCAGGATGATTTTGCTATTAGCCTCATCTTTGAATTTTCCCAACACCTTATTGTTCTGAGTAGAGTGGCATATATAGCTTGCAGGCTAATCAGCTGTATCCAGATGCTCAAGAAAACGGAGCTTGTCCTGGTATACATCTTCAGTTGTCACACGCAGAATGAATGGTGGTTGTGGTAGGCTTTGAATGGAAACGTCTGTCGGAATGAACGTGTGAGAGTAATTCTCTTGTTAGTGTGACACCATATACAGGCTGTTATGGGATGGGTTTAAGCGTCTTTAATGCAGTTGACACCCTTTATCTGGATGTGACGTCATAGGCATCCTGTTTCTGGGTGTGAGGTTATTTGGCACAGGTTAATACGCGCAGAGCGACCATATACAGCTAGTTATGGAGCGAGTTTAAACGTGAGTATACGATCTAAAAAGGTCCGTGCTCCCTCTATAAAGAGGGTGATCTCGGGCAGCTAATTAGGCTTGAGGTGTTAAAATCGTGCTATCTCCAGGAATAATAAGCTTTCTAAAGTGTTATGAAAGTGAAGAGGTCTACATTTCCTTGAAGAAGGTCTAATACTTTATTACATAAAAAATAACGATGAATAACTCTGCATATAACGATATCATTCATGGAGAATCAGGATACACTTGCGAAAAATGCGGGAAGAAGTTCCTCCGAAGTTATCAAAAGAGAAGACACGAGATATCTTGTAAGAAGCTCTTCAAATGCAAGTATTGTAATCTAGCCTTCAATGATGGTTATAAGGGTCAGCGAGCGACCCTTAATAAGCAGTCCCCAGAGGTAAAACAGATTGGAGCCTACTAAACATCAGTTACTGTCAACAATTGAGAACTGTAATAAGAAAAAATATGAAACTTCATTCTATGGTAGACTGAAATCGTATTTTATACGATACGAATCACATAAGGACCTGAATATGTATCTGCGTGAGGCAAAGCAACGGATAATCCAGGCTGTGCATAAGAACTTGGTATTCACAAGAGTGTGAAAATTAATCTGTTGGCTCAATGTCGATTTGTTAACAGTAATGGAGAAACCCGTGGCAAAATATTTAAAACACGGAATTAGCCCGTGTTTCTAGAAACGGATCTTGAGTCAACGTTGGACGCGAAATACAAGAAATTTGTGACTGAAATGTAGGAGTCTCAGCTTGCGGGTAGCAACTGGGCTTTGCTTGCTGTGTAAGGAGTTCGACTTGGTATCAACAAGTACAATCCGTTACGAGGAATTAGCTACATAGCACTACCGCTATCTGTCGGAGTTAAAGAAGCGTGTATAAACATCCAGAACTTTAGCGATGAAAAATGCTTTATGTATTCTATACTGGCCAAATTCATCAGCACCAAGCCTCAACGCGTCAGCAAATACAAACAACTTCAAGATAAGTACGACTTCAGCTGTGTTTCCTATCGTAATCCACTTTCTGAAAGACCTAAATTTGAGAACCTTAACAGGATGTCTATCTGCGTTTTCGGGCTGGAAGAGAAGCATGAAGTGTATCCAATAAAGGTTGTTGAGACTGAACTACCTGAACCCCGTGACCTGCTACTATTGAGTGACAGTTGTGGAAAACGTCACTATGTATATCTAAAGAATTTGAGAAGTTCGTTCAACGCCAGAAAACTAAACGTAATGGACGTGTTTATACCTGCAAGCGCTGTTTTACACCTTTTGATGATCAGAGCAGGCGAAATGGACTGGAAAAACTACAAGAACATACAGCCATTTGTATTCAACATGGTGTTGCAAGGGTAGTTATACTTACCAAGGATAAATCAATTCTAGAGTTTAAAAATGTTGAGAGGATGCTGAAACTACCTTATGTCCTCTATGCGGATTTTGAGAGTATCCTCACTCCATGCCATGCGTGTATACCCAATCCTGAAACTTCCTATAGAACCCCTTATCAAGAGCACACACTAATGAGCTTCTGTGTTTACGTGAAGCCTTCATCCAGTGTTGAACATTTCGAAACTGGTCTTCCTAAGCAACCCTATGTATATAGTGGTTATGATGCTGCTCAGAGGTTTATGCTGTACCTGTCATCCCTTGCAAAGAAGATTGGTAGTATATACAAATATACTAAGCCTCTGCAACTTAAGAATCAACAGCAAAAGGATTTTGAGCCTTCTATAGTATGCTACTTGTGTGGCAAATCCTTACAGAAGAGAACTACAAAGTACGCAACCATGATCACATCAGCGGTGAATATCGTGGGAGTCTTCATAATGAATGTAATTTAGCCTGAAAAAACACCCAAATATATTCCTGTCTCCATGCATAACCTTAGCGGATATGACTCTCATTTCATTGCTAAGGAGTTGGGGTGTACAAGTAAACGTGTAGAGGTAATTCCTAACTCTGAAGAAAGCTATATCTCATTCTCCAAGTATGCCGGAGATAAAGATCCGGGTTTTGATGGCTGTCGATTCCTGAGTACAAGCTTGGTTAAGTTGGTAAAAATCTAACCTCATATCCTGAAACGCTAAAGTACTTGGAGTAGACAAATTGAAGCTGATGACACGTAAGGGCGTATTTCCTTATGATTTTGTTACTTCATGGTATGCCCTGAACGAGACCTGCCTGCCTCCTTAGGACTCCTTCTACAGTAGATTAAATTAAGAAGAAATTAGTGTGCTGAGTGCAATCATGCTACAAATGTATGGAAACTGTCTAATATGAGACACCTGGGCGAGTACAGCGACCTGTACTTAACCTAAGATGTTCTTCTTCTAGCTGATGTCTTTGGGACATTCAGAGAGCAAACTCTCAAAACACACAAATTGTACCAGCACATTTTTTCACCTCTCCAAGCCTTACATGTTACGCCATGTTACTGTATACTGGGATCCGGCACAAGAGGAGATTTATGCCAAGTTTCTCATCGGTATGCAGAGGCTAATAACACTTATATGGAGAAGTTTGATTCGTCGAGACCAACCCAATTTTATCACATACGAGGACGCCAATAACCAATATGGGTGGCCAATGTGCACGCCCTTCCTTTTGGTAGATTTCAGTGGGTTTCGCCTGAAGAAATCAACTTAGAAAGACTACAAGAAGATGATCCTTTTGGCTACATATTAGAAGTCGACATCAATTATCCTGTAGAACTTCACAATCTACACAACGATCTACCTTTCCTGCCTAAGGAATCACCTACAACGAAAATGATACCCCATCTTCGACCTGAAGAAGTATGTAGTACATTATATGGCTTTGAAGCAAGCTCTTAATCATGGACTACGACTAACAAAAGTCCATCGTGTGGTACAATTCCGGCAGTCACAGTGGTTAAAACCTTATGTGGAATTCAACGACAGGCTACGACGACAGGCAACAACTGACTTCGAGAAGGAACTCTACAAACTCTTTAACAGTGACATGTTTGGAAAAACTATGGAGAACCTACGTAATCGTATGGATATACGACTGGTGACATATGGAAAGACACTGGAAAAGTTAATTGCCAATTCTACGCTTATCGACAGGACAATATATGCTACTAATCTAGCTGGTGTATATATGGCCTCTCGTCAGATCGTGTTCAACAAACGTGTATACATCGTTATGAGTGTGTAGGACATATCCAAGACATTAATGTACCACTATCATTATGATATGTGGTTGCCATATTATGGGGCTGAAAACCTGAAGCTTATGTATATGGCCACTGATTCATTCATTCATTCATTCATCGTGTGGCAACTGAAGAAGTGTACCAGGACACGGTACGTGTTCTTTAGCATCTGGATACAGCTGATTATCCTGCAAGCCATATATGCCACTCTACTCAGAATAAAAAGGTGTTGGGAAAAATTAAAGTTGTTGGTAAAAATTAAAGATAAGGCCAATAGTAAAATCATCCTGCGCTTGTTGGACTACGACATAAGATGTATGTCTTAGATATTCTAGGATCGATGGTAAAACAGTTTAAAGGTACAAAACGTAGTGCTATTAACCAGTACATTAACTTTGATAGCTATACATACTGTCCTAAAAGCTGTGAAATCGTCAGAACGCCCATGAATCTAACCCTATCACGAGAGCACGCTGTTACCACGGTGCAAGTGAATAAAATTACATTGAATCCTTTGATGATAAAAGAGTTATTGCCGAGGACGGCATAACTAACTCCGTGTATGGGCGTTACAGCATTACAAAATGTGCATAAGAGAGCGTAAGTCGAAGATGAAGATTTTCTCTGTGAGTCTACAACTTCAAAAATGGAAGTTTGTCCATGTGATGTATATACACCTGATGAATAAAGAAGAAATTGGAAGGGGAGGCGTCAACTCTGCTATTAGGAGCAATCCTAGTGCTAGCCTCAAGCCTAGATAAAGGGGAGAGTCGCCTACAACGAACTACAATAAAGATATGTTATCGTAAAATTTTTCAATTTGTGAACCAATATGCAGGTTATCCATCTCCGTCTCGCAAACTAACTGTTTAACATATAAAAAAAGTTTGTAAGATTTAGAAAAAATTATATAAAGGTGTTGTAACGTTGGATGAGAAATGTTTATAATCTAATTACTCTCATTATTAGCACAAATACCTGTGACGGTATCTGAACTACCTGCTAAAACGATTTAAGTACCTGTGATACTACCCGAATCATGCGAAATTACCTTAAATAGCTGTGGTATGAGTCCCTTTGATACTATTTGGTTTACCCTAAATATCAATGACACGAGTTGAATTAACTGTAAATGACTCAAATACCTTTGATACAACCTGAATCGCCTGCAATTACCTCAAATAGCTGTGATACAAATCGCTCATCGAAATTATCAGGAGCATCTTTAAAACTACGCTAATTACCCCCAAATACCTACGATATTGCCTGAACTATCTGTGAAATACGAAACTATGTTATCACCAACCCCTGAAACATACCCTCCTGTAATGCTAGCTGAATTACTCTAAACAGTTATAATACTTGAATTATCCTAAATACATAAGATACTCTCTGAATTACCTGTGAAATGGGAAACATTGTATATCCAACCCCTGCAATCAATCCTAAATACTAGCTGAATTAGGCTAAATACCTACAATACTAGATGAATAACAGTGAAATCATATACGGCTATGATACGCCCTGCCCCTGGGAACTAACCTGTGATACTACCTGAATTGCCTGTGAAGTCATGCACAACTATGCTGCACCCAATCTGTGAAATATGTTCAGCTGCTGAATGTTGAATGGTGCTTTCCTGGATAAGACTGAACATTACATATGCAACAAAAGTAACCTTGCTAACATCTATCATTATTTTCCCTACCTCTCAAATATAAATGCATCCCCCCTTCAGCTCTCTCTCTCTTAGTATAGGATCTCTCTCCGTATTAGCCGTCTCTCCATATAAACGCATTCTCTAACATTCAGACCCTCCTAGTCTAATACCTCTGCTCGGTTTGCTATCTCTCCCGTATAAAAATCATATCCTATTCCTTAAGTCTTGTCTAGTCTAGCACGTCCTCTCATATTCCGTATCTCACCTGTATATAAGCAAGCCTATATTCCTCCTCCTTCAGTATCTATCTAACCTAACACCTCTACGCTTTTTCTTATATCACTCATACATATAAACGCATACTCTACTCCTCAACATCTGTCTAACCTAACACTTCTCCTCGTATTCCTTTCTCTCCTATATAATCATATTTCCCTCTACTTCAACCCCTGTCTAGCCTAGCATCAGCCCTCGTTTTCCCTATCAGTAGTATGACAGGCTCTTGAGTCCGTTCGTTGACCCCTGATGACGTCATCACCGCAGGTCATGTAACATAAACAGGGCCGCTGCCGCCGCCGCTGCTGCTGCTGCCTCCACGTGTTGTTGCGTCGACCTTGGTTTAGGCTGCAGACAAGTCCGCCGCCTCGACCACACCTAAACAGGTGCTTTTAAAACCCGCTGTGTTGGTCTCGGTCGCGGCAACACAATACAAATTTATTTTTTATAAAGTACTGATAAAAAAGAATGAATAAGTAAATAGCAGTTATTGGATGTTAGTAATATTGTTTATTTGATACAATTGCAATGGAAATATCAATTTTTTGCTAACAAACATTTTAGTTGCCTTAGGGAAGGCCTTGCGATACCGTTTTGACGTGAAGTAGGCTTATAAGAATACACAGCAGCAAGTAAATGATTGCCAAGCCTAGATCAACTGGTATTTCTCTTCCTGGCTGCAGCGCATTGCATACAAGGTTACGCGTGCCGGGTCTAGATTTCTCTTTCTTATATGCAGTGCATTGCATATAAGGTTACGCGCCTTTTACTTTGTTAAGGCTAGATTCATTTCCTTGTTGCAATGTATATAAAGCTTGCACTGTCTTTGTAAGATTATGACTTTGAAGGGGGAATAGGAACAGATGGGAACAGGAATAAATAAGGTAAGCTATGAGTTTAACATATATATTTTATAATATGTACATTTGTAGGAATAAGCAAACTTAATATTTTCTTTTACATATTAATAAGTACATTATCTTTGAGGAAAATATTTATATCGTTTTACATATTAAGAAGTACAAATAATGATTTAGACCATACACAAAAAACCAATTAATGTTTGTTTTACATATTAATAAGTAAAATCTTTGAGGAAAATATTTATATCTTTTTACATATTAAGAAGTACAAATAATGGTTTAGACCATACACAAAAAAACAATTAATGTTTGTTTTACATATTAATAAGTACAATATCTTTGAGTACATATAGTTAGCTAAGCAAAATTTATATTTTAATAAGTACAAATAATGGTTTAGAGCATACACAATTAATATTTTCTTACATATTAATAAGTACAACACCTTTGAGTACATAAAGCAAAAATTTATGTTTTTGTACATATTAATAAGTACAAATAATGGTTTAGAGCATATACAGCAAAACCAATTATCTTTTGCGTAAACCATTTCGTCAATAAATGAATCTTCATATTTAATGACTTTTCTATGTTTAAAAGCTCTATAGTGATCTTCTCTGAAACACAAAAGGTGGCATCGTTTGTACGGTCGATAGGGTAATAAAAGGTTTTAATTTCAATAGGAAAATCTATAGGAATTATTTGTTCAATTGAAAGATTGAATTCGTGTGCATTAAAAATTATATACATAACATTGTTATAAAGTGTGTCTGCATGCAAAAAATTTAATTTTGCGTTTTCAAATAAAATGTTCGATGCTAAACCTTTTAATGAAGGAGGGCTCTTAATACAGATTTTGCAATTGCAAGTATTTGTGTTACTACAGTGAAACAGGTTTTTATATTTTTGTAAGGTGGTGCTTGGGTTTTACCCCCAAACTTTTAACTTTGCTTTGGGATCACAAAGATACTTCATAGAAAACAGATCGTTGTGAAATGAACCAAACATTACACGTTTTTGAAAGTCAAAACTAAAACTTCTAAAAAGAAAATACATGAAATCCACCCAATGGTTTTGCAAAGTTACAGGTTCTTTGGTATGAACGTAGGTTACCTTAATTATAAACTCATGTGTTTCGCATTCCACTTTCCAAAATAAAGATTTTGTAGGCAAATAAAATAGACTACATTTGTTTGAATGGCTAAATATAAAATTAACGTTATTTGTAACGTAAATAGCATTTGGGCATAACATGAATCTTAACATCTCTTCTTTCTTCTGATTTTTGTTTATACCAACATATAAGCAAACACATTTATCTTCTGTGTCCACTATTCCGGCCATATAGCACGCAAATGTAGCTCCCAGAGCACAGTAAATATTTTCTTTTGATAGCCAGTGCATAATCCAAACAATAGTAGACCAGTATAATGGAAAACGGACAGGTATAAACTCTTCAAAAAAGGTTGTGATACCAGTTTCTTTTTGTACTAAACTATATCTGCTGTTTAATTCCCTTGTAGAACTAAAGATGAAAGTATCCATCTATAAAAATGCAAAAATAAAAATAAATTACTAAAATTCTCCGGTACTGCCAAAACCATTGTTACCCCTATAGGTAACACTTAACTTTTTAACCCTCCGTCAGGCGCGCGCTTTGGTAGAACGCCGTTAGTCGCGCGGGGCCTAGTAGACACGCGCTATATTTTTGTTGTTGTTGTTTGCAGTTTTGTTTTCTTTCGTTTATTTTCTTTTTTCCTGTGTTTACCTTTATTTAGATTAAGGGTACAAGGCTTTCAATAGTAGGTATTATGTTACAACATAAAAATACGAGTACATATACGTTATAAATTGTATTACTAAGTATAAAGAAATACATTGCCATTTCCAGGTATACATACAACTTGTAATTTCAAATGTTCAGTTACTCAGAATCATCTATCTCACCCGTGTTTTCCCCGACTAAGCAACTTTCGCAAATAATTTTAGCATGTTTGCTCAAACACGGGGGGTGTTGCATTTCCCACATGCATATTTACTTTTGCAGTTCATTTTGTCTTTGTTGCAGGGTGCACATCGTTTCCTTTTCAATATGCATAGTCGTGTATTTGACAATTCATCTACCCCGGATTCTTCATGTTTATATTTTGTCATAAGGCCTTTCAAATCACCGGGTAGCTTTGATGCTGTTGCTCTCCTTTGTAGCTGTTGTAACAGTAAAGCAAAAGATAGTGCTTTCAAATACTCTTTCCTTGTGGAATATTTATTTTGGTTTCCAAGGAAGATAACCCTAGAATTAATATCTGCAATGTTCAAGATATGGTAAAAAATTACCATGGGCCACCTTCTCGTTGTTGTTGCTACATTGTATGTAGCACACAATTTATCTACTACATCAACTCCAGATTTACTGTCGTAACGCAGGATTATTTCAGGCTTTTTCTCAGCACATTCTGATAACTGTGTGGATGAAACATGTAGACTTGAGAGCAAAACTACTGTTTTACCACTTTTTGGAACATATGAAACAAACGTTTCATTTTTTATGAAGCCAAATATGCTTTCGCACTGACTGCGATCTTTTGGAGAAGTGAAATTAGTGGGTAATTCTTTTTTGTTCTTTCGCACTGTACCGACGAAAGAAAGTTGTCTTTTGCGCAGTTCATTCACCAGTGATACAGTGATAAACCAATTATCTGCAGTAACGTTTCGTCCAGTGCCAGAGATTGGTTCAGTTAGTCTCAGCACTACAGCCTCTGCCGAGTTAGTTTGCAAATATGGTCCGTCCGTCTGCTGTCTACGATAAATCTCCATGTTAGTTGTATAAAACAGTTTTGCATCACTCAAACAGAATCTATTTATGCCATACTTATTTGCTTGGATGGTATATATTGTCTAAAGCCACATCGACCACGAAATACCGGCAACTGTTCGTTGACAGTGACATTTTGTCCAAGAGAATAATGGTTCTGACAGATATTCAGAAACAATGTAAACATTTCTCTAACAGCAGCCAATTTATCCAATCTTCGTCGCTCCAGTCTTGAGCTTTTGTCATCAAAGCAAATACAGCGTATGGGAAAATGAATCGTTTTTCGGACATAGTCATTCGGAATAGAGGAATCCCAAGATCATCGGTTCTCCAAAGCTCGTGAATATTCTGGCATCCACCACGAAAAATTCCTGCCAGGTACAATAAGCCTAGGAAAGCTTTTATTTGTATTACATTTGTGGGTCTGTTGTCTCTTTCACGATCAAATTTGTGCTGCATTCTACTAATGTAAGTATTTGAGCTTTCGACAATCAAACCAACTATATCTTCGGTAACAAAAATCAATTTCCGTTTTCGCATTTTTGGCAGCTCCTACCACACCAGGAATTTTGGTCAATATATTGTGAGCTCTTGTCTGTGTTATATTCCAATGTGTTCTTTCCATGTTGTTCCATCTCTTCCTGTATATAACAACAGAATGTATTGTCAATAATAATAATAATAATAATAATAATAATAATAATAATAATAATAATAATAATAATAAGAATTAGTATGATAAGCATATGATGTTACCTATAAAATACATGTTATCACACAAGCTACTTTCATCGTCTTTTTCTTCATCTTCATGCTCAGTTTCTGAATCTAAAGATCTCGTTTCGAGTTTATCTTCTGAATCAGAATCATCTGATTCATATAAGTTGTCATCCACGAGCAAGGCATCATAATCGCAAAGTAGGCGATGTACTTCTTCCAAATCATTCGTATTCTGTAGATCGTACCTTTTACTCGTATTCATGACGAAGCAGTAACAGCTCCTTGCAATAGCAAAGCAATATTGTACAAAAGCTAATGAGAAACAAATCTGTCAACAATATGTAACGAGAGCAGGCGCGCGGGGCCTGGTTGACCTGAGCGATACGTAACTTCTGATTAATCATTCCTCCAGCCAAACAAATAAACAGATAAGGTTATCGCTGCAGTAAATAATCGCGCAAGGTGTAATGTTAGATGTCCTAGTCAGGCAGTTGCATAGGTGCGTTCGTTCGAAAATTATAACATTTATATAATGCCAGGGGTCTCTCAGACCCTTAGCGACTGACGGAGGGTTAACATATTTTATTTTTGGTATACATATTTTTCACACATCAATTGAGCAATTTTTTGATTTTTAAGAATATGTGTTCTTTATTTGAGTTGTTTAACATTAATACACAAATTTCCCCTGTAAAATCTCTATCTATACACCCTCCTTTTATTCATAAACCTAAAAGCGCTAAGTTAGACTTTTCAGCAATGCGAAGATAAGTGTCTTTTGGGGGTGTTGCAGAAATTCCTGTTGGGATCATTAAGGTTTGCAGAGGTTGTATTTCATGCGCTTTAGGTGAAAAAATGTCTAAGCCAACGGATTCTTCAGTGCATATTACGGGTCTCTTAATATTAGATCTAAGTAACTTGAAATGTAGGGTCATCTGAAAAGATAGAGAGAACTTTTAGTTCCTCTGAAATAAAATACCATAACCGTTAATAGAAGTAAACCCTAAAAATAAAAACGTTAGCGAAAGCTTTTCATTATTAATATCATAAATGTCCGTTTCCTTAAACACGTTGGTATATTTTCTTGGAAGAAAGACTTCCAATGAGTCTTCAGAGCATTTCTGAAGTTTGGTAGATATTGAGGGTCCATATTTGGTGGCGACTTTTGTAGTTCCGATCACTTTATATGGAACATTCATTAATAGATCCCTAATTTGCATCAATTTAATATTCTTTTCTTGATTAAATCTTGTAAGGAAACCATTCTGTAAAGAAGATAAGTATGCACCAATAACTATTTGAAATAGTTTTAGTTTTCTTTTAAGAATAATAAATAGAGTAAAATAATTTACCTTGTTGATGATTGCTGCAGCGTCTAGGAGTAAACTGATGTTTCAATTCAACGTATGGCCTCCTTATATACAGATGCGCATTGTATCAGCACCAAGGACAAGTGAAAGTTGCATTTTTAAACTGCATCTATTAGGTATATAAGATATGAGAGACAATCGGCCACCAACAGTTCCACGTTAAACCCTGCTGCTGTTAAACCTGCTACTGCACGATAGAAAATGTAAGTAACACAAAGTTATCAGGGTTTGGAAATTCAATTAGCTTTTACGCACGCTTATACTATTTTGGTCTGTTCTTTTAGCATGGAAAATATTAACGTCCTAAATGAAATACGTAGAGAGTATAAAAGGTTCAACGCACACGGGAGGCATTACGATATTCAGATAAATCCTGCTTCCAAAAATGAAAATCCTAACCTTTACTTTCGAAATAGCAGGCAAGCTGTATTGGATATTGTTTTAAATGGTACGAAATCCAATGATATGGTGGGTCTGTGAATAAGCAACTCTGTGAATGTACAAGATAAACCGATAGGACTAAGCTTCCGCAGAAGCGATCAGGTATCTCTGGATGTATTAATGGCTGTTATAGAGAAAGTATGCCAATCTAACGCTAATTGTATGCCACAGATACTTTATCCATAAAAGTAGATCACGTTGAAATGCCTTTAGGACATGGTAGAATCAAAACAAAAGGTAGACACTTATCCGCATTGACGCACATAAAAAGGTCCATCGTAGGAATTAAAACCAGAACAAAATGCTTAGCTCATGCTCTATTGGTAGCTATAGCACATTTCGATAGAGACCCAAATTACATAAGTTATAGAAAAGGTCGAAAAATTTATTCCAAAGTCCATGAGCTTCTAAAGGCAGCAAATGTTGATCTAAGCAATGGTGGAGGAATAGCAGAATTGCAAAAATTTGAGGACCATCTTTCCGAATACAGAATCATAGTTTATGAAGGATTGCTTTGAGAAAATATAATATATGATGGGAACACAAATTCATAAAAACGTTTAAATCTCTTGTATGATGCACAGGAAAAACACTATAATGTGATTGTAAGTCTCACGAGTGCCATGTCTAAAGAATATGTTTGCGAAGGATGCAATAAGGGAATGAGTTTCGACGGAGCAAAGACGCATAAATGCAATTATCGATGCTCCGGATGTAATTCACGTCCGCCCTGCATTTTTGAAGGAAACTACATACTCTGTAATAAATGCAATAGGTACTTTAGAAGCCAAAGCTGCATGAATAATCATGTGCAGAATAAAATTGGCACTCAAATAATTTGCGAATGGAAGCGGCATTGTTTAATTTGTAGTCAACGGTTAAAGCCAAATCGTCAGTGCTATATGTCATATTGTAGAAGCTGTAAACGTAACGAGATGCCGGGCCACTTTTGCTATATGCCAACGCTTAGCGCAAAAAAAACATAATCGGAAAAGGTCTTATTCGTATTTTACGACAAAAAATGTACTCAAAACACGCAAATAGGAGACAATACATATCTTCATATTCCAAATTTACTCTGCTTAGAACACTGTTGTTTGTTTGCGAAAAAAAGGATATGCCCTAAGTGTGCAGTCAGTGTGGAAAGCGTAAGCATTCATTTTGGGGCAATGACTGCATCAAACAATTTATGGAATATTTGCGCCAAAATAGACCTTTTTGTGAAAGGATAATTGCAATTGCACATAATGCCAGAGCCTACGATCTCATGTTCATCTTAGATTATGCAATAAAACAGGGATGGGTACCGGATTTAGTAATGAATGGTGCTAAAATGTTATCCATGAAAATGGAACACATAACCTTTCTGGATAGTTTGAACTTTTTACCCATGAAATTGAGAAGTTCACCGAAAACTTTTGGAATATATTGTGTGACCAATGGCCACTTTCCGCATTACTTTAATACTCCTGAAAATATGAACTATGTAGGTTGTTATCCCGACCCCGTTCATTACGGCATCGATTACATGATGCAAGACGAACGCAGAGAATTTTTCGAATGGTACGAGAAGGAAAAAGATGGCATTTTTTATTTTAGAAAAGAGATTGAAGCCTACTGTATGGCAGATGTTGGAGTGTTGAGAAAGCGTGTTCTATATTCAGAAATACTTTCCTAGATATCGGAAGTATTGACGTATTTCAAGAATGTATTAAGATAACTTCGGCATGCAACAAAGTATTTAGAAAAAAATATTTGAAACCGAAAACTATAGGACTTATTCATTTTGGAGGTTATAGGAAATCCGATAAACAATACATAAAAGCTCTCATGTGGCTTAGGTATGAAGAAATTAAAAGGGGGATTTGCATTAAACATGCAGGTAATGGTAGAGAGGTGAGAATACCCGAATTACCTAACTCCAAATTAGATGGTTTTTGTGAGGAGACGAGAGAGGTGTTTGAATTCATGGTGTGTTTCCACCATGGCCACGTGTGTCTTACTAATAGAGATGTGCCCGTCGTAGACACGCGAACAGAGACGCTTGCAGATGGATACGAGCTCACCTTGAGTCGAATAGATAAAATTGTGTCGGCAGGTTACGTCTGTCACGTCATGTGGGAGTGTGAATTTGAGGACATTCTAAAACAACATCCGGCTCTACACAACGATCCCGTTGTGAAAAATGTTCCACTCATTCTTAGGGATTCCCTCTACGGAGGTAGAACGGAAGCATTGAAAACCTATTGCAAAGCCGACGAAAAAACTCGCATTAAGTATTACGACGTGATGTCTGTATCCTTATATATGTAAATATTTTAAGTTTCCCGTAGGTCATCCCATAATTCACATTGGCGAAGATTGCGCCAATATTACGGAAATGCTTAAAAAAGAGGGGGTTATAAAATGTAGGGCTTCGGCAAAAAATAGAAGTCTTTATCACCCTGTCTTGCCCTTTAGATGTCGACGAAAGTTAATATTTGGTCTTAGTTACATCTGTGCGAAGGAGGAAAATGACGGTGAATGTAGCCACGACGGGGAGCTAATTGGTACTTGGATCGTAGACGAGGTACGAAAAGCCGTTGAAATGGGTTACGAAGTGGGAGAAGTTTTTTAATTTTACGAATACAAAATGGAACAGTGTGATAAAAATGAAAATAAAGGAGGGCTCTTTGTAGATTACATTAATTGTTTTTCAAAATTAAAAGCAGAGGCCAGCGGATATCCCTCTTGGGTAAAGATCGAGGAGGATAAGGAAAAATACGTTCGAAGCTTTTTTCAGAGCGAAGGAATTCTTTTGGATAAGTCGACAATTAGAAAAAATCCAGGTGCAAGGTCTCTAGCAAAATTGTCTAACCAGTTTTTGGGGAAAGCTCACCGAACAAAGCAATCGGTCGCGCACGAAAATGATTAGGGAGGCCGCGGAATTGTTTACGTTCCTGACCACGCCCGGGATAGAGTTGCAGAACCTAGTGTTTGGGAGCGACGAGATAGTCTGGCTGTCGTGGAAATATGCCGAAGAGGTCGAGTGCCCTCCACTGGCCCACACTAATGAAGTGTTAGGAGCCTACGTTACCGCAGGTGCAAGGCTTAAGTTATACACCTACCTAGAGGCGCTGAATAGGGACGTATTATACACAGATACGGATTCGATACTGTTTACGGTTAGGGAAGGCGAGAAGTGTATCGTCGAATGCGGCGATAACCTGGGAGACATGACGGATGAGCTAGCGGACTATGGAACGGATTTCTACATTTCAGAATTCGTATCCGGAAGCCCAAAAAATTACGCGTATATAATACGCCTACTAAATGGTGATTTCAAAGCTGTTTGTAAAGTGAGAGGGATAACATTGAATTACGCCTCTTTACAGTTGATTAAGTTTGATTCAAAAAAATATTTAATTCTTGGCGAAAACGTGGATCGAAACATTGAAGTTAGAACGGAAAAGAAAATAAAGCACAAAGGATCCCATGGCGTGTATATCGTCTCCGAACCGGAAGATAAAATCTATAGAATTTGTTTTCACAAGAGAAGAAGAATTTCTAACGATTCCGTCCCTTTCGGATATGTAAAGCCTGACTGAACGAGCCGCCTCCTCTCATTATGGATTCCGAGGTGGAACGAGCAGTATCCAAGTACGTGGAAAACCGAAGAAGGCAGAGAGGCCTAAAATATTGTACGAACGAGGAGATAGCGCTCATTCCCTTAGAAGTGTTTGCTCAATATCCTCCCTTCGATGTAGATTACGTAATGTACAGGTAAACGGACGAATTGAGGGAAAAACTAAAGATGTTTCGACGATGTAATGTTACCCGTAGTGAAATTTATGTACCCCTTACGCTGATCGTTAGTGGTAGTTGGATTCTGGTAAGACCTATTTTGTGTAAATTTAGTAAAACATTTGAAGCATTTGTGCACTGTTGGAAATTTTAAAGAAATATTGTGGTGTTATAGCGAAAAATCGGCCGTGGCAAAGTTAAAACACGTAAAATTTCATGTAGGTGTGCCGCAGTTTGAGAACCAGAAAGGAGAGCCAAAACTAGTAATATTAGACGATCTCTTAAACTCTGCATATTCCAGAGAGGTGTGCGACCTGTTCACGAAGGGAAGTCATCATAGATACATAAGCGTAATTTTAATCACTCAAAATTTATTTCATCAAGGCAGATATTGCAGAGACATCTCGTTAAACGCTAAATACATTGTGGTTTTTAGAAAACGTAAGAGATAAAAATCAAGTGGCTCATCTAGCCAGACAAATATACCCCGAAAATTGGAAATCGCTTTTCGAGGCGTATCTGGATGCTACGGAAAAGCCTCACGGCTATATGCTTTTCGATCTGTGCTAGGAGACCGATAGCAGATTACGATTTAGAACCAACATCTTTCCATCGGAGCTCCCTGTCGTAGCATATCAGCATGAGCAAGCGGATAAGATCCAACTATCACATGCTGCACGTGCTTAAAAGCGCCAAGCCTAAGCTTAGGAAAGCCATTTTGGAGAAGTCCGACAAAGAGTTAGTTTTGACTATTGCAGAATGCGCTCTAAATGTTCTAAAGGTCAATTGTAGTTTAAGCAAATGCACCATTCGCAATCTAGGAAGATATAAAAATAGTCTGAGGCGAGTGGTAGATAAATCTCTAAAGGTTAACAATAAGAGAAGGTTTTTAATTCAAAAGGGAGGATTTTTGATTCCTCTGCTGACTGCCGTACTGACCGGACTTTCGTCTCTAATACAGCGTTAGATGCTGCAAAAATCATTTTTAGTTTCTCAGCGTTACATAGACACCCACTGCTTGAAGAAAAAGGCGACGTCGAAGAAGAAGCGGAGAAAAAGGGCTGCTTTCGAGGAGCTGATCAAATTTAAATGCAGTGGCCGCCGCCGACCGTATCTACCGCCGCAACCGCTGCCGCCGCCGCCACTGCCACTTCTCCAAGCCTCCCCTTCTCCTCGGGTCAAAAAGAGGCTCGTCTTCCCTCCAGAAACGCGCTACGAGAAGCAGGAAGAAGAAGAAGAGCAAGAAGAAGAGTTTGACTAGACAACAAGTAAGGCCTCTGCCATTGCCAGCCCAAGAGAAAAAGAAGTAGAACAGTTTAAATATAGAAGCTTTGTGTACATAGCAGGTCCTTACCTAGCTCCATATTTGCACACTCCTAGGGCAACGGATACCGTATTCGGCATTTACAAGTATAGGGAAGGCAACTTTAAAATTGGCGATTCCATTATTCGTATAGAAGACAACAATTTGTATGTAAAGGATAGGTATTTTAAGGGCAGTCTGGGTCTTTGGGAATTGCTAACTAGGAAGAAGGTAGATCTCTCGAAAGTCACCTCTTCGGACAAGAGTAAATATAGACAAATTCTTCTTTTAACCAACGGCCACCTGCAGAATAACGAAGCCTTTAATCAGATAAAATCAAACAGAGGTAGCAAATATAAAAAAATAATTGCCGAGTTGTTTCTGTCCAAGATGTGGACGGATTATTAACAATGAATAAGAAGTATTATTACGATCCCAAACAAACTTCGGCTTTTTCCACCGTGCAGAAACTTGCAATCTCTTACGGGAAATAGACGTAAAACGGAGGATTGACTTCTCCAACAAGATGCCTACACTTTGCACAAACCTGCAAGGAGAAAATTTCAGAGGAACCACTACACGGTGAATAACGCTAATGATGTGTGGGAAGTCGACTTGGCCGATTTTAAAAGCATTAGAAAAATATAACGATGGAGTTCAGTATCTCCTAACGTGTGTAGATTGTTTTTCCAGATTTGCACGTGTAAAGCCAATAAGATCAAAATCTAGTACGGAAACTGCAAAGGCCTTTGAAGCCATCTTAGATTCCGTTCCTCTAGCAGTCAGATCCGACAGAGGAAAAGAATTTTTAGGATCTGCATTTCAGAAGCTTTTAAAAGAGAAGGACATCGAGCATCAAGTTTGCAGAAACCCCGATGTAAAGTGCGCCATGGTCGAGAGATTTAATCGTACCATTAAGTCTAAAATATACAAGTATATTACTTACAGGAATTCGTACAGATATATAGACGATCTCGATAAACTTGTTCGCGCATATAATCGCACCATCCATTCGTCAATAGGAGTGGCTCCAACCGAAGTGAATGAGAAAAACGTGTTACAAATATGGAAAAGGCTAGAGAGAAAACGAGGTAGCATTAAACCCAGACCCGTCAAGTTCGCTGAAGGAAAAACCGTGAGAATAAGCAAAGAAAAGATAAAATTTGCCAAAGGCTACGAAAAAAATTTCTCAACGGAGATTTTCAAAGTTGTAAAGGTTATAAAACGTTCGCCGCAACCCGTGCACGAACTACACGATCTGAACGGAACTCCCATAGAAGGTTAATTTTACAGTTACGAACTAACTCCGGTAAAAATTAACAAATCCACTTTGTATAAAATAGATAAAATACTAAACACTAGGGTGAGGAATGGCAGAACGCAGCATCTCGTCCGCTGGAAAGGATATGGTCCCGACTTTGACAGCTGGATCGATGCATCATGGATGAGTTTTACGTAACAGTGTTGAGCAATTCTAGCGTTGATTTGCATCCCGAGAATTTGCATGCTAGTTTTCGTAACGATTTAGCACAACCGATCAATTTTCAGAGAGATAAGTGGGTTGTAGGTCTCGCAGAGCTTTCGCATTCTTACGGTTACGAGTCCATAGATGAGAACATACTTAACGAAGCCGGAGAACTGACCAAAAATGTCGTCAAAACAAGAGCTGGTGGAATTGTGTTTGAAAAAATGGAGTTTAAGGGCTTTAAGGAGTTGTACACTTCGCTAAAGAATCAGGTAACAGACGATGAACATCGGGAATTGCTGCTGTCGGAGCTGCAGGGTTACCTCATTTCTCATCAGAGAGAGATAAAAGAATTGGAAAACGCTAAGAAAGTATGGGTTCCAACACATTCCATTCCAGAAAAACCAAGCGGAAAGGCTAACAGTATTCGTTTAAAGATTACTAAAGTAAAACGGAAACAATTTTTAACGGGAAAATATTTTTTCCTACCAGAATATATTATGGTCTAGGCGATCTTGTGGACACCATAAAAAATTCTCTGCCAAATCTCGATTCCTATAAAATTGTTAATCAAAATATGCTCACAGAAGTAACTAACGATATGAAAACCCTTTTCCTTAGATCGCACAGAAAAAGCTCTTTTCAGTTTCTTTCTGGAACCGAACCCAATTTTTGTTTACTGCAATCTCATCGAACCGCAGCTGCTCGGTAGCTCCTACGTTAGGTGCATAAGAATTATTCAGTTTACCTCGTACACTAATCATCACAAGTTTGAAAACATATTTTACGTTCCGGTAGAACTTAATTATTTTCGAACCGTAGCAATTGAAATG
This sequence comes from Deroplatys truncata, assembly GCA_030765065.1. Taxonomy (NCBI): domain Eukaryota; kingdom Metazoa; phylum Arthropoda; class Insecta; order Mantodea; family Mantidae; genus Deroplatys; species Deroplatys truncata. The sequence continues at coordinate 5,625,895 of CM060982.1, forward strand.
GTTAACAAGTTTGGTGATCTGGCTCGCTTGAGCAGCAGCGTTATGCCTACCATTGCTGTGCTGCATTTTAAGAAAGTTAAATAATTTTGTTTGATGTTTTTTCAGATGGCCGTTGAATACTCTTCAGCATTTCAAGGATTTTATAATCCAGAGGGAAAAGTTATGTTAAAAGAATTGGCCGTCGTGGAAATTGAGACGGAGCAGGTGGTGTTGCACCAACTGATCCGTAAACCAAATCTTCCGCAAAATGCGTGGCCAATAAAGTTTAGACGGACAAACACATGGTTATCCGAAAATTTTCACGGTATACCATGGAGTTCAGGCCACGTCGAGTTTGCTCCCAAAATTCCAAATGGAATATTGTTTGTAAAGGGGAGAATGCTTGGTAATGTATTGCAACCCACAGCTGAAGATGACTTTAGAGTCCACAATATAGAAAACCTAGGGTGCAACCTAAATATTGAATTTTTAGTTACTGCACCTGCCTGTCGGTGGCATCAGTTTAACACCGTCAGGTGTGCCAGATCGGAGGCACTAGATATAGCTAGATGGGTAAACGAAAACCGTTGGGAATTTAATACTTAAATTTAAATTCATTCCCAATGGTTTTCTTTAAGCGGGTCAATTAGGCCCCTAAATTTAAAATCCATGCATTTGGCAATGGACCCGCTTACAGCATACTATGTAACCCAGAGTGGAGGGCGCCTCGGTCAGTACATCGGACCGCTGTACATAGGAAGCCCATACGTACAGCAAGGTAGAAGCATGGGTAACTTTTTGGGTAGTCTATTCAGAATTGTTAAGCCCATCCTCCTATCCGGGGCAAAAGCTTTGGGCAGGGAAGCCCTCACCACGGGCGCAAACATCATGACCGATATTGCTGCACGACAGGAAGGTACCAAAGTCAAAGATATCGTGGAAAAAACGAGTCACGGAAAGTACAAAAAGGTTAGTTGTTAGGTTACAGCAAGGAAAGGGCAAGAGAAAGAGATCAGCTCCATATAAAGCCAAAAAAGCTAGAGACATTTTTTATTACATACAGGGTGCAACACGATGCCACCAGCACATGCTCCCGAGATAGCAACATGATCGCCTGCACAAAATCCGAATTTGATAGTTTTGCAAAAAAACCAATTCAGTCGGCAGTGTTAGGAAACTTCACTACCCTAATCAAACCCATCGCACCAGTAGATCAATTAGTATTGGAATTTGTTATTCCTGGAGATAAGGAATGCTACATCGATTTAAATGTTTATTTGATGGTAAAAGGAAAATTTGTAAAGCCGGATGGTTCCAACTTAGCAGCAACAGATAAAACGACGGGTGTTAACAATTTATTGCACTCCTTGTTTAGTCAGTTGAGCGTTTCCCTAAATGGAACATCCATCACTCCGTCTGAAGATCTTTATCATTATCGTAGCTATTTAGAAACCTTATTAACGTACGGTCACGATGCATCGAAAAGCCATCTTACTAACGCTTTCTGGTACATCGACACGGCTCTCCACGGTCTCTCCGGGGCCGATGCTTCGAAAAACGGAACGCTGGAAGCCGGAGATTCTAATTGCGGATGGAAAGAACGTCATCACAGGAGCAATGCGTCTAAAGAAATAGTCATGTTTGGTAGATTACATGGGGATATTTTCAATTTACCCACTTTGTAACTACCGGGACTTACACTTCCAATCAAGTTGACTAAAGCGAAGGACTTGTTTTATATAATGAGTGAAAGTGCGGATCTACATGCTAGACTTCAATTCCTGGATGCCACTCTATACGTGAAAAAGATAAAGCCAGCTCCTAGCCTCTTAATGGCCCCTTATGAATGCTTTAGAAAAAGTTAATGCGAGTCGATGTCAGGTCCTTTACTTTCGCAACAGGGCAAAGTACCATCTCTATAGACAATGCTGTATTAGGTCCGCTACCTAAAAGGATACTCGTAGGTATGACAGAAAATACAAATTCTTCCGGAACTCACACCACAAACCCTTTAAATTTTAAGCACCTCCATTTGGAATATTTTGCGATTTACGTTAACGGCCAGCAAATTCCGGCAGAAGGTCTTTATATCGATACCTCTAACGAAAAATGTTCAACGTTAGCCTACCAAACGCTCCTTTCCGGTTCTGGCATCCATCACACCAACAGCGGAATTCAAATCACGCACGATATGTTTGTAATGGGTTATTTCCTAGTGCTTTTCGATTTAACGCCAGACAGTGCCGCTTCAGAAGGTCATGTTTCTCTATTAAATAATGGAAATATAAGAATAGAGCTCAGATTTAAAACAAAGTTAACAAAAGCCATCACGTGTGTCATGTACTGTGAGTACGAAAATTCTATTCAGATAGACAAAGATCTGAGAGTGCACACCGATTATTAATTATGAACACCTTACAAATAGAACAAACTTTGCGAGGCATTCCAAATTTTGCAGGCGTTTTTGCATCGGACATGTTGCCTACAGAGTTTACTAAACCGTCAACATTCTAATAAATTTAGATCCTCACAACCTACCTGGTTCACACTGGATAGCTGTAACTCAAAACTCAAATTCTTTTGCATGGTATTTCGATTCGTATGGCCTCCCTCCCTTTATAAAATCCTTGAAAAGGTTTATGCCATTTCACTTTATTGTGAATCATTGCCAACTTCAAAGCCTCTACTCCGACATCTGCGGCCAGTACGCGTGCCTCTATACTCTCTACGTCTGCACCAGAGGATACACGATGAACGAGTTCGTAGCGCTGTTCAACTCTGCCGATCCAGATCGTCAGGCCAGGGAGATGTTCCACAGAGAATTTCCAGTCTGGCGGTGCAACAAGGGACAGCGATGCCTACCGGCTATAAAGGTAAGTAGCTCATTTATATTTCGGCCAGTCTTTGTGCAAGATGGAAGGAGGTCTTGGCGTAGATTATACAGCGCTCAGAGGAAACGGCAAAGAATTAATCATAAAGGAATTGGCGATCATTGGAAAAGGGATTGTTCAAACCTTTAATTTTGCAAGCCCATACCCTTGGAATAGTAAATTAGATGCATTTAACAAAGAAAATAAAAATGGAATGCATTTCATGGATGGTTACGTCCCTTATAGCATGCTAAAACTGTGCTGGAAGAGGTGGTGGTGGGGCACATCTCTCTCTTCGCTTATGACGAGGATAAATGTGAAGTTCTTTCCGCACTCTGCGATAGAACGTTTATCAATTTAAGAAAAGAATTTAGTTGCCCCAAGCCAGAAAATCTCTAGCATCAGTTACACTGCGGATTTCCTTCTCATAAGTTCTCAAACACTCACTGTGCATGCAAACTTGCTCACGCCATGTTCAATTGGTTGAAGCATCATAAGCTGAAAAAGCTTAACATCAGATGTCCTGCTGATAGCTCTAACAGACACGATGCTTCTTTTGTTTCAGCTGTGGAGCAGTCGACGAGATGAGCTCAAGAGGTAAACAGATCAGAATGCCACTGCGCCGGGTGACTCCTCCTCCGGAACCCGTGTTGCATCGCAGGACCTACTTTCTCAACAAACATCACTCCAGATACATCAGCCTGGATTTCTTCAAAAGAAGAAATTACGAAGCTCACGTGGAAATTGACGGAGTAAAGCAGGGAAGAGTCATCCTCTCGTCCTACTGCTTCGCGACTCTGCTGAATCACCTACCTAAACTTGCCGAACATCTCTGCAAAGGGCAGTCGTACAGATGCATCTAAGAACAGTTTCGCCTCAAATCCATAAATGGGCATCGTGCCAGGATACAATGTCAAGACTCACACGTCATACTTTGTTTAGATGATGTAAGCTTTCTATTGTGCAATGCAAATGTGTTGCAACATCAACTTGCAAAATATGTCTTAGCCACAACAGATATAAAAGACAGTGCTTCAGGTAGTAGCACTTATGTACTTCCAAAAGAAAATGCTTCATGTTTCGTCCTTTACGATGGTATTTGTTGACAAAATAAACTCGAAACTTGTATCTTAAAAGAATGAATAAAAACGAACTTACCTTCACATCTTTTATTTTCCAACTTTTTTCCTTTACATCCGAATATAGGGGAAATCCCCTCCTATCCTCCATTATACCTAGAAAAATCAGTAGTAATTAAAGAAAAGGATCAGCTAGTGCAATCTTTTATTTAGATGATAAATTCAGGCTTCAATGCCAAGAAAGTGCTAGCTAGACCAAGGCCGGGTTCTAAAAACACCTGTTTAGGTGGGGTCGCAGCAACCTTCATGCCTCAGGGTGATCACGTGCTAGCTACACCAAGGTCGACGCAACAGCACGTGGTCGCTGCAGCAGCAGCGCGGCGGCGGCAGCGGCCTTGTTAATGTTACATGCCCTGCGGTGATGACGTCATCAGGGATCAACGAACGGACTCAAGAGCCTTTCATACTACTCCTATCCTTTCCCATATATGCCCAAAAAGTGGCCTCGCTCTCTCTATAATAAACTACTAACATATTATGTAAAGAAAATCTTAATTTATTTCCCTTGGATAGATCTAGTAAGGAAAAAGGTACTTAGTTTCGTCTTCTTTCCTCTTAGGATCAGGTCGCTGAATTTTACGCGCATACACAAAAGTAAATGTGACCTTTCAAACGATACTGGCATTTACCATCAGCTATAGGCAGGCATGACTAGTCGAGAGGACAATCCTTCCTCCCTCTTCCTCTACAACCCCTTGATCCCCGAAAACATTTGGAGCCTTTTGTGTAATGAATGTGACTATCACTAAAACTGTTGCATTATTGGCAGTTTCAAACCAATTAGCTTATATTATCACTTTCTATTCTCTTGAAGATTCGTCGTATAAATGGAGTAAATTCTAGAAGTATAAAGAAGACTGAAAACAAGAAATTTTGCAACAAGCCCAAGATTTAGAATCAGCCTTAGACGAAATTCGAGGTGGAATGCCGAAAATACTGCAGCTAAGAAATACAGCATTCCAAGGTTTGTTTTACAGTTTTGTCTCTGCGCTTTAAATGTTCTAAATGTTCAATGCGGCTGCACTAGTCCTTAGTGAAGTAAAGTAACACTTTTAGTTAACTGGATTGTTACCTGCACCAGAGAAGGTTTTCTTCAGAGGAAGCTGGATGTTCAATTGTTAGTTCCGAACATTAAATAGAGAAAAAGAATGTTTAAGGACAAAGGACCGTATAAAAACATGCGTGGTGATAGATAGTTTTGGTTGTTTCTTCATCGTTATACAGAGGTTTCCACGCGAACTGATGAAAGCATAAAAGGTAAAGAAACGTATTATAGAGGGGCCTCCGGAACCAGAGCAGAGCACAGGATGCAGGCCACTCGGCCCTTTATACTTCCAACGTGACCTCTAAGAGCGGAGAGATCCGAAGGGCGACCAGATCTAGATGCCGACGGGCGCAAGCATGGAACGGTCTCTAAAGCTTCCAGATATAATGTATCCTACGCCTCTCGGTCCCAGTCCACAACCACCAAACTCGAGGGTCCCCGGAGCGGAGCCCCACGCTGAGGAGAGGCCTAACTGAGGGGTATCACGCGACGCCAGGGAAGCCACCGCTCAGCCGAACACCGTCGCCTGGTGCTACAACCCTGAAACGGATGACAAGAAAGACGATAGGTACAGGGAATGAGAGGGAGGAGAGTCGTGGTAGAAGATGAAGCACCTTAGCATTCGCTTGGTGACCCCGGAAAACCGCAAAAAACCCATCGAGCAGATGGGCGGTTGTCAGCGATCGATTCCGGGAACTCCCAAATGCGGAGCACAAATTAAATTAAATTGAGTTTTATTTATGGGCGCTCTGTAACTACTATGGTCCTGAGCGTCTCACTCTATATTGGCCATGAGGCCTCTTTATCAGGCTTGAGGTTCTTTTACGTACCGTAAATCTACGACACGGGACCACTGGCTTTACTTCCCTTCCGAAGGAAGCCATGCTAAAACTTTTACGCCCGAAAAAATATATTGCCCTCCGCTGGGTTTGAACCCGCGATTTTGGGAACTAGAAGCTAGCACGGTACCATCAGTCCACGGAGGATGACTGGCCTAAGCCGTCTCGCTCGGTAGTGAAAATGCAACTTCATCCAGTGCCACCGTTTGTGAAGCAGGTATCAGAAAATAGTAAAGGATATTAATTTTTTAAGTACAATCACAATTAGTAAAAACATAACTTACTAATCACGTTAACATGTCCATGTAAGGTACCAGGTTTCTCATTTTGAATCAAGCCACAGACAAGCTTATAGCTGCTTACTGAAATCACCATTGTTTGAAACCATAAATACTAGAATTTTGGAGTATGCAGTGTTTAAAATTTATTTATTATGTTTAATTTTAGGTTTAAGCAGATTCAGGGTGTCTTCTAAGAAGAAAATTCTCCGTATATTCTTCAAGACGCAACAAGGATTTTCAACGACAATGAAACAGGATTCCAGTTATGTCCAAAACTTCAGAAAGTTTTATGCTTCAACGGGGATAGAAAAGAGCATGAGGTTGGTGGAGGTTCCGCAAAACTGTCTATACCAACGATGTTGGCCATTTTTGCTTTTGGACAGATGTGTCCACCAGTTGTTATATATCCTTCAAAGATTCCCAATGAAAATACTAAGAGAATCATCGATGTTTGGGGAGTGCGCCACAATACTTCTAGCTGGATTTCAACTCCACTTTTTTATGGATATATAGAAGAATGTTGTTTGCCTTTATGAAAATAACATCAAAATGCCAATAATCCTTTTTGTTGATGGTCGCTGCACCCCTCTAGCGTTCCAGCATAGTCATCTATGCTCTGATTTCGGCATAATTTTAATCGCTATATATCCCAATGCTACCAGATTTCATCAACCACTCGATGTAGCAAATTTATGGCCCGGAAAAGAGCGGTGTCAGAGTGCTATAGAGAAAATTGTGACCGAGTGCTAAACAAAGAATGCTTTGCCTGGCTTAGCTAAAACATTGCAAACATATTCACTAGACAAATCAGTCAAAACGGAATCTCGTGCTTATGGATTGTTTCCATGGAATCCTAACACGACTGATTTCACAAATTGCCTTGGCAAGAAAACAGCTGCAAACACAGAGTCCATAAACCATGCCAGTAAAATATTGACATGTTTGAAGACATTGTAGGGTACGGGCTAATTACAAAACTCAAATCAAAAGGAGTGAATGAAGCTGAATTTGCTCTTAAAAGTGTCATTAACTCTTTCTTGGAAGCAGTACCACAAGATTCCACAGAAGGAATTACTGAAGAACGGAATGGGACTCCAGCTACTCCTCCTAGGCTTACCGAGGAACAAATTACTAGCACAAGTGTAGCTACAGATACCTATTATATAAATGATTTTCTTCTGAAATCAGCACCACAAGAACCTCGGATGAGATTAGTGTTATGCTAACTGAGCCTCGCACCCTCCTGGGGCACTAAGGTAGCCATTAATTTCCTTTATGCACCTAACGAGATGTTTGAGAAAATGTCTCCCCTTGAAGATGCATTGCAATGGTCAAAAACATCAAGAACAAAGTTCAAAAGAAAATATAGAGAATGCCATCTGCCATAATATGTACAACATGGAAAGCGTTATTTGAGGAAAATGAAAGTAAGAAGAAACAAGAGGCGCTAAATAAAGTAGAAAGGAGAAAGAAAAGAAAGAAAAAACCAAAATAAAAATTTCAGCCGTTAAGAAAATACTTTAAAAAAGGAATGTGCTTTAATTGTTCTAAGGTGTTAGACCGACTGATTTAGAGTCTTCACTGGGTAAAAGCTCTTCCATAGAAAATGCGTACCTGATGATCATAAAATACGCATGTCATTCCTAGGTGATAATGATTCCTATGTATGCTGATAGTTCTCCTAATTATATGGATGAAACTGAAGAGAGAATGAAAACATTTAACCACAAAGTACCTAAGTTTAAAAATCAAATGTGTTGCATTCACATAACCTTCCCTACTCTTGTACAAACTATTTTTACAAACGCTTATTCTCCATCTACTTCATGTTAATCGAGATAAACGTTTGCAGAAACTATCTTATTGCAAATTTTCTTGTAGGTGCAAAGGCAATATGGAAATACAGTAGGCTTTAAGCGATAGTCGACCTTTTTAAGGGCTGGTTGCTATGTGGAGCATTCTATTCTCTTTGCATGTCAAGGACATAAAACAAATAACGAATTCCCATTTGAGAAAAAGTACAAGTATTGGAAAATTCATACAAATAGCAAGGAATATCTCGGTAAACGTTCACTCGACAAAAAGAAGTATATATGACTAAATTGTGTGTTTTAACGGGATCAACAAGTTTGCCCAGTAAAATTTTGTCTATCTCTTACGGTTTAGCAATTATATAAAAGTCATTCAGAATGAAGAGGATTTTGGGCACATTCCCGGAAAGTTAAAGATATGCATTTCATTTGCTCTGAAAATGCCTTAAATATTTTAGTTATAAGCATTTTAATCGAAACCGATAGACCCATTTTTAACAAAATTTAAATTTTCGAAAAATTGTTCCATGTAAAGGGTTGTTGCAGTGGGGGTAACTTCTTAAAAAACTTCATGTCGCATCCCTGGAAGAAACTAAGCTAATACCAAGTTTGTAATTTATCCGAATTTTCGTTTTTGAGTTATGCTGTTCACAGACGCACGCGCGCGCGGACCTGTTTCCAAAAATGCCTTATTTGGATTCAGGGCGCCTCAAAACCTGCATTTCCGGTGAAGTCTCAGTATCGAACTTTTGGGTGGAATGCAATACCTTAGAGAAAGTAAAATGTTATTAAATTGCCTATTATTATGTTGTATTTGCGCGATTCTCTGATTTAAGAACACAAGAGATAAAACCACTTTTAACGCGTGTGTAACATACTATTGTTTAGACAGCGCTCGGATTTGTAAAATATCAATAATATTATATTGATTCCTGAAACTAACAGAGACCAGGTTTAGAATGTGCTTCTTGAAACAAGGGTATTCACGTTAAATAATCTGATGTGATATATTCCCATGACTTTCTCCACCCTCTGTCGCTTATTAGCGAGTACATAAATTATTTTTACTCAGCTTATTTTTCTATCTACTACATTTTAATCCGCAAAATAAACCTTTGCAGAAATAGCTACAATACACATTTCATTATAGATGCACAAGGAACAGCGATTGTCAAATGTTTAAGAACTCGTCGCTATATGCTGGCCTTAAAATTTCATACTGTTTCCATGCAATCGCGAGAAACAGCTGAATATTGAAAGTACTTTAAGAGAATGACCAAGAAATGAGCAATTGTAACCTTTATTAACGGATACCTCAGAAACGGCTTTCACTCGTACCACAATAACACTTTTTAAATAAATTGTGTGTTTTAAAGCCATCTACATTTTTGTGTAGTACGTTTTCTTCTGTCGCTTAACGTTTACCAGTTATACAAGTTTATACAAAATTCCTACCAAATGAAGCAAACTTCACGGCTATTCGCACAAAATTCAAGATGTGGATACACTTTATTTGTCATACAAATATTTTTAACATATGGTACTTTAATCAAAATCGTTTGAGCCGTTTTTTGAAAAACCAAAATTTTAGAAAAATGTTCTATATAATGGGTAATTTGGGGGATTTTCTTGAAAATCTTCGTGTCGAATCTTTGGAGGATACTGAACTTAAGTACTAAGTTTGATACTTATGCGTATTTTCATTTTTGAGTTATGCTGCTCACACACAGACCTTTTTCTGAAAATGCTTCTTTTGGATTCTGGGGTCCTCAAAGCATATATTTCCGTTGAAAGCTCAACACCGAATTTTTGGGTGGAATACACTACTTCCCCTACTTAGCATACGTAGCAGAGAAAGTGAAAAGCGGGATGTCAGATGTTTTGATGTTTTATTGATTAGCTAGCGGTCATTTTCAGTGAAATTATTTTCAACATGTTTTGCCTTACACCAGCCAATGAAGCGATTAAATGTCATATCATATTGCTTTTTGGATTTTTTTTTTGGATAAGTACTTCTAGTGTTGTTCTTTGTGTTGCTTCTGTAATTTCACACGACTCTTCCATTTAGTTTCTCCTTAATTCACAATTTCCGCCATTTAATCTTTTGTAGGTTTTACTAGATAACAAAATAACGTTTTAGATCAAGGAAAGCAGATGAATGCCAATATAAGGCATAGAATAACTCTATAACAAAATGCAATGAATTGAAGTATCATGATTTGTATTTTGAATAGATAACGCGAGCGGCATGGGAAATAAATGCACAATGAAAAGTAAAACCTAATCAAAATAAGTCGAGTTATTAAACATGTACAAATACAAAGGGTAATTGCCATGTGATTGGACTTGAAACCAAAGTTTGTCACTATGAGGATTGTAGCACTAGTGCGATGAGCACAGTGTTAGAAGTTCTAGTTTTAGGCCATGCTGTCAAAAAGTGTTGTTTTAATATCGTCAAGAAAACATTTCCCAAGTGGGTGTTTCTTTTGAATGGCAATGATTGTAGAGTTTGATGCCAATAGTAGGTTGCCATCTTGTCATATGTAAGTGCTAATTACTACGATTTTCAGAATTTATGAACCAATATATTTTTAATTTATTAAATATATCTCAGCGCACCACTCAGACTTTACTTTTTTCCATTTCCATTATTACATTTTATCTACAAAGACATGCTGGTCAGTATAGTATGGAAAGAATGATGGAACGGTGCCAACCACTGTGTGCTTCACCTTACCTCATTTGTTCCTAAGATGTCGACACAGCAGTTATTTACGAACCTTTCTGTTGCAGTGGACTAGTACACCAGCTTATGTCATGGCTTCGTGTGCAAAAGAAGGGGTATAGTATTTACTTGCCTCTCCCTCTTCTTTGTTGACCATCTGCAGTAAACAATTCTGTACTTAGTCACATAACAGCTAACCTGTTGCATCGGGTACCAAGTTTCCTTGCCTGGTTAGGTCTAGACTTAGCGGTTTATGTCCCCGAGTTAAATTGAACTTTCTTTTAATTAAGGCATTCATTGTTTGACATTACCTGTATGGTCTAAAGATTTTTTCCGGAAAAAAGAAAGATGAGGAAAGCTAAAACAGCACATCATTGCTATAGGCTGGCCTGTGTTGGTGGAATTCAATAGAAATCTGTTCTAAAACGCAGTTTAGACAAGTCGCAATTTAAGGGACTATTTCTGTCTTTTAAACAGCAAGCCCTGTTTTGATGAGTGAGCTTTTCACTCAGAGATCTTCTCATCTTTAGGATGAATAAGTTAGCTTTATCGCTTTAGGTGCCAGAGAAGACCTGGGACATTCATATTCAACATGATTTTGTGTAAGACTAAAAAGCAAATCATAAGGTATAGTATAAATTCCCAGAATAAGATACTTTCCTTGCAATAAATATAGCATCTTTGGGACTCTATATTCTACGTCATCAATATCAGTCAAGCGAATCCAACGTTTATGCATGAATAAAGGATCTCTATTGGTATTTTCCCGTTTAGTACGAATGTGTGATTTGCCCGCATATACATCTAGTAAATGTTTAAATTACTTTTCTTAGTCGCCTAAAATAGTCTCAATTTGTTTATAAACTGTGTAAGCTAGTAGTGACTCGTCAGAAAGTAACCTAATGACCAGGGAATTAATTTAAGTTTAATTTCAAGTCATTCGATGTTTAACAATTAGATGTACAGAAAGCTATAAAGGAACTATGTGTGTGTGTGATAGCAATAAAACAAATTTAAAACTTCCTATTTAAAGTCGCTAATAGGTTCAAACTGTAGTTCAAGCCGCACGAACTGTTGCTACAGTAATGTTGGCTTTTCAGGTTTCTGCACACCACAACCTGGCATGTTTATGATGACCCGTTATTTACTGCAGATAATCTAATTTATTTTTAAAAGACATTCGTGCCTGTAAAACGAAGCTTTTGCTATACAAATGCGAGTCATACAAGACCGGGACTGACGTGGGCAATGCTCTTCTAGTCGTGCTGTTGGGGAGATCATTTATTTTGGGTTCAAGGGTAATGCTAATATAGCGCGTTCCATCTGTTACATAATAAAACTTCTCTCATCCCACTCTCTCTTTTTCCCTAGGATAAATTTGATGCCTTATTCCGTAGCAACATTACATAGGAATCATTTACACTTTGAAGAAATCGTTTTTGTGTTTATTATTTTAGTGTGCTTCATTTGAGCAGTTGGCATCGTGTGCAGAAAATGTACGTGTACCTACTTCTTTAAACGCTGCAACATGTGTTTGTTTTGAATTCCTTGTGTTGGATATAGTTATATTACATCTGGCTGGATAATCTATGCTGACTTCTGTAACATTTGTTCGAAGATTTTTATACAAATTTGGAATGTTATGTCTAGCGTCAAAATACGGTCTTATTAAATCCGTAGCCAATCTTTCTAGTTTTGCAAGTCCGTTTGGCATAAAGTCTCTTAGATTTCGGCTTAGAAATTTAGCAAGCGTATCGAGCTATCATAAAATTGATTCAAAAGCATTCATCATAACACAACACACCGTGGCGGTCACTGCTCTTGCTTGAAAATGTGCCACAATTTACCGAAACATGCTAGTATACCATTCGCAACATAACCTGTTTTGGAATGCGTATATCCTTATATTTCCTGTTGTCTATGTGAAAACACTACTTAAATGAAAGACTACAGTGAAACATGTTCTTCCAATAATTATACACATACATAGTTACATACAGTCACCAACCATATGCAGATATACGCGAAAGCTATGGGGTTTAGAGCAACAGGTTTGTGTGCAACAAAAGTCGCCTATCAATCAATAATTGCAACAAATCGTTAAGTCGTGCTTGCAGTAAGAGGGCAGAGAACATCGCAGCTTTTGCGATATTTAGTGAAAATTGAATATGTTTGGGTGATTCATTTAACAAGATTATTGTGTAATTGGTGTTTATAGGGTAGTTTCAACAATGGTTTTTAAGTTCTGTGTTCCAAACTGTTTGGGATATTATAAAAGTAGCAGAAAAATCCACGTGTTCAGGTTCCCAAATGATGAAAATTTGAAGGAACAGTGACTAAAAGCCATTAAAAGGTCATTTCTTGCCGACCAGAAACTCGGAGACAAGTCCACTAATATCTGCTTTAATGTTTATACTTTAGATGTGCGTAGGTACAAACACATAATAATTACCATCCAACTGCTCATGCTTGCAGGGCACTGTTTGTTCAGATTCTTGCTAGTAGTATCATAGTTCATAAGGCAATGAAATGTATATATGCAACGCATATGGTTTTGTTTTTGGTGTAATAGATAACCTGCTGAATAAGTTGTAAATAGCTACGAAGTAAATAAATATGTAAGTGTCTTTGACATTTGGTAACGTATTTATAACCAAACAACGATTCTTTTCCAAAATCGTGTAAATTAGTATTTCCAGACCCCAGTTGATTTTTCAGTATATTGTTGAAATTTAAGATATAAACTGAATCATATATTTTCTAAATTACATTAAATTCGGCTTTATATCAATAGTATCTTTTGCTCAACTTGCACAAAAAGTAATTATAAAGAAGCGCACAGACATTAGTTATACAGTGTGGACCATTTAAGTTGTGACTGTACAATATTTCCAGAAAGCGTTGTAGAAAGAAGTATCTTTCATAAAAGTTGCTTGATATAATGGTTGAAAGTTGTCTTGTTCACCAATGGCACTGGGGATTAATTGCTCTGCATCATTTTTCCTCTGGCTTCCTCATATAAAGTTTGTAAGTCCTTTGCAGACTAGGGGAACAACGTAGTCCGCCTCCACGCGGTGTTCCCTAAGTAACGCTTAATGGACTACAACACAGCCATGCTTCCCAAGCCAAAAAAGCTATGGGGGAAATTAAATGTCATTAGTCGTATTTTATTTGGAGGTCGTTGTGATAGTCCTTTTAGAGTCAATCTAAATTGAACCTAATTGTTGGTTCCCATTTTAAAAAAATTAAATTGACCCAAAATGACCATTATAACGTTCTCAAAACAAAACACGACTAATGGCTTTACTTTCCCCCATAATATTAAGCTACCTCTATTAAAGAAATTTCTTTCTACAGCGCTTAATTTTGAGATATTGTTACATGCTGGGGTGAAAGCCAAAAGCTTTTCAGCAAAATATTAAATTTTAATCACCGCAACATACACATGCGGGAGCGTAGCTAGAGACAGGACCTTGATATTCACATTCCGATGCAGGCGTGGGGATTTTTAACAAATTACACAAATCCTACATCACTCACATTACCTGTGATTTATTAATAAAGTAGTTTGGCGAATCTACATTACTTACACAAAGAAAGAACAAGATTGAGGGGAGATGCCTCACACACACCTCCTACACCTTACACACCACCTTTCAGACTGATGTTCAAACACAAAGAAAGTAACACTGACATCTATCCCCCTCTCCAACTCGGCTATGCTCGCTAGCTAGATGATGATGATGATGATGATGATGATGATGAGATGCGGTTTAAGGGCGCTAAACATCTAAAGTCATCAGCGCCCTTACAAAGTATAAAAGGTACAGTCCAAAAATAAAAGTCCGATAAAAAACCGCATAATTAAAAAACGGGACACAAACCCGCGATGTGCAAAAGGTAAAAAACAAAACACCAAATTCCAAAAACGAACACACTAAAAGCATGGTCAATAAAGCAGTAAAACAACGCGTCAAGAACTGTAGAATGCGAGGGACACGAGCGCCAGATGCCCCATTAAAAAGAGAATATAAAATCACACAATCAAAGCACGCTCAGTGCATCAAATGCGTCTGGTAAATCCAATGTCACTGATAAAACGTAAAAGACATTCTACAACACGCGCGTCGTCTGCCAAAACGTTGGCTAGGCCAACAGGCAGACCAACACGAACGCGTAACGGAGCCAAAACTTGACACTCTGCTAAAATGTGACGCACCGTTAAGGGCGCATCAGACTGCTCACAGAGTGGTGCGGGGTCACCACTGAGCAGGTATCTATGGCTAAAAAGACTGTCCGATTCGTAAGCGAGCTAAAAGTACCTCTTGCCGACGACACGAACGAGAAGAGGTACCCCAGATTAACGGGAGAGGCTTAACCTCCCGTAACCTGTTCCCCCGAAGGGCCGTCA
Source organism: Deroplatys truncata (assembly GCA_030765065.1). Classification (NCBI taxonomy): domain Eukaryota; kingdom Metazoa; phylum Arthropoda; class Insecta; order Mantodea; family Mantidae; genus Deroplatys; species Deroplatys truncata. The sequence goes on from CM060982.1 coordinate 5,640,995, forward strand.
ACTCATCCCTCCAAAGCGAGAGGATGTGGCTATGTAAAATAACAAACAAATCTGACGAGGGAACAACAGCAGTAAAAAATCTGGGTAATAAAATCGCCGAAATTGGCAGCGGCGTCGGCAGACTCGTTCCCTGAAATGCCCACATGACCTGGAATCCACAGGAAGGAGACGCTGATGGCAGAGGCACCGAGCGAGTGGAGCAGGTCATGTATGCGCTGTACGAGAGGGTGGGAACTGTACAGCGCGTTAATACTCTAAAGGGCAATCAGAGAGTCCGTACAAACAACACACTGCCGTAAGTCGCGCCGCTGAACGTATAAAACAGATTGATTAATACTAAAAAGTTCAGCGGTAAAAATCAAACAGTGACCCGGTAAACGAAAAGTAAAACTATGATGATCAGAAACAAAGGCACAACATACTCCATCATTAGTCTTAGATCCATCAGTAAATATAAAAAGGAAGTCCCCGAATTGCGCCTGCAGTTCTAAAAATGCTGATCTAAAGACTGAAGAAGGGGTCTCATTCTTCGGCAGCGACGATAACCCAAGCTGACAGTGGGCCTCAGCGCGCAACCATGCAGGGAAACGCATTTTCCCCCTTGGAAGGGCCGGCGCTGGCGTAACGTCCAAATGCCGAAGAAGCTGACGAAATCGAGCCCCTGGACGGAGCGCAGCACAGGAGCTAACTAAATTTGCCAATCAAGCGAATCCTCGTAAAATATCGCGTAGGACTGGTGGTCAGGCAAACTTGAGAATCAACAGGCATAGCTGCACAAAAGCATCTCACGCCTGAAGGACAGCGGAGGCTCTGCAGCTTCAGCATATAGGCGAGGTACAGGGCTGGTTGGAAAGCCCCCCGTAGCGACTCTTATGCAACGATGGTGAATGGTATTCAATCTACGTAATGCAGATGGACGCGCCGACGAATAGACAATGCACCCGTAATCAAGCTTGGATCGGAACAAAGAGCGATAAATATGTAGAAGGACGGTCCGATCAGCTCCCCAGGATGTGCCACTTAAAACGTGTAAAAGATTAAGAGAACGGTCATACTTTGCTTTTTAAAAAGGAAATGTGCAAATCCAGCTCAGCTTCCTATCAAAGAACAACCCCCAAAATTTCGCCTCGTCTGCAAAGGGAAGTATCCCTGGCCCAAGATGGAGAGAGGGCGGGGAAAAGCCTTTCGGCGCCAGAAATTGATGCAGACGGATTTCTCGGCGGAGAAATTAATGCCGTTGGCGTTACTCCAGGCGTAGAGATGGTCGATACAGCTCTGGAGATGGCGTTCGAGGAGACAGGTCCGCCGTGAACTGCAATAAATGGCAAAATCGTCAACAAAAAGGGACGATGAAATGCCAGGTGGAATACAATCAACAATGGGGTTGATAGCAATTGCAAAAAGTGTGACACTGAGTACAGGGCACTGCGGTACTCCGTTCTCTTGAATTAAACGACTAGATAAAACCGAGCTCACACGTATACGAAAGACGTGGTCCGTCATAAACTCCCGCAGAAATATGGGAAGACGACCGCGGATATTCCATGCGTGAAGTGTACGTAAAATGCCGCCCCTCCAACAAGTGTCATAAGCTTTCTCCAGGTCAAAAAACACAGCCACGGTTTGCACTTTCTCAGAAATCCATTCATAATATGCGTCGACAGACACACCAAATGATCGACCGTAGAGCGATAGCGACGAAATCCACACTGAGCGTTAGCTAGAAGTTTCTGAGGCTCAAGCCATCATGTCAACCGCCCGTTGATCATGCGCTCCATCACCTTACAAATGCAACTGGTGAGGGAGATAGGGCGGTAACTGGAAGGTAGTTGGTGATCCTTCCCAGGCTAAAGTATAGGGACAATGGTGGCTTCGCGCCAAACGGAAGAAAAAAAGCCGTCTTGCCAAATACGATTATAGACCTGTAAGAAAAAGACTATACTGTCGATTGAAAGGTTCTGTAACATCAGGACATGAATGCCGTCCGGCCCAGGAGCGGAATGCCTATAGCAATGAAGAGCGTGCTCCAGCTCCCTCATTTTGAAAAGTTCGTTATAACATTCATTATTAGCAGACCGAAAATTATATGTTGCGGAATCCAGCCGGTTCTTAATAGAGCGAAAGCCGGCGAAATAATGGTCTGAATTGGAAACCGCCGCAAAGGCAGCACCCAGAGTGTTAGCAATGGCAGCCGGATCCACTATGGTGGCATTGGAAACCTGAAGGCCAGACACAGTACAATGCGACACTTTAGCGGAGAAGCGACAAAGTTTATCCCAAACAACAGAGGAAGGTGTGAAGCAGTTAAAAGACTCGACAAAACGAGTACAAGATGCCTTCTTGCTGTCCTGAATAATGTGACGAGCCCTGGCGCGCGATTGTTTAAAAGTCACCAAATTATCAAGTGTAGGGTGTCGCCGAAATACCCCAAGCGCAGTCCTACGAGCACGAACGGCGTCCCGACAATCCTCCTTCCACCACGGAACAGGAATACGCCTAGGGTGAGAGGATGATTGGGGAATTGTGCGTTTGGCAGCAGATAGAATCGTAGACGTAAGGTGCTGCACCATTAGGTTAACGTCACTGAAGGACTGCTCCGCAAAAACATGAGAATGGAATACAATCCCCAGTCGGCTTTTCTGAATATCCAGGTAGGTACTCTGGAATGCTGGACGTGGTGAGACAAAAGAGAAGCGATGCAGAGGTAATGGTTGCTGGAGTAGGTGTCAGCGACGACGTTCCACTGCAGACGACTAGCAAGCTGGATGGAGCAAACGGCAAGGTCTAAGTGAGAGAATGAACCAGAAGAATCAGAAATAAAAGTCGGTTCACCTGAATTGAGGATAGAGAGGTTGAACTGATCAAATTGTGGGAAAGAAGTGTTCCCCTTGCACAAGCCCTTGGTGAACCCCACAGGGGGTGATGGGCATTAAAATATCCCAACAGAAGAAATGGTGTTGGGAGAGCGGACAGAAGATCTCGAACGTCCGCGTGAGCGAGGGGAGACGATGGAGGTGAATACACAGAGCAAACAGAAAAGAAAAATCCAGGTAATTGAAGCCTAACGGCAACAGCTTGCAAGTCGGACGTAAGTGTAAGAGTTTGAAAATGAACGTCGTTACGCACTAATAACATGACACCTCCATGATCAGGAGCAACCTCATCCGGTTCAAGATCGGAGCGAACCGGAGTATACCCTCGAAGATCAAATGGGTCGTGAGAGCGAAGCTTGGTCTCCTGCAAACACACGACCATAGGTGAATGGGAACGCAATAAAGGTTGCAGTTCTACCCTATGCGATCGTACACCACGTAAATTCCAGGTCAGGATAGCTATGAATAAAAAGGATAAACTTCTTACTTAGAAGGGCGGCTCAAAATAACTTTGTGCTTAACCTTCGGGCTCGGGCTTTTTGTATGGAGTTGATTAGACTCCATTGGCTCCTCGAAGGGAGGGCCCACGCGCTCAGTGCCAGAAACAGATTCAAGCGCCGTGAATCGGTTCTGGGTGGCAATGAGTGAAGGTGACAGCTGAGCGCGGCTTGTCCAAGGAGCATTCTGGGACTGCAACCTTCGAGGAGGAGAAGGTGAACTCTTCTTTCTGCGTGCACGCGGATGGTCTTTCAAAAATCTTCTCTACGAAATTTCTGCTTCGATTTTTTCTCATTGCCTTGTGACTTCATAACCTTTGGACCAGATTTAGTAGGTTAGATAACTGTAGCTGAAATGGACGGCCGGATGATAGTGGCGGTCAATGCAGTCATAGTCCAGGTTTTAGTCTCTGCATCCTTTCGGTGTACTGGCAAGGCAACAACAGATCTAAATATACCAGATCGCAGGAGCGAAGGTTGGCGCGCATTGTAACGCCTCCGGGCTTCAGCGAAGGGGAGTTTCTCCTTTACCCGGACCTCCTGGATCGCCTTCTCGTCCAAGTACCGCGGACATTCGGCAAATGAAGCAGAATGAGGCCCCTTTGCATTTAACGCAGACGGGTCCGGATGAACAGGTACCTTCGTGAGATGCCGGGCTACATGAGACACAGATGGATACGGCACTCTTACAAAAGACTTGAATATGCCTAAAACGTTGGCATTTAAAACAACGCAGAGGTCTCACCGCAATCCGTTTTTACTCTGCTGAAATACTCGTGCGCAGATCGACGCCATCGAAAGTGATAAACAGGGTACGAGTAGGTACAAACACTCCGTCGCGTTTAGCCTGCACTCGATGAACTGCCGTACCTTTTGTTCGGAAGGATATTCCACTAGGCCTTCCTCCGACACATCATCGAGGCTATGGGTGGTGATGACGCCTCTACAGGACTTCAAGGTACGGAGATTCTCAACACGGATGGGATAACCTTGGAGAAGCGTGGTGCTCAACAACGACTTACTTTGTGCCTCGGACTTGTTTTGTACTAACAACGAATCATTACGAAGCCGAGTGCAGGAATGAACCGGACCAGCAATTGAGTCAATGCCCTTTTGGACAACAAGAGGGTTCACCTTCTCGAAAGTTTGACCTTCCTCTGTTCGCGTAATGACTAAGTAATAACCAGATGTCGATGGCGCTACTTCTGTTACTAAAACTTTTCGGCGCTTATTCGAAATAATGGAGAAAGGGGCTTCCATAGCGAAATAAATCCTCCACCATTGCAACCGTCTCCGATCTCGGGCTCTGACTTCCCGGGTGTTACCCCGGCTTGGGTGAGTGGCCTATCTATACCTATCTCACCCCAGGGTCACATCTCCCAGAACATAGACAGAGGGACCCAATCGCCGTCAGAAGTCAGCAGCTCATGCAATGGCCCCCCGCGGGACTGCAGTTGAACAGCGGATACGAACACAAACCCTACATGACGACCCCGGGTGGTGGGTAATGTCGCCATTGCCCACTCACCCAGTGGCGCACCTCGTGCGCGGGTATCCGTTAGGCTGTGTCCACGGAGGATTAAAATAAAAGATTAAAAGGAACTATAAGTGGGTGGGCGTTTCGCACCCAAGGTAGGCCGGTGAAGAAGGAAATGAGATGTGTAAATGAATGGAAGTGGCGCGAAATGTGCATAAATAGAAGAGAGAATAAAGAAGCGATGGCGAGGGCGTCATGGAATGAAATGTACAGAACGCTCGAGAGCCTACCTTGAGTCCCCCGGTCACGAGAACGAACCCCCCTCGACCGGACTGGGATGAAGCGATGAAGATGGCGGTGAGTGGCTCGGGAACCACCGTGTAGGCCTACACCGTACTCACATAAGCTTAGCCCCTGCGGGGCGCTAGCTAGAGCTGGCGAGTGTCACACCAGACGGAAATTCCAACACAAGCCGAAAGAAATACTCAATTACACCAACAATGCTGTCGCCAATGCGATGCAATAATGTCCCTGGTATGACAATACGCACACACATGCCTACTAATACGCCACATCAGGCAGAAAAAATTCATCTTTGGATTAACAAACAATAGATGGATTAGCAATATGCTTTTTATGCATAATGCTTTGTGAAGGCACTAACATAACACCGTGAGAGGGAGACTCCAAAAAGTGTGTTGCGACATTAAAAACTGAAAATTGAGGTATTCGAACATCACCTTTAACAAAAGCCTTAGCTGTAGATCTTTCGCAGGTTTCGTCCAATATTGGGATTAAAGCTATGTCAGACAAAGGCAAAACATCCTTTTGTAAAATATCAACCTTACACATAGCATCTCCCCGTGCAATAGCAACAGTGTTAGGTGCATAATAAATGACAACCTCATGTTCACTTAAGAATATATTGCCCAGAATGAAATGATGTGCTAAATATTTACTAATAAGACATCTTCCTGGAAAGAAAAACCATTAATATGGAAAGGCAAAACAGTGTGGTAAGTAGCATCCAACACTTTGTTTCCAGCTGTGCACAGTAGTATATCAACAGCTTCAGTTTGGCAACGTCATGGACATGCCGGGCATGGATGATGTTAACCACACTGCCTGAATCCAAAAGAATGTTTATTTGATGTCCATCGATGATTCCAGGGACCTGCAGAATGTGGCTCAGAGGAAGAGAAGCACTGACGACAGTAGGTTGCTGCCCATCACTGTAAGGTCACGCTACCTGAGTGGATGTGAGGCGTTGCGCTGCTCATTTTTTCACTGAGACACCTGTTGCCAACAAAACCTCGTTGTGTGCCCTGGTTTGCCACATCTGAAACTAATTAGAGGTTGGCGCCGAACTTGAGGTGGTGAACGTGGTTACCATTGTCCTCTGTGTGTGAAACATGGTGGTCTTTTCCTCTAAGGTTTATATGAGTCGTTCAGTGAATATAGCCGACTAACCAAACGGTCCACTTTTGCAGCTAATTCAGTGTCATCATCTTTGGTAGGGGCTGAGAGGGCAAGTAAAGGTAAATGACCTGAAATGAATGCGTTAGTGGTCTCAGCTGTTAAAGCCAGAAGCGGAGTAGACGGAACATGAATAGAAGTCTTTGCTTTGTGCAGCGGCCAAGTGCTCTCCTTGTGTCATCAAATTGTGCTTTATCCACCCACTTAAGAGCCTGTAAAAGATCATCAACAGTAGCAGGGTTCATTGGTATAATATTCGCATACTCAGGTTTCAGAGTTTTTACTAAATTTCTGGTTTGCACAGTTTGAGTCATAGTTGTATTAACCTGATCAAATAAAGGCAGTGCATCATAAACATAGTGCAAAACAGGCTCAGAATCTAGCTGAATTCTTTGTAGGAGTTTGATTTCTAACAATTCATCTTGGTGAGCAATCTGAAAAGCTGTAATAAAAGAAGCTTTTAAAAGAGACCAATCATGAGAGGGATTGCTGTGACAAAATTCTGAAACCATTGTATAGCAGTATCTTAAAGTAGCAAGGCAAATACTTCAATTTTGCACATCTGACCAGTTATTAGCAAAGGGTACCCTTTCAAAAGTATTCATAAAATCAAAAGGATTGTCTACTGCATCATAAAAGACGTTTAGATAGAGAGTCGAGCAGCAGATGATTTGACAGCAGACGCGCTACCCTGGACAAGTGCTTTTACAAGTGTAATTAAATCATTATTGGTAGCCACCGAAGTCGATGACCCAGCACTAGTAGAAAGCGTAAGAGGAGTGTCGTCTACGGGCAATCTGAAGATTGTCTGTTATTTCTCTTTGGTATAGTAAAGCTATATAGCGCAGTATTAACACAGAAATGTAGACAAAAAGATTAATTAGACACAGGCATATAATTAAACAGTAGCGGTAATAAAAAGGATGAGAGAACATATACCATGTAAAAATATTATTGAATCAGAAACAAAAGTAGGTACGAGAAAAATGCATAAATTTGAATGCTGTAAGGGAGGAAAATTTGAATTAATAAAACAACTCAGTTAAAAAAATCAATTTCCATACACAATGTCAGAAATTAGCAATAAGTCAAATATGAAAATCAATGCTACACACAGGTAATAATTAATCACTCAGTATGAAGCAGTATAGGCCAACAATATTCACAGAAACATATGTGACAGTGACAAATAATTATAGTATCATATTACAGTTGAATAAAATCAAAATAGTTATATTGTGAAGCTAAAAGCAAATAAGCTTAATGAGACTGAGTATGACCAAAATGAATGCAATTTTAGTAGTATAATTGTACACAAGTAACGGTGTATGCTAACAGTAGTAATTTGATACTGAAAAGTTAGTACGAAAGTCAAATGCACTATAATGAACAAAATGAAGGTAGAAAGGTAAATAACAAAGGAAATTTCCTACTTTTCAGTATAAACTAGCATTGCCTATACTAAATTCATACATAAATCATGCCAACGGTATCTGAAACTTACAACAGTAAGCACACTAACTGTAAAGAAAGAAAATTCAACCAGAGCACTGGACAGAAATGTCAGGTTATACAACACAACTGTAATTTATTACAGTTACAAAGTTTTCATAAGAAGGCAATATTCATAGCTCTCAATAATTTCAACAGCACAAACTATAGTAGGCACAAGATATAGCAGCAAGGTGGCTTAAAACATAAAAATGGCACTATTATGAGCAAGGGACAAACTTGAAAGATTAATGTAGTCATATCAGGCATACAAAATCTAGAATTTTCACGAATATACAGACACTGTTCACATACAGAATATACTTATCACATTATAGGTCGCTAACTGCTGTCCCGAGCGCTTGAAGCTCAACAACTAACTAGTGAAATTAATTTAAAAAATGAAAAAACAAAGCAGGAAAAACTGAAAGGAAAATTATAGTTATTAAAACAGATAGCACCACACGAAGAAAAACTCGCACTGGGCTGCGAGCGTTGTCCTCAGACTTATATAGGAATAAGGAATGGAGTCTTTGCAAAAATATTTATTAAAACGACATGTCTTGCATACCCATTGAAACACACACACACACACATAGCAAAGAACGTGGTATAAGGGAATGGAAAGAGAGAAGGAGAAGAAGACAGGGAGGGAGGAATGGGATGTAGTGAAGAGAATGAGAGAGGAGCAGAAAGAGGGTAATGCAGATGCACCAAAAACTATATATCCATTACATAAAAATAGAAAAGCTACTAAAAGTTAAGAATTTTCAGGGCCAAAATGGAGAAAAAAGAATTAAATTTTGCTACGCCAAGGAAAGACTCAACATGCCAATCTGTGGAACAGTATTGAATTTCCGGTGTAACGGTTACGTTACAGAGCAGAAATGTGGTACGCAATCCCTAAACATCCTGTCACATCACTGGAATCTTACATAGAAAAAACTCACAGCACACACCCAGGCACAAAAGGATATCCCACACACACACACACACTCACATATCACAAAACGTGCTTTGAATTATAACTTCAGTCACCACGTGGTCAGGATCACAAAATATTTACGCATAACAAACACTCGCACGCCACAAAAACAAGAAAACTTTTTACAGCAGTGTGACTGGCACCTGCAACAAAAATGTTACGTGCTGGGATGAAGGCCAAAAGGTTTCCAGCAAACTATTAAATTTTAATCACCCCAACATGCACATGGGGAGCGTAACTACAGACACAGCGGAAGGACCAGGACCTTGATGTTCACATTCCGATACAGGCGTGGGAATTTCTAACAAATTATACAAATTTAACATCATTCACATGATCTGTTGTTTATAAATAAAGTAATTTGGCGAAACTACATTACTCATACAAGGGAACTAAAAGATTGAAGGGAGATGCTTCATACACACAAAACTTACACCTTACACACCAACATTCAGACTGAATCTCACACAGAAAGAACGTAACGCTAACAACTGTCCCCCTCTCCAACTCCGGCTAGGCTCGCTAACTAGAGTTCGCGAGGGTCACACTAGACGGAAATTTAAACACAAGCCGAAAGAAATACTAAATTACCCCAACAATGTTGTCGCCAATGCGACAAAATAATGAGTTTGGTATGACAATACACACATCCTACTAATGCGCCACAATATTGTACAGTCTCATCTTAAATGATCCATCCTGTATATGCAAAAAATTCAGAAAAGGTCATTATTTTTCATGCGTTGAAGAACTTCTCGCCAAAGTGCAAAAAAAGCTTTGTGCACCTGAAGAATACTTGTTTTCGGCTACAAAGAATATCGCAAACATCAGAAGCATCGAGAGACTCATGACTGGCTGCTTTAATATGACAAGGCAATAAACAAGACACTTGTTTCATCGCCATTAACTTCATCGCCGATCCGTTTTAATTAATATAGGCTTTACCTATATTAATTAAAATGATTGACGAATTGGACTAGATAAATGCATACAACGCACCAGATACCATAACGAGACAGCAAATCATTTTGTATTATATTTTCTTATTTCCTTCTTTGATTAGAGTGCAAAAAAGGAAAACTTTGATAACTGGAAATAGTATAACAGTTGCATTCTGTAGGGCTTGGTAGCGGAAAAAACAGGTTGGAGTGACCTCTACATAGTTCGTGTGAATCTATGAATGTTCTGCGTATCATATCATGAAGATTTAAATAATAATAATAATAAATCAGCACATAAATTTAATTTGAAGTCATATTTCCTGATCATTTACACGTTCATAGTTGCAAAATTACTACAGAAATTTCATTATAAGTACATTATTATATAATATGTATGTAGAGTAACTGCTAAAATCATTCAACCTGTTGTGATAATTATAAAACACCGCCTGGTTTCAGTATATAGAGACACAAGAAAAGAAAAAGAGGATTTACAAAGACTGTGTACTTGAATTCATTCATATTAGAAGATATAAAACAACAAACATGCATATAAGAACTTCACTTTTCGTTGATATTTCTATTGAGAAGAGAACATTTCTTATTACTCCACAGAAAATGCGTATAAAACTCTTATGTGTGTGGTATAATCATGAGCAAGTTAGCTCAGCGAGCCTGGATTCCAACGTTGTCCCATGCACAAAATTTGCATACTCCACCCCCTGCATTGCAGAAGACCATGAGACATGACATAAATCTTATATTGTTTGTTGAACAAAGGATAACCATTGACATTGTCAGGTGTTATACCCCTCCCCCTGTTTGTCCCCTAGATGATCAATTGATTCCTCTTTGGTATTTTTATATCGAGCAGGTGCTGGTATCCTTTCGTTCTCCCGAGTCAGTTACGGGTCTGTATCCCATTTAAAATACTATCATGTGTTTTCTAGCACTTATATTGATGATAGTGAATACCCCAATCCACCTTCCTATTGTTCACCCAAAGAAACACCCCTCCCACACCAAGCATTCCTCTAGGTGGCTTTAGAGTGCGTAGAATTCCAGAGTGTTGCACAAAGAATGACAGTTGACACTGCCAGGTGTTATACCCATCTTATGGTTGTTATCGTCAAGGTATGGGTGTAATTAATATTCTGTTCTTATTCCCTGAATGGTTTATTTATTTCTTGTTGGTATTTTTATATCAAGGAGCTGAGGTATATTTTCGTTCCCACGCGTTATGTAAAGGTCTGTAGCCCATTTAAAATACTCTTATGGGTATTTCAGTATACCTATGGATGACAATGAATACCTTGTTCCACTTTGCTATAGTTTACCCAAAGAAAGACTTCTTCCCACACGAAACATTCCTCCATGTGGCTTATGACGTGTTGCTCAAAGACCATCGTTAGCACACTTACAAATGCCAATTAATACCTCATTCCAATTACCTGTGTCATCAGATACTGTGGCATAATTCCATCTTTCTAAGAAAATCTTGCTTTCCCGCGTGGCGAACCACGCAGGCATACGAAACATTGGCATTTGGACTTTGAGGACATGCATCACATTTGCACCCCAGTTGACCATTGATTTCCAAGTTGCGTGCCAAATGCCGTGGAATAATTCAGTCTTTCTAAGGAAAAAGTGCAATTTCCCGAAACAAAGCTCCCATCCGTTAATATCTCTATCAGTGGTAAGCAAATATATCACACCCAGTCAACAGACACCTGTGCATTCATATACAAAGAAACTTGATTCCCTCTATATGTCAATGAGAGAGACAGAGAGAGATATTCTCCTTTTGGCTTCATTGTAAATAAATGCTAGCAAAACTTGAGTTTAAGAAACAATCTCCCCGTCCGTGCATCTCTCGCGCTGAGTGTTGTGAATTGGTATGCAGTGTGGCCGAAAAATGTATACGACAATTGTTCCTGGATTCTCCCGATTGGCGATTATCAATAGTGTAACATAAATCTGTCTTTTTAAAGAAACAACCGCTGTATTCCAACACTACTTATGGAAACGGTGTCATTTCCCTGCTATATTTGAAGACTATTCGGAAAACATTACAGCATTTATTCAATATAAAAGCACTTCTGTCGTAACGAAAAATGCACCTAGTTATTGTATGTGTTATAGCAGAGCAGTAAGGGTGTGAAATGAACCGTGTCTTCTTTCAAGTTGTATAGGATTTGGAGATGCCATTCATTCCCTGGTTCCAATTGTTACCGTAGTGAAAAGCAAATGCGTTCTTTGCACGTGCAATAAATATTCAAACATCACATACAGAGAGAAAGAGAGAGAGAGACAGTGTTAGGAAAAGAGTCGCCGAGTGATATGCTTACATATAGTTAATGTCTTGAAACAATATTTTTTTTCAAGGGAATGAACTTTGTACTGCAAGAAGTTTTCGGTACAGTCCAAAAAGAATGTAATCAACCATATGTCGATGTACAAAATATCACATTCTTTTATTCATGTGAAAAAATACTAATAAGTGGCGTTATTGAAAACGTTTTTGTAGAACATTTCGTCATTTAAGCAAATCAAAATCGTTTTACCCGTTACGATATTCATTGTTCTGTTATGCCTGGAGTAACCGCCCGTTTCGAGTTGTAGCCTATAGGGGAGAGAAATGTCCGTACATGTATTGAAAGCAAAAATATGTTATCGATCGTGTAAATACATTACGATTATACTCAGTACGTTCGTTACATTACGATCACAGCAAATACAAAGGTATAGTCTGATTAAGAAAGTTTACGCTCGTTTTCCAATACATTTGATGCGCTGTGATACATATTCAAAACCTCACACATTATTGATAGAATATAAATTAAAGACCATTACAATATTTACTAATTGCTAAAATCACTTCTCTCCGAGGGAGCGAGAGAGAGACAAAGAGGATGGGAGCGATATATTGAAGATGTGTCGGGATGGGTATACACGTATTCAAAGCCAAAATTATTTTATCTCTCGGGTATATACATTGCGGGATACTCAGTGCTCTTGTCGTCTCCCCGAGAGAGAGAGAGAGATAGAGTGAGAGAGAAAGGGAGAGGGAGAAGAAGACGTGTTGGGTTAGCTGTGCATGTATTCAAAGCATAAAAATATTTTATCTCTCGGGTATATACATTACGGGACATTCAATGAGCTTGTCTCTCCGAAAGAGAGAGTGAGAGGGAAATAGAAAACGTACCGGGATGGGTACATGTATTGAAAGCAAAAGCGTTTTATCTCTCGGGTATGTGTATTACAGGATACTCTGTGTGCTTGTCGTCTCTCCAAGAGAGAAACAGAGAGAGAGAGAGAGAGACAGACAGAGATGCGCGCACACATGCATAGATGTGTTTAAATGTGTTTAATGCTATAGCACCTAGGTAATGTTTTGAAAAAGATGTTTTTGTCTCCTGGGAATGAATTTTGTGCTGCAAACTGTTTCGGTGTACTCCGAATAAGAATGTTATCAAACAAAATGTCGGCATACAAAATATCGCATTTTTTATTCATGCGAAAAAAAACTAACGAATAGTGTTATTAAAAACTCTACTTCGATCACGTTTCAACGTTTAGCCAAGTCAAAAAATAGCTTTATCCAGCACAATATTCATTGCTTCTATATGTCTATAGGAACTGTCACGCTCTGATTTGAATCTTGGAGCCTCTATTGTACATCAGGCGTTTGAATGGACAAGAAAGAGGGCACCTTTAAGGAGACTCGCTCAGAATCACTGTGAATGCATGGCAGGACATTGTTTTCAACAAACGAGCACAAAACGTCTGTTTATATATTTATTGGTTATGCTCTTCCAAGCATTTCAGTTATATGTTGGTGTACATGGGCGGTATCTGAAAATAATCGAAGCTCTGTGTATTCATGCCTGAAGGAATTGGGTTGGGAAGCTGTATACAACCCTCCACAAATTCCAAATTGTATTATATTACAAAATCAATATGTATTCACAAAAATGGAACACCTTCATGGCTAAATTCTATGGTTTGCAAAAATCTATTCTTTCAATGTATATTGAGCGCTTTCATAGTAAAGGTTCTTTTTCAAAAACATTCACGAGTTCTATTCAAAATTATAATGTATTCACAGATAGCACGCTTTTGTAGCTAAAACGCCATTGAGTTTCCAGAAAATACTGTTAAAAATTTGGGAGTTCTAATAAAAATGAGCGTATATTCAAAGATAAAATACTTTTACAGGCAAATGTTTTGACGGATTACATTACTCGATTATAACTGGTCCCCGTGCATATAAATTACCCCCTGAGGGATCCTCAGAGATCCTCAGTCGATATGATCCCATTGGGTAAAGCAATCACGTGACATGAAGACACCCTGGCCGATAGCGTTGGGATTTCAGGAATACCCTATCCGTGCGCATGCGCCTTAAGGTGTTTTACAATTATATAAGGACGGGATTAGGCAGGATAGAGCCACTCTTAACGTATTACGCTTAGTCTTAACTTAATTACCTGCGCAAAGCTAAACCTTGTGTTCATCGAGTATCAGCTAAACACCTGATGTATTTCTACACAGATTCGCCAACTTAAACATGCAAGGTGAGTGAGTCTTTCTTAGTTTTTACATCTTTCATTAAACAGTTATTAAAGTTATGTTATTTTCTTTAACTGATACAGTGTTTTTAAATACGAATAACTGTATAGGGAATCGAATTTTCTCTGGAAATCACACCAACTTGATTTTAAACTAAATTATTTAGAATTTTTTTAAATTCAATATAATCTTGTACAAATTAATGAAAAAGTGAAAAAGTATTGTGCTACAATCGAATTTCTATAATAAAAGTTTCACTTGTTTATAACACACATCTTAAAAAGCACATATTTTATCTAAAAAGCTTCGGTAAATAATGCTGGAGTTTCATATGAATAATAGTCAACAAAAAATTTCTAAACAATCAGAAAAAAATCAATTTAGTTACGGTTTTCAGTGTTACATATCTGATATATTTCTTTAGCTGTTAATTCGACGCAGTGCATTCACATGACTTTTTCTAACCTCTTATTGTGTGTTCATTCACGAGACTTTCACCACCTTCTTACTCAACATTCACACCAACCCGCACTTCTAAGCTAACATTCACCTGACCTTCTCAACCCTCCGCTATTCTTACCCCAAAATTCACGCGACCTTCTCCTTACGCCAACATACCCATCAGATTCACTCTCCAATCTTCTTACGCTAACATTCAGATTAACTTCACCACCCTCTCTTGTTACTCCAACATTCAATTTACCTTCTCCACCCACGAATTCACACGACCTTCTTAACCCACTCTTCTTACGCTTACACTCACCTCAACTCCACTACCCACACTTGTTACGCCAACATACATATCAGCATCACTACCTACTCTTTTTTACGCCAATATTCACATCAACTTTACTACCCACTCTTCTAATGCCAACGATCACGGCAGCTTCACTACCCTCCCTTCTTACACCAACATTCATAAGACCTTCTCATCTCACTGTTCTTGCGCAAAATTCACATCTGCTCCGCTACCAATCTTATTACGGTAACAGTCACAGGCTTTCCTACTCGATGTTGCATTAAAAACACGAGAAATGAACTATAGAATCGTATAATGGCTTTTGAAATGCATTCCTCTTTTCAGCAGATGGAAAAACAACTAGGTTAACATACTTAAAAGAATAAAAATGTTATTTTCCAGGTACCACTGCAAACAACAATGGGACCAGCAGAGCCACATTCACCAGAGGTAGAGACTCAAAGCTTAGTCTTGTAAACCTTACACGTAGAGAACCTGAAAATGAGCGGAGCTCAGCAGGCTAAAGCGTGTCAGTACCTAGTATGCACCCATGTATACATACCAAGAACATCACCAGCAGGTATTAATATTAGCGGCCCCGTCGCACAATTTTATCGGGGCTGAGGTTTGAGGATGTCCCTCATGATACAGAGATGGATGCCAACACGGAAATCGTTGCTGAGGGGTTTTGTACATGCGATAACTGCGAATACCAGGACTGCGCTAACGCAGAAGCTTAACGATGTGAATGGTAAGTCTAGATATTTATCGCTCTTAAGCGCTTTCTTCTAAAATAATATATTCAACTTTCTTTAGGTATGTGTAACCCGGTAATCAATGAGCGTTTACTTTAGCATTTAGAATTATTGAATAATCATTTAATTTATACCATTGTTTTTTCATTCAAAAACATTGTGTGCAACTCACGTTGAGCTAATTCTGTTTCTGCTGGTGTTGTTACAGTTCCTGAAGCGATTTCATCTATGTTTGAGGCGGTGGACCACGAGCATAGCTTACCTTCGCCCATCTTCCCGCAAGACTGGCTGTCTCCACCTCCTCCTGGGTATGAGAACGTGACCCCGAAGCCTGTGGGGGATACCTGGATGGCTATTCCAATCGCGGGGTGTGCGAATACGCGAATTTTGCATACAGGACCGTGCTCCTGCAGATGCTTCGCGAATGAAATGGTGAGACATTAACCCAATTTTTTCTAAATTTGCTGCAATTATATATATAGCTAGCATAACGTTTATGTAAAACTTTAATAAAATTTCTTCAATTGTTAAATACATATACATTTACACATTAAACGTCTCTATTATATCTAATTTCAGTTCCAATTAATTGTGGGTTTTCCTCCTTTTCCTATAGAACCTATGCTAATGGACACGAACCCGGAACCTAAAGTGAAAACTATGAAGCCTTGCTCTGGAGAACCAAGAGACCTCTCGGTGCTGGAAAAGAGGAGCAGGGTCAAGGAACGGACAGTCTCTCTCGCCCAGAATCCTCCACGTCCATGCCGTCGCCAATTGCAGGGCAACGAGCAAAGTCATCAGCAGCTAATCAGGAACACAAAACTAAAGATTAGCAATGCACAGCTAGAATGCAAGGTTATTGAATGTGCGTTCAAAGGGCGCCTTTTCAATAGCCGAATAAAGAACGTTCTAGAAATAATTGATCCCGTCAATTCCTGCAGGAATGCAGACATCTCGTATTGAGAGAGACGGCTTCTCTGCTCAGAAGAAGGAACCCTTCAGGATTTAAAATAAGCTCATCAATAAAGGTAACTTATTTAATCCAATCCCCTGAAAAAGAGCGCGCAGAAACTATTTCTTCAATAGCAAGACCAAGTTGGGCCTTCAGTCAAATAATCTTGATTCCTTATTCACCTCTATTGTGGATGAATTGATAGAAAAATATCTAATTTTGAGGGGGTCCGAGCTCAAAATCTCTGCTCGCATTCCGGGCTCTTGTTATTGGAACCAACTATTATGACCCTGGAATGCCTCGCGATTCGTAGAACTACCTGTCGCAATCAGGAATAAACACGCTCTATTAAGTAAGAAAAAACTAAAATGAATACAGTTTTGGATGGTGTTTGCTCGCTGCAAAGTATCCTGCCAGTTGGAATGCTAATAGATCAAGCAAATACCCTGCAGAACAGCTATTCACTGCTTTCAACTACAGTAGTATAGACTTTCCAGTAAGTCCGCATCGGATTCCAGACTTTGAACAACAAAACCAAGTCATTTCAATTTCTGTATTTGGAATAGAAGGTAAGAACTCAGTTATACCAGTCCAGTCATCTGAAACATTTTAAGGGGAATCTATTGTTTATTGAGCAAGACGAAAGACTCACAACTGTCTGATTAAGGATATGTCAATGCTGACTGAAAAACAGATCAGTAAACATCATGGGAAACATTGGGTAAGCAAGCCCTGCCTGAAGCACTTCAATAATGAAGATGGCTTTAAAAAGCATCAGTAGAAGTGCATGCAATGTGATGTGTTCAAAATGCCTAAGAGGCTTGAAGTGATAGGGCTTTTATCCAACTCAAAGGGTACTCCTGTAGATTTTGTGATATATGCCGATATTGAGAGCCAGAGTTCAGTCCTGCGAGCCGTCGGCTAACCACAGCTGGACTTGGGCTAACCAGCATCATGAGGCTATATTAATATCTGTCAACCTCGTATGCCGCCATGACAACTCATTGTCGGGATTTAAGTTATTTATAGGTCTGATGTCATCAAGGAGTTCTTCGTTGAGCTTCGAGCAATATATGATTATTGCCCAATTTATCCGCAATGAAGAAATGAGCTTGAGTGCTCAGGATGTGGCTGATTTCAGCAATAGTCGTCAATGCTACATATATAAGGTGTTTGAGGCGAGCGATCTCTAAAGCTGAATCCACTGTCACGTAACTGGTGTATTGCTGTGTGCTGCTCATAATGCATGCAAATAGGTGAGTACCGGATTTTATACTCGTCTTTTTTCATTCTATTAACAATTATGATAGTCGTTTCCTGATGCAATAGCTGGCATATCGCGATCAGCCCATTTCGTACATCGCAAACTCCTCTGAGAAATATCGCATTCAGCAGAAAGTACAGGAGTATCTCATATTTCTAGATAGGTTTAAGTCTTTGGACGACAAGCTATCTAGTCTAGCCAGCGTGCTAAGCAGCGATAAATTCAAGATAATTAACTTTGAGTACCCCAATCCTGAGCATCAGTAGTTGGTGAGATTTAAGTGGATATTCCCCCTACAGCTTTGTGGGCGATGCATCAAAACTAAATGAAACAACGCTTCCAGTGATCGACGAATTTGATGGCATAACAATGGAGGACTACAAACACGCCATCAATGTCTGGAATATATTCGAAATAAAAAATCTGGGTGAATACAGAATTTGTACCTGAAGACGGATATGCTATAGCTGGCCTATGCATTCGAGAAGATTAGGAGCCTCTCGTTTGAGATGTATAATTTGGACCCCTGCTGACACTAAACCCTGCCAGGCCTTGCATTCGACACTATGCTCAAGGTCACCAAGATCAAGTTGGACATCATAAATGAACAGGAAATGATCAAATTCTCGAATCCGGAATAAGGGGAGGCATGTGCACTGTATCATAGAGAATAACGCATACCTGTCAGGACATGTAAAAAATCCGAAATAGAACTGTTTATGCTATTTAGATATTAACAATTTACATGTTCCTCAATGACATGTCCCATGTCACTCATAAATTTAAGATGACGTACAAAACAAGAAATTGAAACAATAAACTCCTCTATAGTTGCCCCTGATTCCAGAATTGAATACGTCCTGGGGGTTAACCTTAAACCTTCCTTTCCACCCAAAAAGCGAAATATCACTAGGAGCTAATACAAAAAAGTACTAGCAACACTAGGGATTAAAGGCAGATACACCTTGCACTACAGAAGCTTGCAGCAGTGCATTGATTTAAGCCTAAAACTAAAGAAGGTCCATAGAGTGGAGGCCTATAAGAAACCGCAATGGCTGAAAACCTACATCCAATTAAATACTGAGAAACGTGCAAGAGAAACGTCCAAATTCGGTCACACGATATCGAAGAAAATGAATAGCTCAACATATGGAAAATACATTGAGAAAGTGCGTAGAATTAATGATTTCCGAATCGCCTAAAGTTGGAAGTAACGCAAGAAATTGACTGCGCGACCAACTTACGTTCGGAGCATTATATTTATGGAAAATATTGTAGAGATAGAGCTTGCCAAAGAGGAAGAGTTTATGAAGAAACCCATCCATATAGAGCAAGCCATCCTTGGCATTTCAAAACTAATAACGTACCGTAAAGTGTAATGAAACCAAATGTTCAGAACTTGATCTAAAATTACATGGAACACGAACTCATTTATCTTCGAGACATCAACTAATGTCTACAACTTCATCAAGGCAAACCCCCAGTACCAGGACACCTCTAACTACAGAATCTACGAAATTAATCCACAGGACAAAAATGTATCCGGGTTGTTCAAGTATGAGTTTTCAGTGATACCTATAATAGAATACGCTGGGTTAAGGTCCAAATTATATGCCTACAGATATGGGGACCAAACTGTCATGAAGATGCAGGGCATCTACAAGACCGAGATGCAAAACAAATTGTGGACATTATTTCGACTGCTTAAACACATTAGAAAACAATTGAAAAAACAAACACATTTCGGTGTTTCAAAAATAAAATCGCGACCATATAGACGAACAAGGTCCCTCTCTGCGGTAGTGATGATAAAAGAAAACTTATTGAAGAATCAGAAAGAACAAATGCCTAGGGTCACTATTCTCTGCATGTGAATGACCCTTAGATGTATATAGTGTAATTTCAATTCTTCCCTAATATAGTTTTTAAAGCTCTTTTGTCTTTTGTGTATGCACAGGCTGCAAGTTTTGAAGTCTTGCTATGTATATTATACGTATTGCACTTATTTAAATCTTTAATCAGCTGTTTCTCATATATATTTACATGCTGCAATTGTTTTGTAAATATTGATCTTATATGAAAGAAAAGAAAAAATGCCAATATTGGAAAGGTCGTGGGAAATAAAAATCCCTTGATATTGTGTAAATGAAAGGACTCTTTATTTCATTATTTTTTTCGTACAGTAAATCCTTTCTATCAATTCATTGAGTATTAAGGAATCCATACCACTTCATAAGAACCCTATTTCCTTGCCGGCGTAATACCTTCTACACCAGAAAGGTATTAGGGTACAGAGTTGAGTGAAGTTTATATCCATAAAAGGATCCATTTATCTCCTCGCCATCACTGAGTTTTAGTATGTATGGGGAAGGATTGGTGCGCTTCACACGAGAAACTTGAAAGATTTCAACACCCCAATCAGCTTCAAAACCCTTTACAAAATGTCCTCTATTCTTAGATATCTTCACATAATCACCAATACTAACCCTTCTTGCACCCCTCTTACCTCTTCAATCTTGATTGTATTGTATACCCTCAGGAGAGGATCATTATCTTTCACTTCGTTAGGATTCATGCGAATTGTACTATGGTAAGTGTCTATTTTGCAACGATTCGCGGTAAAAGATCTAACAACTTGTACGATCCTTGGGCTAGAAACTTTCGATATATCACATTCTTTAAAGTTTTTACTAATCGTTCAAAAGCAGCTGCCTTCATTTGCGTATAGTTGCTATAGTGATTGATGTTATACTTTGCCATTAAATTTTTAAATTGCTTGTTATAGAATTCTTTCCCGTTATCACTTTGTATGTTCATGGGTGGGATTACCATGTCTTGCAGTACATCTTCCATAGCTTTTGGAACTTAAGGTCCTGTCTTGTCGTTTAGCGGTCTCGCATATGCCATTTTAGTGTAGAAGTTGATTGCAATGCGGATGTACTTGAAATTCTTAATAATTCTTGAATACGGAGTCATCTCAACCAAGGCGACCTGTCGCAGATCGTGGATTCACTAGCTGATAATCTTTCGGCGCACAAATTTTCTTCAGCCTGGGGCGTGGGGCTCACTTGCTATATTTTTCTTCCCTACTGTCATGCTATAAAACTTGCCGTTTTGGGTTCTTCAATATTCTCTTCAGTTTCTGGAGCGATTGTTGTTGCTGGTGCCTCAAGATGCTAGACGTAGCGTCAGGCGATGCAACGAACCGTTAGGTTCGGTCCAGTACATGTAGTCTTACGTTAATTCCTTGTGTTTCGTCACTAGGGGCCATATAACGCTTGTAGGAATGGTCCGAACTCAGTTGCCTGGTTCTGCTGAAGTTTCTTCGATGAACATCCGTTGTTTTCAGTATTTTGTTGTATGTTTCAAGATCATCTTCTGTGTATACATGCATTTCAGGTATTCTATTTAAGATCAGCTCCCTCTAGTTCTAGTTTGAAAAAGGGTGGGTTTTATGCCCAAGCACTGCGACCTTAAAGATTTATTGCGCATCCCCCCTTCATCAGTTAAGTAGTCTGTTGCTCGTTATGAACTTCACCAGACTGCTAACTGAGGCTTTTGATAGTTCATCTATCTTTGGAAAGTAATTGCAAAACATACTTGCTCTTTGATTCGCAAGAGCAGGGCAATCACATAGCAAATGAGTAACAGTCTCATCTGCTTCTAGGCATCTACTACAGATAGGGTTGTTAAACAATCCCATTCTGTATAGATTAAACTTTTGGGCACAGTGTCCTGTAATGAATCCTGTTGCCCATGCAAGCCTTCTTCTACTAAGACCGCGCAGGTACTTTGCCCGGCAGTTATCCAGGTCTGTAATAAACAATTTGGAATGTTCGCAACCGTCAATGGAGTTCCAGTAGTTCGTGTGTTCTGCTTGAGCCCAGCACTTAATATCTTGTTTCACCGGTGTGTAGGACACCCCCAGTACAGGCTCCGGACCCAAAATGGTATTTCGCTGCCAATCTTGGCTGCCAATCATCTGCATTCTCATTGCCTGGTATACCTGTGTGTCCTGGCGCCCACATAAGTTGAACCTTATTGTGTTCATCCAGTCTCATTAAGCATTCCCGGCATTCTGAGACGAGCTTTGACTTTATTGATGGTGATTCAAGTGCTTTAAGAGCAGTTTGACTGTCTGAGAGAATAAGAACACTTCTATTCTTATATCTCCTTTTAATGCTTTCCATGACACTGGCCAGGATTGCATAATTCTCAGCCTGGAAAACTGTAGCTAAGATTCCCAGACTATAAGAAATCTTGGTTCCCTTACCGTTAATCCCAGTCCCCGTTCCTTATTTGGTTCTAGAACCATCAGTACACCAGATTGGGTGTTTGTTATTGTGAGGTTTTACCAGTCTTTCCCATTCACCCCGCTGTGGGTAGCGAACCGTAAATTTCAATTCAAACTTGAATCTTGGTTCAAGAATGTCAGTCCTCATTTCAGCTCCCTCAATCCAAGTGTGATTTCACACCTTTCGTCGTCTATTCGGAATTTATTATTGATGAAATCTATCATCTCGCTCTCTAGCAGGTAGTTTGCATCCTCGTATCTTACCCCATATGACGCATCTATTTCATTCCTGGTCTTCTTTCGAAATTTATTAAGGTACAGCTTATCATCTTTCTGTGCTTCCTTCTCCTTGCCTGTGGTATTCGTTTTCTCTACGTCCAGTTTATTTTGAGGCGGTTCTGTTACTGGTTGAAGAACTTCACCCATTACTCTCTGGGTTTCAAACTGTTGTCCTTTCAGATCTCGTAACGTTTCTCTTATAGCCCTCGTGTACTTGTCTACAGATACTTTAAACCTTTTGCTGTCGCTGTCCATTTTGAAATTACCTTGAAGCTTCAATACAACATATACCTCATTTATCTAGATGATTTCAGTTTATCGCAGATCTTCAATTCGATATTTAGAAAATGATCATCATTTCTTAGGATTTTCCGGAGCAGTAAAGGTTAATTTATCGTCATTTGCAATTGGAGTGGCGAGGATTCCAACCGACTTATTGTTTATAGCAAATAGTGTATCTGATCTTGCAATAGGCGGTTATGGTGACGTCATATAGCAGGCACTTACCTCATGGTTTACACTTGATTTTTAGTATTCGAGTCCCGATGTTAGCGTTTACCTCAGCGAATTGAATCTGAGAAGCTTCGTCTGCAGCGTAATAATGTGCTCTCCTCTCATTTGCTCTAATACAGCATTTAAGACGCTCACCTGCAATTTAAGAGTATTAATAGTCCATAGTTGTTATCTGATGCCTATTCAGCGTTTTCTGCTTGCTCGCCATGGTTTCCATGTGCTTTCCCACTGTTTCTGTAACATGGGTACTGATTGAACCAAGTCTGCTGTTTAAATATTGCTGTACTTCATTTTGTTTCTTTACCACTAGGGTTTTAACAAAAGCTTTAGTCATCACTGTCATTGATACGATCTGCCAGCACTCTTATTCCTCCTTTTTGAAATAAAAAGCTGCCACATGAACCTTGCATTCATCCTTTCTTGCATTTATATATTATAATACGTGTTTCATAGCTGGCACGTCCTGGTCCTCCTGAGATTCTGCATTCTTATCTTGTCCATCTTGTTTTCAAGGTCACGTTTAAGAGTATTTTTATTCAGATATTCCGTTAGAGCGTGATGTTGTACATCTAGCGATTTCTGGATGTGATCCCTATGCATAGATTGAATTTCGTCTTTGCGCTGATATGTCATTTTTTCGGTGAATTCTTGTATTCGATTTTCAGTAGAAGACGTAAGCGCATCCACGTAGCCTTTAGTGGCTGCATCATCGTCTTCCTCAGGATCCTGAAGAATGTACAGTATTTTCTTCCTGAGTTGGTAGTTTCCTTTTCCATACCTGTTTATGATGCAGAGCAAATATGTAGTGATATTTTAACTAGTGCAGTCCTCTGAGAAGAGAATGCTAATATTAAGCTAGGGCGAATCGAGCGGAGAATGCCTGTGTTTCGTCTTTCTGATGCTGTAGGGGTTGAAATCCTCAAGATCGTCAAGTCCGACAGAGCGCTGTTTTTTCCCTTTAGGAACATGGATTGCACACTTACCCGCTGTGCCGCAAACTAAATCATTCACCTGGAATGCGGCAACATCAAAAATGCAGAAAGCAAAATTTGTCATTCCGGGTGCTCAGACTTCATGATCGAGTAATACATCTAAATACTGTTCTCTATTTGTCATTGCAACACAACGAATTTGAGGTTTTATCTCAATGTTTTATCTCAATACTGAATGTTATCCCTACAACGGCATGAACTTGGACTTTAGAAGCTCCAGATTTGCATCACTGTATTAAATGTATTCAAAATTTCAAAACATTATGAAAAAGACAATTACCCATTGTTAAACAGAAAGAAGTTTCTTAAATGTTCATCTATATTTGCTATATGCTGCTTACATCAACCAGAGGAGTGTGTAAAGGGAGCTGTCAACATTAGACTCAAAATTCAAGCTAGTCCAAATATCCCTGCACAGACCTCCCTATATTTTCTGATAATTCACGATTAAGTATTTTGCATACAAACTCCTGACTCGTGTGATGAAGCGTTATTTTAAGCGAATCATCGTAATGTAAACATGTAATTTTTATTCGGAATATAAGGATTTTTAATGAATAAATCAAGTTATAAAAGCATACATTCATTCTTATTATTACTTTTTATTACGCAATTACAGCACTTTCCTTCTCTAGCTCCTCGTTCCTACATATGGCATTACACTTGCAATGGATAGGTTACTTACATGATAATGTATATATGATTCAAGTCTTTCTACTTGTGAAAGTGCATAGATATTTATAATTATTTCACAGTGTTTAAATTAGTGTCACAATTCTTGTTTTGTTGTTTTCCATTTAAGCATTGACATTATAAGAGAAACAATATTTTTGGTATATTCCACTCGCGGGCATTTTATCGATTGATGGAATGCTTGAAATATAGGACGATTCTGATTATGACTTGGGTTTAAGGGTGATTAGCCGCTTTTTAAAGAAAATTATGGAAAAGGCCAGAGATAAAGATCAGTACAAAATATTGTGACAAAGGCCACAGATAAACATGAATATAAAAATTATAGCAAAATCCAGATAAAAAGATTAATATAAAATACATAGGAAATGTTAGAAGTAAATATAAATGTATAAAACTAAACAAAGAAGTATGAAACACCTGAATTCAGCATAAGTAAATCCGCATTTCGAAATTTACCTTTGACACAAAATTAAAAATCGTATCAACCGCTTGCTTATTATCCACTAAGACCTGCGCAAGACTGGCCGGCAGATGCAGGGTGTCCCGAAGATATGCTAGAGGAATACACTGTAACAATACGTGACGGACCGACAGACCTTCGTTACAAAGCAGACAAGTAGAAGCAGAGTCATCCTTAAAAAGATAACTCTGAGTAAAATTGCAGTGGCCTATACGCAACCGAGCCAAAATCACCTCCTCACGACGAGATACGCGAGAAGAAGCTACCGCGTTGATCGGAATATGTTTCACCTCTCTAAGCTTATTTCCACGGAGAGCTAACCACTCCTCGCGCCAGCATGACAGCACCGCTCTCCGCACAACACGCCTAAAATCTTTCGACGTTACTCAAGGTATTGCAACACTGAGATCTGTGATTTCTACCTTAGCTGCCAAATCTGTAAGTTCTTTCACCGGCAAGCCAACGGGACAAGGTATCCAAGCACACTCCACATTAACGCAAGGAGTGTATAAAACATGGAGGGCATTCGGATTCGCTGAACAATGGGGTAGTAGTTGTACAGCTTGCGAAGGCTCTGAAATACACTAAGGGAATCACTCAAAATGAGACAGTCTCCCAATTTATGACGGTATATGGCGTACACATTCGCTCGTTATATGGCATACAGCTCTGCACTATATATCAATGTAGGATCCTGAAAACCGAATGAATCGTGTTGGATTCCATGAACATAAGCACATGCAGCACCGTTGGTGCACTTAGATCCATCGGTGTAGATCAAAATTCGGTCAGTGTAACCAGACAGAAATTCTAAAAAAAACAGGTGCGGATACTAAACGTAGGCATCGTAGGCTTCCGGTATACCTTCATCCCAAGATCTACGTGAGATGTCACACGTAATCAAGGGGGAAGACCCTCTCCCCTTAGCAAACATGCTAGGCATTTCAATGTCTTGTTTCCTAGAAGCTCCCGGAAACAATACCTGCAGGCCTTGTGTTAATGGAGCTATTCCTATAACGTTCGTCCCGAGCAGTGTGAAAAAAGAAGCGATCGTTGGGTGTTGTGCTATACATTTAGGTGCACAGTCATAATGTCCCAAGAGAGGAGGCTCTACAGATTCAGCGTAGACCCATAACTGGGCTAGTGGGAAAAGCACCGATAGCCACACAAATTTCCCGGTTATGCACTGCGTCTAATTTCCTCAGCACAGATGGTCGTGCTGAGGAATAAATGATACACTCATTGTCTATTTTTGATCACATCAGGGAGCGATACAGTCGCAGCAAAACAGTCCGATCCGCTCCCCAAAATTTACCATCATATTACATTGTAATATCCGCTATATTTCAGAGAAGGCTCGCATCGCGCTTTTAACTGTTCTATATGTGATGACCAGCTAGGTTTCCTATTAACAACGTCAACCCCAAGAATCTCGTCGAATATGTGAATGGTAGTATATCTGGACCGAATCGAGCGAAGGTGGTAATCGTCTCCTACGGCACCAGAAGTTCACACAGATTGACTTCTCAGTTGAGAAACGAAAGCCGTGTTTAGAACTCCACTTTTGTAGATTATCTAAAGATTGCTGCATACGGCGTACGCAGAGAAGTACAATAAACGGCAAAGTCGTCCACGAATAAGCATGACGATACACCTGTAGGAACGCATTTAGAGATGGAATTAATGGTTATAGCAAGCAGTGTAACGCTTAGTGCCGATCCCTGAGGTTACTCCGCTCTCCTGAACAATAAGGTTCGAAAAAACCGAGCCAACCCTTATTCGGAAAACGCGGTCCTTCATAAACTCCTGAGTTAACCCTCCGTTGGTCGCTGGAGTCCTGAGAGATCCCTGGAATTAATTAGCTCTTATAACTTTCAAACGAACGCACCTATACAATTGCCTGACTAGGACATCTAACCGTACACTTTGCTGCATTGTTTACTAAAGCGACAACTTTATATTTTTATTTGTTTGGTTTGAAGAATGACTAATCAGCAGTTATGTGTCGCAGCAGGTCAACCAGGCTGCGAGCTCCTGCTCTCATTATATATTGCTGACAGCTTTTTTCCTCATTAGTTGTACAATATTACTTTACCGTTGTATGGAGCTGTTACTGCTTCGTCATGAACACGAGTAAAAGGTACGATCTACAAAATCCGAATGACTAGGAAGAAATACATGGCCTACTTTGCGACCATGATGCCTTGCCGTGGATAATAACTTTTATGAATCAGATGATTCTGATTCTGAAGACAAAGACGATGAAAGCAGCTTGTGTGATAACATCTACTTTATAGGAAATATCATATGCTTATCATATATAATAATGGTTATTATTGTTATCGACAATACATTCTGCTATTACTTACAGGAAGAGATGGAACAAAATGAAAAAAACCACCTTGCAAAATAACACAGACAAGGACTCACAATATTTTTGCCAAACTTCCTGGTGTAGTAGGAACTGCCAAAAATGCGAAAATGGAAATGGATTGTTGTAACATTTTTGTTACCGAAAATATAGTTCATTTGAGTTTTGAAAGCTCAAATACTTACATTACTAGTGTACAGCACAAATTTGATCGCGAAAGAGGCGGCAGACATTCAGATGTAGGCTTATTATGCTTCTTAGGCTTATGGTACATGGTACATAGTGGAAAGCTTTCGTGGTGGACGCCATAATGTTCGCGATTTTTTGGAAAACCGATTATCTTGGTATTCCTATATTTCGAATGCCTATGTCCGAAAAATGATTCAGTTTTCTAACACGCTGTATTCCGTATGATGACAAAAGCTCAAGACTGAAGACAAAAAGATTGGATAAATTGGCTACTGTTAGAGAAATGTTTACATTGTTTTTGTACAACTGACAGAAGCATTATTCTCTTGGACAAAATGTCACTGTCAACGAACAGTTGCCGGCATTTCGTGGTCGATGTCGTTTAAGACAATATATACCATCCCAGCCAAACAAGTATGGCATAAATATATTCCTGTTGAGTGATGCAAGGCAGTTTTATGCCACTAATATGGAGATTTGTTGTGGACAGCAGCCAGACGAACGATATTTGCAAACTAATTCGGGAGAGGCTCTAGGGCTGAGACTAACTGAACCAATCTCTGGCACTGGACGGAACGTTGCTGCAGATATTTGTTTTAGCGGTGTAACTCTCGTGAATGAATTGCGAAAAAAGACAACTTTCTTTCGTTGGTACAGTACGAAAGAACAAAAAAGAATTTCTCCTATCCAAAATGTCGCAGTCAGTACGAAAGCATACTTGGCATAAAAATAAAACAATTATCTCAGATGTTTCAAAAGAGTAGTTTTTCTCACAATTCTTCATACTTCATCCAAACATTTATCAGAGGGTGCTAAGAAAGAACATGAAACAATCCTGCATTACGACACAAAATTTGGAGTTGAGGTAGCAGATAAACAGTGTACAACATACAATGTAGCCAGAACAACGAAAAGGTGGCCCATGGTTATTTTTTGGCATATCTTGAACATTGCAGTTATTAATTCTAGGGCTATCTTCCTTGGATACCAAAATAAGTATTCCACAAGGCAGGAGTATTTGAAAACACTGTCTTTAGCTTTACTATCGCAACTGCTACAAAGGAGAGCAAAAGTATAAAATCTACCCGGTGAGTTGAAAGGCCTTTTGACAAAATATAAACCTTAAGAATCGCAGTAGCTGAATTGTCAAATACAACGCTATCCACATTGAAAAGGAAACGATTGAACACTGCAGCAAAGACAGAATGAACTGCAAAAGCAAACATGATACGAGAAATGTAACAGTACCCCCGTTTGAGCCAACATGCTAAAATTATTGGCGATAGTTGCTTAGTCGGGGAAAACACGGGAGAGGTAGTAGATGATTCTGAGTAACTGAACATTTGAAATTACAAGTTGTATGTTTACCGGAAAATGGCAATGTACTACCTTATACTTATTGTAATACAATTTATCATGTATATGTACTGATATTTTAGCTTCTCTTTTTATGTCTCAAGATAATACCTATCAATGAAGACCATGTATACTTAACCCAAATAAAGATAAACATAGGAAGAAAAAGGAAAATATACCAAAGAAGAAATAAATACAAGTAATAACAACAAGTTTATCTTACGCGTCTACTAGGTCCCGCACGACCGACGGTGTTCTAACAAAGCGCGCGCCTTGCGGGGGCTAACAGTGGCAAGCGCCCACGGATGTTCCAGAGGTGTTGGAATGGTAGTATCCCTGTTCGCACACACGTACTAGCCTTTTCGAAGTAAAGTAATATCGCAACGGTTTGACAATTCTTCATGATCTGTGTCCATAATGACACAAGGTGGCCCATTGTTGAACGGCGTCTTCGAAAACCGTTGGGTGTTGGCCAGCAGCTGGTGAGTTTCCAACCACCATACCAACCGTCCATTGAGCATGCGTTCCATCACCTTGCAAACGCAAATGGTGAGGGAAATAGGACGGTAACTGAACGGGAGATGACGATCCTTTCCAGCTTTCAAAATGGGTATTACATTGGCCTCCCGCCACTTTTCTGGAAATGTGGCATCAACCAAACACGTTTAGAGACCTCGAGTAGGAAAGCCTTACATTTAGGAGAGAGCAGTTGCCACATCTGTACGTGGATACGATCAGGTCCTGGTGCTGATTGTCGCGAAGATGAAAGAGAGTGTTCTAACTCCGCTATTGTGAAGAAACGATTGTAATCTAAACGATTTCCTGAACTAAACCAGAAAGCTTGAGATTGCACTTGAGTCTTAGCAGGAAGGAACTCGGGCGAAAAATTATTTGAGCTAGACACTTGAGCGAAAGCACGGCCAAATGTGTTAGCCACGTCAAATGATTAACAACACCTCCTGCAGCCGTTTTAAGATTGGTAATTGGCATGTAGATCGATTTTTCGGCCAAACGTCATATATCGTTATCCTAAACGACAGACGAAGGTGTATGTCGATTAAATGAACCTACAAAGTTGATCTGTGATGTATTTCTGCTATCCCTAATTACTTGTCTAGCATTGGCACGCATTTGCTTGTACTGCATCAGGTTATCCAGCTTAGGGCGTCGTTAAAAAAGCCTAAGAACACGCCTACGTGTATGAATGGTCTTTCGACATTCATCGGTCGACCAAGGGACAAGCAATCGACCGGGCTGGGCAGTCGACTGAGGAATAGATTGATCAGCAGCACAAAGAAATGTCTCGGTATGATGTTTGACCAAAACATCCGAACAGTCGTCCTCATTGTAATGAAACCCAGCCAACTGGGAGTAAAGGTTCCAGTGGCATGATCCAAGCACCATCCAAGCAAATATGTGGAACATATATCTTGTTTTAAGAGACTGATAGGAGGTGGAAACTGGTCACTGGAGTGTGTATCAGAGATAACATGCCATTGCAAGGTAACTGGTAACTGTGGTGAACAAACAAAACATCAAAGTGTGAAAAAATGTTAAAGGAGTCTGAGAGAAATGTAGGCTCTCGGGGGTTCTGAAGAGCGAAGTTATAACTGTCAAAAATCGGCAATCAATTTACCTCTCGCACAAGTCCGAGGCGAGCCTCAAAGAGGGTGATGGGCAGTAACGTCTCCGGCCAACAGAAAAGGCATTGGTAACTGGGAAACTAGATGTTCTAAATCCGTGAGCCAGAGGTTATCGGATGGAGGCAGAAAAATATTACAAATGGTTTAATCGAAGGGATGGTAGGTTAATCCTTATGACCACTGACTGGATGTAACGTCAAACATTCCACAAATATATCATCTCTGATGAGCATTATAGTGCCCCCGTGTGCTGAAACACTTCTTCGTGTGTGAGATCACACCGTACTGGGGTATACCGCCTGAGTTAAAGGCTATCTCGTGGACGGAGTTTAGTTACTTGGAAACATACGACCAAACGATTATTCTCGTTGAATAAAAGTTGAAGCTATGGTCGATGTGTTCTAATTCCATGTATGTTCCATTGAAGTATAGTCATGGTATTCATAATGGGTTAAGTCATCAATTCCAAAGAGACCAGTACTTTGAGGACAAGGGTGATCGAACCAATTTTCCCTTTTTCAGTGATGAGCTAGCAACTTTAGCAGACGAAGCATTCCGCCTCTTTTTCACTGTCGTTCTGGCAGTACGGGCAGAAACCTCCTGCTCCATCTACACGGACGAGGACCGCTTTCCAATTGAAAGCTTTGGTTAGATATCCTCAAACCGATTGGAAGTGGAGATCGGCGAAGATGTAGATCGCCGATCCGAGTCCCTTCCAGAAGATTCCTCAGAAGAGGATCTCCGAGGAGATGTTTGTGGAGTTTTCTTTCCCTTGGATGTTCCGGGTACAGACTTTAAATTTCCTTTCAGGAAGTCAGTTCGGCTATAGCTGGTCTGAAACTTTATCTCTGGTGCATTATATGTTACGGGCTTACCAGTATTATTGCTTCAGGTTGTTGGTTTTGGTGTCGAATTTACTGTAGTGATTCTGCAGGTATTGTTGCAGATGTAGATGTCGACTTTGTGGGATTTGGAAGTGATTTGGCTACGAGAATCTTTTCTGAAATTTTGCCCCGTTAATACCGCTGTTCGAGTTGCGATTTCCCGACACGGTACCGGTTTAACTGCAACTGAGCTATAGGTACTGGACTTCGGGACAGACGGTTGTCGGACGCGCAGGAGTTCCCCAGTTTCAGAGAAGGAAACCTTCTTCCTAAACCCGGATCTCCTGATTCGCCCTTTCCTCTGTAAAATGGGGGCACTCCTGGGAACTAGATGGATGTTTACCACCACAGTTAACGCATGTTGGAGCTGACGTACATGCTCTCTCGTGTGAGAATTCTCCACAGTTAACGCCGGTAGCTTTAACGTTACAGAAATCACTTTAATGACCAAAGCGTTTATAGCATCTCAGCGGGTTGGGGATATATAGACTAGCTTCAATGGCTTCATACTCTGCCTTTATCCTTTAAGGTAAGTATAACCGCTAAAAGGTAAGAAACAGGGTACAAGCAGGCACAAATTCACCTCCCTGTCTCCGCTGAACTCGATATACAGATGCCACACCTGGATCTTCAAGGTTTCCTTGAATCTCCTCTTTCGGCATACCGTTCAATACAAACATGTTTACAACACCGCGTGAGAAGTTCAAGGTCTTTTGCATCTCAACTTGTATGGGGTAGCTAGCTAACATGTTCGCCTTCTGTATAATAGCTGCCTGGTATGCTGAAATTACTTCAACCAGGAGCGTGTCATTACGAGTTCTAATACAGGATTTACTGAACCGGTAATTTTATCCAGGCGTTTTTGAATAGTGAATGGACTAACCATACTGAACTTACTTACCTCCTCATTTGACTGATAACTAAGTAGCGAGGACCACAACACTCGACTAATTCTTTCACAACTACTTTGGTGTTTTTTTTTAACTTTTTCGTATCCAGAGCACTTGAATCCTCTACCATTACAAATGTCTCCGATGGCATGCTCACATCCTGGACGCCACTCCAGCTTAGGTGAGAGTCATGGCCTGGACCTTGCCCACTTTGGGCTCTCATCTCCCAATTCATAGATAGAGGGACCCAATCGCCTTCACGAGTGTAACAGCCCATGTAGTGGCCCCTCCCCGGGACAGACCTTTAGCAGCGGATACTGATACAGTTGCAAATGATAGTCAGAGGCTGGGAGTTACCAATACCCAGTCACCACATGCGACTCCCTTCCTCTGTCCCGCGCAGCGCTATCCATCACACTTTGTTCAGGGAGGTAAATAATTGTTGGTCAAACACCTTGTGAACCCAGTTGATTGGGCGTTTGGCATAAGCCCTCTCATCTCTTAGAGGAACCCAATCGAGAGTTTGGCTCGGGACCCCAGGGCGCCAAACCCGTACCTACCGTAGAAGGCCACTGGGGACATAGGGAGATTCTTTCTCGAATTATCTTCCAGTTATGCAAGTCATGAAAACAAAATTGTCTTGTTTTTCACAGTAAACACTGAAATGTTGTAGAAAAATCCGATCTTAATGCTATGGCTTCTCAAAATGTAGACGTCTAGGAGCATGTATCTTGGAGTGTCGATCTATCCTCCAAGAGCTTCAGCCTCTTTTGTTGATCGGCAAAGCTTTTATTCTTATCTTTGTTACACAATGAAAGGCTTAGAAAGCATTCTTTTTGAAATGGAGGTAGCCTGAAAAAGAATTACTTTTGTTACGTTACAGGGAAATGAAGTCTCCCTCCGTGGGGAAGTGGTTACCATGCTAGCCTCTAGTTCCCGAATTCGCTGGTTCAATTCCGGCGAAGAACGATGGATTTTTTCGGGCGTTAAAATTCTTAGCGTGGCTTCCTTCGGGAGAGAAGTAAAGTTAGTGCTCTCGTGTCGTAGATTTACGGCACGTAAAAGAAACTCAATCCTGATTTGGAGGCCTCTTAGCAAAATTATCGGTCTTTTACGCTCAATATAGAATGGGACACTAAGGAACACAGCAGTTAAAGAGCGTTCATAACTAAAACTCAATTTAATTTCAGAGAAATGAAACGCAGTTTTTTTTTCTAGATATGGAAAAACAGTGCTCTCCGGAGTTCTGCTTGCTTGCCAAGGAAGCCAACTGTATTAGATCACCATCCATATGGGAATTGAACTCCTTCTGACCGCGTCTGTATGATTAGTAGCCTGCGCTGATGCCGCAAGGGGGTATTCCACTAAACCATCTGCTCCTCTATCCCCCAAATCCATCTCGTTTTTGGATACAAGCTTCATCATTTGAATTCTATAAATAAATAGTAATTTCCAGGATTAGTTATACAGGTATACCAATGTACGATGATACTATGGTATCGAGATACCAAAGTACAATAGCATTGCATATGCAGTTAGTTATTTACGTTAATAATTTCCAAGGTTACTTATACAGTGATACCAATGTACGATCATATTGCATATGCAATTAGTTTCACACTGCTGCTTACTTTAAATTACCTCTGCCTGAACTGGTATACGCTGTAGTTTTCATTACACGTGAAGTATGACGTCATCTGATCGTGCACCTCCGGGTTGTCGCATAGGAACGCGTGAGTATATCCAAGGTGTAGCTTGAAACGATGCGGTCGATTCATCGTCACTTTCTACCGTGCTAGCTTCTAGTTCCCAAGGTCGCGGGTTCAAACCCGGCGGAGGACGATGGATTTTTTCGGGCGTAAAAATCCTTAGCATGGCTTCCTTCGGAAGGGTAGTAAGGTCGGTGGTCCCGTATCGTAGATTTACGGCACGTAGAAGAACCTCAAGCCTGATAAAGAAGCCTCTGAGCAAAATTACCGGTCTTTCACGCCCAATATAGAATGAGACGCTAAGGACCACGGAAGTTAAAGAGCGTCCATAAATAAAACTCAATTACTATTATCGTCACTTTCGGAATCAGAATGCCTGAAAAGAAGAAATACAATTGAATGATTTATTTTATTTCTCTCATTGTAAAACATTTTTAGAAATAGTATTCAAGAAAATCTGTATTTACATCATACCTTTCCTTGTAGATGGGACAGTTGTCCGTGCATATGCCATGAGAACATATCTGTTCATGAATACGAAGTCATGTTACACAATATAGAGTGCATGATGCCATTGTACGACTCATTATGGTAACAAGTGTAATGGAGTGCCTCTTCTCCACACTCAATCCAAAAAACATCCATCGTTTTATTGTCTGGATCACACATGAAATATTATTTCAGATAGAGGCGCATGATAGAAAACCGATTCATTACGGCACATATAATGACGTGCGGCGTGGGATCCGCGGGGGAGCGGAAGAACGTCTACAGACTCGGCCGTGTATTTTGTTGCGATACAAGATAATCGAGAAGCGGCTGGTCTATGGAATGCATACGATGTAGGGGATGTTATCTCATATTGCAGAGGGGAATACACGGAACGTTTTCTGATATCGCTGTTCGGAAGAGTCGAGGGTGTAAAGCAGAGAATGGAATACAGAGGCGGAGGACGCAGGTGTGCGTTTCATTTCACACGCAGATGTTTGGGTATTGCGGAGGGATGCATTTGGAAGAGTCGGGCGGACCAGGTGCAAAGGAGAGAATGAAATGCAGAGGGGAAGGACGAAGCTGCGCATTTCAAGTTACACAAATGTTTTGGGGAATGCCGAGGGTGTTCTGGAACACGTGTGAATAGCTCTAGTCTCCCTTTGTCGGAGAGGATAACAACAGAACGAACTTTTTTCTTTGTGGAGAGCTTCCATTGTTGACCAAACCAAAAGCAGGTGTCGCAGTGAATAGAATCCAGTCTCCTTTTGTCGAAAAGGATAACAAAGGAATGGGCATCTTTTGTCTGAGAGGGAGCGGGAAACAACGGTACCTGTCTTCCATTGTTCAACAAACTACGTGGGGGAGGAGAGTTATAACACCTGAAAGTGTCAACTACCATCCTTTGTTAAACAATAATACAGCATTTATGACATGTCCAATTGGCTTCTGGAATGCAGGGGTTGAGGTATGCTAATCTTGTGCATGCGAAAAAATTTTAACCCGGGCTCAAAGCTAAACTGCTTATTTTATACCACGTATGTGTTATATTCACATATATATTTGCTTATTCTCTAACATTAATTAATGGATATAGATGTTATTCTTGCGAAAGTTTATATTTCCATCCAGTTCATTTTAATCGAAATAAACATTTGCAAAATTAGCTAATATCCCATTTCGTTAGGATATAAGGAGAACAGGGATAGTTAAATGTTTAAGAACTGGAGGCTATGTGCTTTTTCATGACATCGTGAGAAACAACTGAAAATAAACAGGAGTAGTAATAGTCCCGGATGAGCCAATTGTTTTAACGATAATCCTGCCGCTAGGGGCGCTCGTGTCGCTAGTGTCGCTGCGTGCGACGGCGGCGGCGGTAAGTTTGAAAAGCGCCCTGAGCGGTAGGATTATCGTTAAATCGATTGGCTCATCCGGGACGAGTTGAAAGAATTGAGGAAATGACGTGGAGTGTTTTGATTGGTTCGTTAATTTGGGGTGGAAGATGAAGGAAGGAAGATGGAAGAGTATGGACGTCGCGTGATGGAGAGGAGCTGGGTGGCGAGGTGTTGTCTGTGCGGAGGTCGGTACTGAAAGAGGGGAAAAGATGGAGAGCGAGGGATAAAAAGTGTAACAGAAAGTGACGTGTGAAGTTGTGATTGGTGGGAATAAGAGGGATTATGATTGGTGGAAAAGAAAAAGGTGTGGGAGTGGGGTATGTTGGAGGTGATGGGAAAGGTAAGTTTTGCTAGCAACAAGATTTGCAAAAGCCTGTCGTGAACTGATCAGCAATTTTTTTGAACGTTGGATGGTAATTTTCTTGAGTGGATAGAGAGATGGGGCGATATGAGATGCGGCGGCGAAAATGGGAACTAAACAAGGTGGTTGAGACAAGAGGTTTAAGGACGAGGAAATATGGAGGTTAGTGGTGAACATGGCGGATCAAAGAGGTGGGGGTAAGGAGATGCGGTGGTGAGAATGGGAACTAAAAGAAGATGGCGGTAGCAAGAGCTTAGAAGAGTAGATTTTGAGGTTAAAATAGTGGGAACTAAAAATGGCGGAGGGTCTGCGACAAGGAGATGCGGTGGGAACTAAACAAGATGGCGGTCGCAAGAGGAGGGTAAGGAGATTTGAGGTTACAGTACCAAAACACGAAAGGATATATTCCTACGCCAAGCAGGTCCGAAAAATAATTATGCGTGTGGTACTTACCTGTTACCGGTGTGGATGCGTCACCAAAAGCGCGGCACGCGAGGCGGAAAAATAAAAGCAAACTGTTTTTGAAAATGCTTAACCAGCTTTAAGATCAACCAACATCACTACGCACTGATATACCTAGGTTTTTAAAGCGGTACAGACACCCTTTGCAGAGGCGTAATTTAACTATACCAAAAACCTGGTACTGGACCATCGTGATGGTCGCTAGCGTACGTAGGAGCAGGGTTCTCATAGCCGGTCGAAAGCGGTCAAAAACGTGTACGACGTGGGTGTTCACAGTAGCTGCTGTCGAGTCAACCGTCGAGGTGTGAATAAACAAGATCTGTTCTCGCCGGCAATTTGGTTCGGAGATGTGAGCAGCGGCGAGGTGTTGTCTGTGCGGAGGTCGGGACTGAAACAGGGAAAAGATGGGGAGCGAGGGATAAAAAGCATAACAGAAAGTGACGTGTGAAGTTGTGATTGGTGGGAATAAGAAGTGATTTTATTGGTGGAAAGGAGCAAATGAAAGTTGTTGATTGGTAAGAATAAGAGAGGTTATGATTGGTGGAAAGAAAAAGGAGTGGGGTATGTTGGAGGTGATGGGAAAGGTAAGTTTTGCTAGCAACAAGATTTGCAAAAGCCTGTCGTGAACTGATCAGCAATTTTTTGAACGTTGGATGGTAGTTCTCTTGAGTGGATAGAGAGATGGGGCGATATGAGATGCGGTGGCGAAAATGGGAACTAAACAAGGTGGTTGAGACAAGAGGTTTAAGGACGAGGAAATTTGGAGGTTAGTGGTGAACATGGCGGTCGCAAGAGGTGGGGGTAAGGAGACGCGGTGGTGAGAATGGGAACTAAAAGAAGATGGCGGTAGCAAGAGGTTAGAAGAGTAGATTTTGAGGTTAAAATAGCGGGAACTAAAAATGGCGGAGGGTCTGCGACAAGGAGATGCGGTGAGAACTAAACAAGATGGCGGACGCAAGAGGAGGGTAAGGAGATTTGAGGTTACAGTACCAAAACACGAAAGGATATATTCCTACGCCAAGCAGGTCCGAAAAATAATTATGCGTGTGGTACTTACCTGTTACCGGTGTGGATGCGTCACCAAAAGCGCGCACGCGAGGCGGAAAAATAAAAGCAAACTGTTTTTGAAAATGCTTAACCAGCTTTAAGATCAACCAACATCACTCCGCACTGATATACCTAGGTTTTTAAAGCGGTACAGACACCCTTTGCAGAGGCGTAATTTAACTATACCAAAACCTGGTACTGGACCATCGTGATGGTCGCTAGCGTACGTAGGAGCAGGGTTCTCATAGCCGGTCGAAAGCGGTCAAAAACGTGTACGACGTAGGTGTTCACAGTAGCTGCTGTCGAGTCAACCGTCGAGGTGTGAATAAACGAGATCTGTTCTCGCCGGCAATTTGGTTCGGAGATGTGAGCAGCGGCGAGGTGTTGTCTGTGCGGAGGTCGGGACTGAAAGAGGGAAAAGATGGGGAGCGAGGGATAAAAAGTATAACAGAAAGTGACGTGTGAAGTTGTGATTGGTGGGAATAAGAAGTGATTTTATTGGTGGAAAGGAGCAAATGCAAGTTGTTGATTGGTAAGAATAAGAGAGATTATGATTGCTGGAAACAAAAAGGTGTGGGAGTGGGGTATGTTGGAGGTGATGGGAAAGGTAAGTTTTGCTACCAACAAGATTTGCAAAAGCCTCTCCAGAACTCATCAGCAATTTCAGCAGACGATGTGCGTGGCGATAGGCCCGCTGCGATGAAAGAGCTGCAAACTGCGCGATAACTTGAAAAATATTGCCCGCCGTGACGCATTGCGCGCGCGCGCGTTTACCGTAAACCGTTACAGTTACCATACTTATATTATCCGTCTTTCTTTTTTTCTTTTTGTTTTTTTACGTTTGTTTTTTAAAAAAAAATAACTAGTTTTTCGGGGGTTTTCTCTGGTTGGTAGACGAATGCAAGCTCTTTCAACTTTTTCACAGGTTTTCCCTGGTTGGTAGGCGTTTGCTGTAGTGGTTGACGAAGGCCTTTCTAATTTTCGAGGTTTTTTCAGGTTTTTCGTGGTTGTCCCTGCCCGGTAGGCAAATGATGAAGTTTTTGCTTGTCAGCGCACGGATACTAGGCACATACTCGCACACACACACACACGTTGCAGTTGTCATACTTATATTATTCGTCTTTTCCTTTTTTCTTTTTGTTTTTTCGTTTTTTAAAAAAATAACTAGTTTTTGGAGGTTTTCTGCGGTTGGTAAACGAATGCAAGCTCTTTCTGCTTTTTCGTAGGTTTTCCCTGGTTGGTAGGCGTTTTCTGTACTGGTTGACGAAGGCGTTTCTAATTTTCGAGGTTTTCTCAGGTTTTTTAGCGGTTGGCCCTGCCCGGTAGGCAAATGATGAAGTTTTACCTTGCCCGCGCACGGATACTAGGCACGTACTGGCGCGCACGCACACACACACACACACAAACGTTGCAGTTGCCATACTTATATTATTCGACTTTTCCTTTTTTTTTAAAATAACTAGTTTTTTTTGGGAGTTTTCTGCGGTTGGTAAACGAATGCAAACTCTTTCTGCTTTTTCATAGGTTTTCCCTGGTTGGTAGGCGTTTTCTGTAGTGGTTGACGAAGCCGTTTCTAATTTTCGAGGTTTTCTCAGGTTTTTTAGCGGGTGTCCCTGTCCGGTAGGCAGATGATAAAGTTTTTCTATAATGTCGTCGTTTCGGCTTGTGGCGCACGGATACTAGGCACGTACTCGCGCACACATACACACACAGACAGACAGTCACACAGACAGGCACACACACACGGACATGTTTCCAAAAATGCCTTTTTTGGGGGGATTCAGGAGGTCTCAAAACGTGTATTTCCGGTAAAATATCGGTATCGAATTTTTTTGGTGGAATGCAATACTTCCCCTACTTACTATACGTATTAGAGAAAGTAAAAAAGTATAAGAATTGAAAAATTTAAGGAAATAACAAGCAATATCTCGAAAAACGGTTCACTCAACAAAAAGAAATGTATATGGCATAAGTTGTGTATTTTAACGCGATCTACAATTTTTGTGTAGTAAAATTTTGTCTATCTCTTATGGTTTACCAGTTATGCAAAAGGCGTTCACAATGAAGAATACTTTTGGAGACATTCCCAGAAAATTTGAGATATACATTTCCGGTGAAATCTCGGTATCGAATTTTTGGGTGGAATGCAATACTTCCCCTACTTACTATACGTATTAAAGAAAGTAAAAAAGTATAAGAATTGAAAAATTTAAGGAAATAACAAGCAATATCTCGAAAAACGGTTCACTCAACAAAAGAAATGTATATGGCATAAGTTGTGTATTTTAACGCGATCTACAATTTTTGTGTAGTAAAATTTTGTCTATCTCTTATGGTTTACCAGTTATGCAAAAGGCGTTCACAATGAAGAATACTTTTGGAGACATTCCCAGAAAATTTGAGATATACATTTTATTTCTCACGACATTATCTTAAACATACGATATTTTCATCAAAATCGTTATAGCCGTTTTTGAGAAAATTAAACAAAGTGTACTATCTTGTTTTCATGGGTTTTCCAGATCGGTAAGCGTTAGAATACTCTTAGAGCTATTTTCAGGTTTTTTTCTTGGTTGTCCCTGTCCGGTAGGCAAATGATAAAGTTTTTCTATAACGTCGTCGTTTTGGCTTGTGGCGCACGGATACTAGGCACGTACTCGCGCGCGCACACACACACACACACACACACACAGACAGACACACAGACACACACACGGACATGTTTCCAAAAATGCTTTTTTTCTGATTCAGGAGGTCTCAATACGTGTATTTCCGGTGAAACCTCGGTATCGAATTTTTGGGTGGAATGCAATACTTCCCCTACTTACTATACGTGGTAGAGAAAGTAAAAAAGGATAAGTATTGGAAAATTTAAGGAAATAACAAGCAATATCTCGAAAAACGGTTCACTCAACAAAAGAAATGTATATGGCATAAGTTGTGTACTTTAACGCGATCTACATTTTTTGTGTAGCAAAATTTTGTCTATCTCTTACGGTTTATCAGTTATGAAAAAAGTCGTTCACAATGAAGAATACTTTTGGAGACATTCCCAGAAAATTCGAGATATACATTTCATTTCTCACGACATTATCTTAAACATATGATATTTTTCATCAAAATCGTTAGAGCCATTTTTTATACAAAGAGAACGGGATTTCACAAGTGAAACAGTACTGTGATAACGATACCAACAAACTAATTATTATTCACCCACTGAAACACATAAAAAAAAAATCTGATGTGTAACACTCACATGACTTTCTGAACTCTTGTACAAAGTATTTTTACAAACGCTTATTCCCCATCTAGTTCATGTTAATCGAGATAAACATTTGCAAACTCTATTTTATTGCTAATTTTCTTGTATAAAAAAAAATCTGATGTGTAACACTCACATGACTTTCTCTACTTTTGTACAAAGTATTTTTACAAACGCTTATGCTCCATGTAGTTCATGTTAATCGAGATAGACATTTGCAAACTCTATTTTATTGCTAATTTTCTTGTAGATGTAGGGGAAAATATATTTACAAGGGGAATATAGAAAAACAGTAGCCTTTAAGCACATACATATCTCTTAATAGCTGGTTGCTATGTGCAGCACCATTCTTTTTGCCACAGATTAATACTCTTTGCATATCAAAGACAAAAAAAATGAATAACGAATTCCCATTTGAGAAAATAAGTATTGGAAAATTTAATGAAATAACAAGCAATATCTCGAAAACGGTTCACTCAACAACAAAAATGTATATGACATAAGTTGTGTATTTTAACGCGATTTACATTTTTTGTGTAGTAAAATTTTGTCTATCTCTTACGGTTTATCAGTTATGAAAAAGATGTTCACAATGAAGAATACTTTTGGAGACATTCCCAGAAAATTCGAGATATACATTTCATTTCTCACGACATTATCTTAAACATATGATATTTTTCATCAAAATCGTTAGAGCCATTTGTTTTTAATACAAAGAGAACGGGATTTCACAAGTGAAACAGTACTGTGATAAGATACTCGGAGCGCGTCATCGTTCTATAGTTGACGTCGCGATCCACTTTGGCTTTAGCTACAACAATGGCTCTTGCTAAACACAAGTTGTCTTTGTTGGCTATTTCGACAATGCCTTTATTGTCCCTAAGGGAATCGCAAGGTTGGTGGCACGAACCCGAGACCTCCTTGGTCCACACAAACGTCACGTGAAGAGGCCCGCTTAGCAAGAATTGTTGGTTACTTTGCATTACTTTTTCGATGCTTCCAACAATGACATCCGCATTCAATTGCTCTATGCGCCTCACGCTCATGTTGAAGGCTTTGGACGTCTCCTTTTCGTCTGTTATGGATATGCCTAAATATCCGGGTTCGTTTTCTAACAGGTTCTCTTTCGCAAAGTTTAGAATATCGTTAAACAAATGCGATACCCATTGCTCCGGGTTAACATCTCTGGGGACCGGGTTTAACGTAATTTGAGACTCTGTAAAGCCGGAAAAAAGCTTTGGCAGCCTCCTCTGCTTGTGTCCTATAATTTCGAACGTAGGCTGCAAGGTGTCATCGCGACTTCCTCCGGGTTGTTGGTCCATCTTATCGTCCGAATGCACCGATCGCCCTTTCCCTGCAAAGTGCTGCGACTATTTTGTTTTTATTTTAAAACTATTTTTCGTCAAATAGAACGATTTTGTAGAAAAACCCACTACCGCTTTCGTTTCTAACTACGGGCTTTTGCTGTTGGCACCGGGTTTTTATAAGCTCGCTTATCGCAACCGTTGTTTCATCATGTGTGTCGAGTTAAATGCCTCGTTTCGCTAAAAAATCGTCTAGTTTTAAAAACTAGAGTCATCCTGTCACGAGCCGCCACTGCACAATTCCCACCGCCGACATAAAGGTTGCATTTACTTTATTGCTGACGAATTTCCACTTCTCACGCCTTTCACTGTCATCAGCACAAGGTTCTTTTGCGTGTAGCGCTGTATGCGAACGAGCTGAGCTCAGTTATTCCTGATGTTATTAGTGCAATATTAAATCTATGAGTATCGTGTGTAGTGTTTTATGTTGTGCCAGTGCATACGTGTGATGTAAAATGTATGAATTAAATACAATCAGCAGATACTTCCTTTCTAAGGAGTAACACCAACTGTTGAATATAAATTCTCAAAGTGCTACGTTCGTACGACCTCTACCCTCTATCTCTTATAGGTGAGTACGAAAGTATGTAGATCGCGTTAAAATACACAACTTATGTCATATACATTTTTATTGTTGAGTGAACCGTTTTCGAGATATTGCTTGTTTTTTCCTTAAATTTTCCAATACTTATTTTCTCAAATGGGAATTCGTTATTCATTTTTTTTTGTCTTTGATATGCAAAGAGTATTAATCTGTGGCAAAGAGAATGGTACTGCACATAGCAACCAGCTATTAAGAGATATGTATGTGCTTAAAGGCTACTGTTTTTCTATATTCCCCTTGTAAATATATTTTCCCTACATCTACAAGAAAATTAGCAATAAAATAGAGTTTGCAAATGTTTATCTCGATTAACATGAACTAGATGGGGAATAAGCGTTTGTAAAAATACTTTGTACAAGAGTTGAGAAAGTCATGTGAGTGTTACACATGAGATTTTTTTTATGTGTTTCAGTGGGTGAATAATAATTAGTTTGTTGGTATCGTTATCACAGTACTGTTTCACTTGTGAAATCCCGTTCTCTTTGTATTAAAAACAAATGGCTCTAACGATTTTGATGAAAAATATCATATGTTTAAGATAATGTCGTGAGAAATGAAATGTATATCTCGAATTTTCTGGGAATGTCTCCAGAAGTATTCTTCATTGTGAACGACTTTTTCATAACTGATAAACCGTAAGAGATAGACAAAATTTTACTACACAAAAAATGTAGATCGCGTTAAAATACACAACTTATGTCATATACATTTTTGTTGTTGAGTGAACCGTTTTCGAGATATTGCTTGTTATTTCGTTAAATTTTCCAATACTTATTTTCTCAAATGGGAATTCGTTATTCATTTTTTTTTGTCTTTGATATGCAAAGAGTATTAATCTGTGGCAAAAAGAATGGTGCTGCACATAGCAACCAGCTATTAAGAGATATGTATGTGCTTAAAGGCTACTGTTTTTCTATATTCCCCTTGTAAATATATTTTCCCCAACATCTACAAGAAAATTAGCAATAAAATAGAGTTTGCAAATGTCTATCTCGATTAACATGAACTACATGGAGCATAAGCGTTTGTAAAAATACTTTGTACAAGAGTAGAGAAAGTCATGTGAGTGTTACACATCAGAATTTTTTTTTATACAAGAAAATTAGCAATAAAATAGAGTTTGCAAATGTTTATCTCGATTAACATGAACTAGATGGGGAATAAGCGTTTGTAAAAATACTTTGTACAAGAGTTCAGAAAGTCATGTGAGTGTTACACATCAGATTTTTTTTTTATGTGTTTCAGAGGGTGAACAATAATTAGTTTGTTGGTATCGTTATCACAGTACTGTTTCACTTGTGAAATCCCGTTCTCTTTGTATTAAAAAATGGCTCTAACGATTTTGACGAAAAATATCATATGTCGTGAGAAATGAAATGTATATCTCGAATTTTCTGGGAATGTCTCCAAAAGTATTCTTCATTGTGAACGAATTTTTTCATAACTGATAAACCGTAAGAGATAGACAAAATTTTGCTACACAAAAAATGTAGATCGCGTTAAAATACACAACTTATGCCATATACATTTCTTTTGTTGAGTGAACCGTTTTTCGAGATATTGCTTGTTATTTCCTTAAATTTTCCAATACTTATCCTTTTTTACTTTCTCTACCACGTATAGTAAGTAGGGGAAGTATTGCATTCCACCCAAA
The DNA here is from genome assembly GCA_030765065.1 of Deroplatys truncata. Lineage (NCBI taxonomy): Eukaryota > Metazoa > Arthropoda > Insecta > Mantodea > Mantidae > Deroplatys > Deroplatys truncata. Next base: position 5,685,930 of record CM060982.1, read on the forward strand.
AATTCGATACCGAGGTTTCACCGGAAATACACGTTTTGAGACCTCCTGAATCAGAAAAAAGCATTTTTGGAAACATGTCCGTGTGTGTGTCTGTTTGTGTGTCTGTGTGTGTGGGTGTGTGTGTGTGCGCGCGAGTACGTGCCTAGTATCCGTGCGCCACAAGCCAAAACGACGACGTTATAGAAAAACTTTATCATTTGCCTACCGGACAGGGACAACCGCGAAAAAAACCTGAAAAAAGCTCTAAGAGTATTCTAACGCTTACCGATCTGGAAAACCCATGAAAACAAGATAGTACACTTTGTTTAATTTTCTCAAAAACGGCTATAACGATTTTGATGAAAATATCGTATGTTTAAGATAATGTCGTGAGAAATAAAATGTATATCTCAAATTTTCTGGGAATGTCTCCAAAAGTATTCTTCATTGTGAACGCCTTTTGCATAACTGGTAAACCATAAGAGATAGACAAAATTTTACTACACAAAAATTGTAGATCGCGTTAAAATACACAACTTATGCCATATACATTTCTTTTGTTGAGTGAACCGTTTTTCGAGATATTGCGTGTTATTTCCTTAAATTTTTCAATTCTTATACTTTCTTACTCTCTCTAATACGTATAGTAAGTAGGGGAAGTATTGCATTCCACCCAAAAATTCGATACCGAGATTTCACCGGAAATGTATATCTCAAATTTTCTGGGAATGTCTCCAAAAGTATTCTTCATTGTGAACGCCTTTTGCATAACTGGTAAACCATAAGAGATAGACAAAATTTTACTACACAAAAATTGTAGATCGCCATAAAATACACAACTTATGCCATATACATTTCTTTTGTTGAGTGAACCGTTTTTCGAGATATGGCTTGTTATTTCCTTAAATTTTTCAATTCTTATACTTTTTTACTTTCTCTAATACGTATAGTAAGTAGGGGAAGTATTGCATTCCAACAAAAAAATTCGATACCGAGATTTTACCAGAAATACACGTTTTGAGACCTCCTGAATCCCCAAAAAAAGGCATTTTTGGAAACATGTCCGTGTGTGTGTGCCTGTCTGTGTGACTGTCTGTCTGTGTGTGTGTGTGCGCGAGTACGTGCCTAGTATCCGTGCGCCACAAGCCGAAACGACGACATTATAGAAAAACTTTATCATCTGCCTACCGGACAGGGACACCCGCTAAAAAACCTGAGAGAACCTCGAAAATTAGAAACGGCTTCGTCAACCACTACAGAAAACGCCTACCAACCAGGGAAAACCTATGAAAAAGCAGAAAGAGTTTGCATTCGTTTACCAACCGCAGAAAACTCCCAAAAAAACTAGTTATTTTAAAAAAAAATAAAAGGAAAAGTCGAATAATATAAGTATGGCAACTGCAACGTTTGTGTGTGTGTGTGCGTGCGCGCCAGTACGTGCCTAGTATCCGTGCGCCGGCAAGGTAAAACTTCATCATTTGCCTACCGGGCAGGGCCAACCGCTAAAAAACCTGAGAAAACCTCGAAAATTAGAAACGCCTTCGTCAACCAGTACAGAAAACGCCTACCAACCAGGGAAAACCTATGAAAAAGCAGAAAGAGCTTGCATTCGTTTACCAACCGCAGAAAACCTCCAAAAACTAGTTATTTTTTAAAAAAACGAAAAAACAAAAAGAAAAAAAGGAAAAGACGAATAATATAAGTATGACAACTGCAACGTGTGTGTGTGTGTGTGCGAGTATGTGCCTAGTATCCGTGCGCTGACAAGCAAAAACTTCATCATTTGCCTACCGGGCAGGGACATCCACGAAAAACCTGAAAAAACCTCGAAAATTAGAAAGGGCTTCGTCAACCACTACAGAAAACGCCTACCAACCAGGGAAAACCTGTGAAAAAGCAGAAAGAGCTTGCATTCGTCTACCAATCAGAGAAAACCCCCGAAAAGCTAGTTATTTTTTTTTAAAAAACAAACGTAAAAAAAACAAAAAGAAAAAAAGAAAGACGGATAATATAAGTATGGCAACTGTAACGGTTTACGGTAAACGCGCGCGCGCGCAATGCGTCACGGCGGGCAATATTTTTCAAGTTATCGCGCAGTTTGTAGCTCTTTCATCGCAGCGGGCCTATCGCCACGCACATCGTCTGCTGAAATTGCTAATGAGTTCTGGAGAGGCTTTTGCAAATCTTGTTGGTAGCAAAACTTACCTTTCCCATCACCTCCAACATACCCCAATCCCACACCTTTTTGTTTCCACCAATCATAATCTCTCTTATTCTTACCAATCAACAACTTTCATTTGCTCCTTTCCACCAATAAAATCACTTCTTATTCCCACCAATCACAACTTCACACGTCACTTTCTGTTATACTTTTTATCCCTGGCTCCCCATCTTTTCCCTCTTTCAGTCCCGACCTCCGCACAGACAACACCTCGCCGCTGCTCACATCTCCGAACCAAATTGCCGGCGAGAACAGATCTCGTTTATTCACACCTCGACGGTTGACTCGACAGCAGCTACTGTGAACACCTACGTCGTACACGTTTTTGACCGATTTCGACCGGCTATGAGAACCCTGCTCCTATGTACGCTAGCGACCATCACGATGGTCCAGTACCAGGTTTTGGTATAGTTAAATTACGCCTCTGCAAAGGGTGTCTGTACCGCTTTAAAAACCTAGGTATATCAGTGCGTAGTGATGTTGGTTGATCTTAAAGCTGGTTAAGCATTTTCAAAAACAGTTTGCTTTTATTTTTCCGCCTCGCGTGCCGCGCTTTTGGTGACGCATCCACACCGGTAACAGGTAAGTACCACACGCATAATTATTTTTCGGACCTGCTTGGCGTAGGAATATATCCTTTCGTGTTTTGGTACTGTAACCTCAAATCTCCTTACCCTCCTCTTGCGTCCGCCATCTTGTTTAGTTCTCACTGCATCTCCTTGTCGCAGACCCTCCGCCATTTTTAGTTCCCGCTATTTTAACCTCAAAATCTACTCTTCTAACCTCTTGCTACCGCCATCTTCTTTTAGTTCCCATTCTCACCACCGCGTCTCCTTACCCCCACCTCTTGCGACCGCCATGTTCACCACTAACCTCCAAATTTCCTCGTCCTTAAACCTCTTGTCTCAACCACCTTGTTTAGTTCCCATTTTCGCCACCGCATCTCATATCGCCCCATCTCTCTATCCACTCAAGAGAACTACCATCCAACGTTCAAAAAATTGCTGATCAGTTCACGACAGGCTTTTGCAAATCTTGTTGCTAGCAAAACTTACCTTTCCCATCACCTCCAACATACCCCACTCCTTTTTCTTTCCACCAATCATAACCTCTCTTATTCTTACCAATCAACAACTTTCATTTGCTCCTTTCCACCAATAAAATCACTTCTTATTCCCACCAATCACAACTTCACACGTCACTTTCTGTTATACTTTTTATCCCTCGCTCCCCATCTTTTCCCTCTTTCAGTCCCGACCTCTGCACAGACAACACCTGGCCGCTGCTCACATCTCCGAACCAAATTGCCGGCGAGAACAGATCTTGTTTATTCACACCTCGACGGTTGACTCGACAGCAGCTACTGTGAACACCTACGTCGTACACGTTTTTGACCGCTTTCGACCGGCTATGAGAACCCTGCTCCTACGTACGCTAGCGACCATCACGATGGTCCAGTACCAGGTTTTTGGTATAGTTAAATTACGCCTCTGCAAAGGGTGTCTGTACCGCTTTAAAAACCTAGGTATATCAGTGCGTAGTGATGTTGGTTGATCTTAAAGCTGGTTAATCATTTTCAAAAACAGTTTGCTTTTATTTTTCCGCCTCGCGTGCCGCGCTTTTGGTGACGCAACCACACCGGTAACAGGTAAGTACCACACGCATAATTATTTTTCGGACCTGCTTGGCGTAGGAATATATCCTTTCGTGTTTTGGTACTGTAACCTCAAATCTCCTTACCCTCCTCTTGCGACCGCCATCTTGTTTAGTTCCCACCGCATCTCCTTGTCGCAGACCCTCCGCCATTTTTAGTTCCCACTATTTTAACCTCAAAATCTACTCTTCTAAGCTCTTGCTACCGCCATCTTCTTTTAGTTCCCATTCTCACCACCGCATCTCCTTACCCCCACCTCTTGCGACCGCCATGTTCACCACTAACCTCCAAATTTCCTCGTCCTTAAACCTCTTGTCTCAACCACCTTGTTTAGTTCCCATTTTCGCCACCGCATCTCATATCGCCCCATCTCTCTATCCACTCAAGAAAACTACCATCCAACGTTCAAAAAAAATTGCTGATCAGTTCACGACAGGCTTTTGCAAATCTTGCTGCTAGCAAAACTTACCTTTCCCATCACCTCCAACATACCCCACTCCCACACCTTTTTCTTTTCCACCAATCATAATCCCTCTTATTCCTACCAATCAACAACTCTCATTTGTTCCTTTCCACCAATAAAATCACTTCTTATTCCCACCAATCACAACTTCACACGTCACTTTCTGTTACACTTTTTATCCCTCGCTCCCCATCTTTTCCCCTCTTTCAGTACCGACCTCCGCACAGACAACACCTCGCCACCCAGCTCCTCTCCATCACGCGACCTCCATACTCTTCCATCTTCCTTCCTTCATCTTCCACCCCAAATTAACGAACCAATCAAAACACTCCACGTCATTTCCTCAATTCTTTCAACTCGTCCCGGATGAGCCAATCGATTTAACGATAATCCTACCGCTCAGGGCGCTTTTCAAACTTACCGCCGCCGCCGTCGCACGCAGCGACACTAGCGACACGAGCGCCCCTAGCGGCAGGATTATCGTTAAAACAATTGGCTCATCCGGGACTATTACTACTAACAGGTCTTATAAAGAATGACCACCAAAGTTAGTATTCAGATTCAGCACCTTCCAGAGATGCGACACGAAGCGTTACAGGAAAACTTCACCCCAAACTACCGTTTACGTGAAAAATGTTTAAAACTTTGTGATATTCCAAAATAATTGTAACGTTTGTGATTAAAATACCATATATTAAAAACATTTACACGACAAATAAGTGCATATCTTTAATTTTCTGGGAATAGCCTATGAAAACCACTTCATTCTAAAGAAATTTTGTATAAACTTGTTTGACTTGTAAACGTTAAGCGATAGACGAAAACGTACTACTGAAAAGTGTAGATCTCCTTAAAACACATAATTTATTTCAAATAAAATTTGTGGCATAAACCAGATCTAAGATATCCGTTATTAATAATTAGAATTGTTCATTACTTGATCATTCTTTTAAGGTCCTGCAAACATACAGTTGTTTCTCGCGAATGCATGGAAACAGTATGGTATTTTAAGGCCAGCATATAGCGTCAAGTTCTTAAACATTTGATTATCGCTGTTCCCTTTCTATCTATGCATAACCAAATGTGTAATGTAGCTATTTCTGCAAATGTTTATTTGGATTAAAATATAGCAGATAGAAAAACAAAACTGTAGTAACAATAGTTTGTATACCACTAATAAGCGATTAAGGGTAGCGAAAGTGATGTGAATGCATCACAGAATTTGTTTCTTGATGGTCGTACACTGTCTCTTTTCCAAAGAGGTTAATTGGTGGCCTGAGAGTGCGGATTCTTAATATTCATCAACTTCACGTCCATTTCGTCGTATATGCTGAGAAAATATTTTATTTTAATTTAAATGCCCCACATTATGGTGCCAACTTGAGAAAGATATGCTTTAAGTGTTTACTTATTTATTTCCACACTTGGGAAACCAATTTGAAGTTGTTATTTACGTAATAGTTACTGTTGTTGCACTCCAAGTTTAAAAATATTTTATTAATTTTGTTATTAAACTGGTTCTATAAATATCATTTATGTTTGTTTTGCCTCGGCTGCGTCAGTCTTACTATAGAGAAATGTTTCTCTTAATCAGGGCGTGGTGCGACAAGAATGTAGGCTTACACAGATTTTAAGTTTTAATTCACTTCTTTTTATTATTCCTTGACACAAATTAAATAGCACTACACTGATAATAAAAGCTGTGAGGTTCTTTAATTTAATACTTGCACTTTGTTAACGCATATATTTAATTTTTCGTTTCACACGAATACGTAATATTACTTTAGAGAACACATCTTCCATCCGGTTACTACCAAGGTCTGCAGACAATTGAAGGATTTCAACCGTCCAAACCCGGAAACTTTTGTATTTCAAATCTGATTGGCTAATCCTAGTCCAATAAAATACCTGCATTTTACTAAAACTTTTTCTAGCTGTTGATTGGCTATTTTTAAACTGTCACAAAATATACAATATCGTTGCTCTAATCATGACTAGTAGCATTTAAACTCTCAAAATCATGATTGCCTCAAGGTTACCTCATAGTTACCTCATCGTTAGCAACTTTAAACTTATTATTCTCACAGCTCTTACATTATTAAATTACGTAATGCATTCACATAACATTATTAAACATATTTACAATAATATAAGCATATGCCATGACTGTTACATTCATTTTACAAATTATTACTTACGTATTGCCTCAAGGCAATTTTTGTTAAATTTATAAATTATATAATTTAATTGAAAGTTATCAAGTGTTAAAAATACTGCCTCAAGTTGCGCCGTTTTAGAAATATTTAAAAATTATTCTTTTTGTTTTGTTCTTTTTAAATTTTTAAATATTTTCTGAGTCTCCTGAAAGAAAGAAACATAACTTTTTTTTATTGCACTTGCTATTTTTTGCTGTCACTTTTTCTTTAGCACTCACTGGTTTTTCACTGCACTCGTGTATAGCAGAATACTCTATATTTTGTTTTTCTCCTGCTACACTTTTTTAGGTCAATGACCTCGTGTAAGATAAATGATCTGAGTGAAGTTTGTTTATTACTATCACAGCCACTTTCAAGCATTTTATATGCTATACATTTTACATATAATTGAATTAGACATATTAACACTTGTTACCCTTTCTTTACAATTTATTTCTTAAACATTTTTATATGCTTACAGTTTCTAACCTATACAATATAAATGTAGTGGTTATTCAGCTTTTCTTACTAACAATGCATTCTTTATTACTTGTCTTTATGTAAACTCTCCTTTGTTATTGACAATTTACTACACTTAGTGAAAAAAATTATTTTAAATAGTACTTTACACTTTTAAATTACATTGCTTTCCCCTTTTATGTCCCAGAAACCTTATTTTGTTTTTCTCTTGTGCCACACATAAACTGCATACTTTATTTTCTTTTTCTTTTTGTTCCACAGACTGTTTACATTTATTTCATCTTTCTTTTTGTGCCACCCATAACCTGCATACATCATTTTCTTTTCTTTTTCGTCTTATGCCACAGATTTTTAGCCTTGCCCAAATCTTATGTTGCACAGTTGTATTCCAAAACTTATTTATGAATAAAATTCTGAATGTTTCAAAATTCATTTCACTATCTGCTACCATATGTAACCATTCTAAAGATTTGTTACCCAAGCATTTTCTAACAAGCATAATTTTTAATGCTTCAGGCACATTTTGCAATTTAAAATATTCTACAAGATCATTAATAAATTGTACTGGACCTGAGAAAGCATTAAAATTAGGTAATGGTAACTCATTAAGCACAGAAAAATAGTTTGACACCTGGTTTGGTACATGCATGTGTGTGTCATCATTATTGTTGTGTGTTTGAGAGGCTGATGCTCTGGAAAAAGCAGTAGCGCCTCTTATGTTGTTCGTTAACAAAGGTAATACACTTCTTTCTGTACTTGTATTATTGTTATGCATTTGATTAGCATTTACAGAACTAGTTACATTTGTATTTAGCATTGGTACTGTTACATCAATTTGTATTGCACAATGTCTGCATTTGTGTTTTCTATTTGTTCAGGTTCCTGACTAGTTTCTTGTAGTTTACTTAGCTCTGTGCTAGTTTCATTCAGCTTATTGTTTAACTCTTTACTGATTTCAGTTAACGTATTACTTAATCCTACTCCTAGTTCTGTATTAGTTTCAGTTAACTTATTATTAAATTCTTTTCCCTCTCCTCTTATTTCAGTTATCATTTCATTTAGCATATTATTGTTTTCAGTTAACTTATTACTTAATTCTACTCTCATTTCTGTTAATGCTTTTAAAGTGCACATAAAATTTAGTTGTGAGGAGTGTTCCTGCTCTTGTTGGCTAGATGTTTTAGGGATTCTTTCTTTTGTTGTTCCCTGCACTAATATACTTACAGGTGATTGACCTTACATACAATTGCTATCTCTTTCTATGTCTACCTGTGAATTTACAGATAACTGCTCTTCTACATCTAACATACTTCTTTCCTCTAGCTCTGATTGTAAATTTACATTTTAATCAGTAATGGCTGACCTATCCTCTCCTACTTCCATATTTTCATTGTTTTCTGTTTCCATTTTATTTTGTATATTTGTTTTTGAATTGCTTAATTTTAATTTTCCACTTCCTAGCAACATGAAACTTTCCTAATAACAATATATTTTCTAAAATTGACAATTATTATAAATGTATAATGGAATTTTCTGACCTTTTGTTCTGGCTGTTATTAAATCTTTATACTGTGTTCCCACGTAGATTATTGTTTAATTGTCTACTGTGTGCCCCGTACTCCTGAAAAATTGTTGCTGTCCTTGGATGCTGTTGATGATGATTTTGAAGTTCTGAGAAGAAATCTTGTAGTTTCGTCGATTCTGGTAGTTCTACGTCGTTCGTTGATCTCTCATTTTCAGATGTCTCTTCTTGCTCCCCGCAGTTCGGCGCCAATATGAGAAAGTATTTTATTTTAATTTAACTGCCCCACATATGGGTGCCAACTTGAGAAAGATATGCTTTACGTGTTTATTTATTTATTTCCACACTTGGGAAACCAATTTGAAGTTGTTGTTTACGTAATAGTTACTGTTGTTATACTCCAAGTTTAAAAATATTTTATTAATTTTGTTATTAAACTGGTTCTATAAATATCATTTATATTTGTTTTTGCCTCGGCTGCGTCAGTCTTACTGTAGAGACATGTTTCTCTTAAACAGGGCGTGGTGCGACAAGAATGTAGGCTTACACATGATTTTAAGTTTTAATTCACTTCTTTTTATTATTCCTTGACACAAATTAAATAGTACTACACTGATATTAAAAGCTGTGAGATTCTTTAATTTAATACTTGCACTTTGTTAACGCATATATTTAATTTTTCGTTTCACACGAATACGTAATATTTCTTTAGAGAACACATCTTCCATCCGGTTACTACCAAGGTCTGCAGGCAATTGAAAGATTTCAACCGTCCAAACTCGTAAACTTTTGTATTTCAAATCTGATTGGCTAATCCTAGTCCAATAGAATACCTGCATTTTACTAAAAAAATTTCTGGCTGTTGATTGGCTATTTTTAAACTGTCACAAAATATACAATATCGTTGCTCTAATCATGACTAGTAGTATTTAAACTCTCAAACTCATTATTGCCTCAAGGTTACCTCATTGTTACCTCATCGTTAGCAACTTTAAACTTATTATTCTCACAGCTCTTACATTATTAAATTACGTAATGCATTCACATAACATTATTAAACATGTTTACAATAATATGAGCATATGCAATGACTGTTACATACATTTTACAAATTATTACATACATATTGCCTGAAGGCAATTTTGTTGAATTTATATATTATATAATTTAATTGAAATTATTCAAGTGTTAAAAATACTGCTTCAATGTTAAGATTTGCTGCGTTACGTCTAAACTAGTAGCTAGTTATTAAATAACTATGGGACCAAGGATAATGTACAAAAGTCAAAGTTTCAAAAGCTGAATTATCTAAAAGTTACTCAACCATTGTGCCCGAGGGTTGTTCCACCTCCAAAGATTACGTGTAGTCAATGCACTATTTCCGAAACTTGGAAGTGTATCGGGAATAGGTTAAGGATATCAGACGATCCACCAAATTTTCACATCCATGTGCGTAAACATCGAGGGATTTTTTTACCCGTTATTAGGAATAGCTGGAGCTGTATGAAGTTAAAGGGGTGAAGGAAGATTAACCATGAAAATTCACTGGATCACTGTACAATAATTTCATAAAGAACGGGTAGAAGTAAACGAAATTAATTCCACATTCGAATATAAACACATAACCATTCAATTTGTGCTGGCATAAAGAGAAAACAGCGAGTGTATGAGAAGGAGGTAATGTCAAAAACCATTGAAATTATTGTGATAATACTTTCTGTGCTGAAAAGTATTGTTTTTTATGATGGACATAGCCTATAAGAAATTTAAACAAAATAAAAATTTGGGTTGTTTAGGGGATTTACATTTGTACGACACAGTCTCACCCTGTTTTGAAAATTTCCCTCGTAAGAATATGTTTGGTCCTGTAGAAATAACATCGAAAAATGTTAATGACTTTCAGCACAAAGGGAATAATAAGGAGCTGAAAATATTTAAAATGGTATTACTAGAGGAGAAAGTTGCTTATAATGTTCATATCAGCGAACCATATTCCTATCTTTTTAACACGGAATATCTTTCCTATGGTTATGACAAAACATTGTACACTGAAGTGAAAATTAGCATACTGGTCTCTAACTTATCCTTAAACCTTACGCCACAAGACTCAACCAAACTGTTAGACTATTATAACTTTTACAATCCACCCTAATATATTTTAAATGTACAAATCTGCGTTGGCAAAAATAATAGGCTACCTTAGGTTTTCCTAAGATTATCTGTACCAATGTTTTCTAACCCTCATGTACAAATTAGCACCACCATCTTATAAAATGTTGGAACTTACACCTGAGAAATGTAATAGGCAATCTAAGGCTGTCAAAATCTATCCCTATTCATCTTCAATCTCCTGCTCACACTCCAACGGTTTTGAAGGATCTTGACAAATCTTTGGAAACGTTTACTTTAGGACCCGAAAGAAAGTATCCCATATATTTATTTACAATCACTAGTGAAAGTGTAAACTGCATTACCGACTTGGACTAAACTTGGGACTCTTGTTCATTAGAACCTCCCTACAACATTCATAATCTTCCTGTACATATCATTTTCAACTTTTGGTTAAGAATGTACTACTTAACCATGAACAAAACTCTGGACATACAATATGTATACCCAACCTATATGGGCTACCCTGCAGCTTGAAATAAATACTTCACCCTAGTTGTTTTTAGTCTAATGTATTTACTGATTTACTGATCTTTAAAACTGTTGGAATCTTGCACTTAAGGAGAACAAATTATAGGAATTAGGTGAAGAATATTTATTCCGTGTATTTGAAGATTGATTTTATGTTTTTTTTCTTTGTATACAGTTCTTATAATTTACGTAACAATGAGCGTATTAAAGGTGATAAAGTATACAGCCTGAATATGTAATTATATTGTTTTATTATAGTCTAATTCTTTTTTTTAAAATCTCTTCCATGGGACCCCATAATTTTGAAATACTTCTGTCAAAAAAGCAAATAAGCAATGCATCTGTGCACGGTTTGTAACGCAAATAGAATATTAATGTTATAAATTTTAAAAAATGGAAACTGCACCCTGAGTTATAGTTAAGATAAGTTTGTAATGAGAAAATGCAGTGTATGAATTAAGAGTACAATGTTCTTGCAATTGTTGGTATATAGCCTTCTGCTGTAGGAAATTATATAGGACTTACTTGTTCTCAAAAATGTGTTTCCCATTCGAAATGAAGAAACATGTGCGCTTTCTTTCCAGGTATTTAAAAATCTTCGAGAAATAAATTTGAAAGAGTAACAATTAATTCTTCCGGTAAATTTATGAGTACAGATTACTATCACTGCCGAAATAGCATGAACGTTACCGTGCCTGTATTACAGCAAAAGCTACCGGCCAGTGGTTCTCAGAGATCGAAGCTGTGCATCGTATTAAATTTTAAATTCCCGTCCTTGTAACACCTGCATACGATTTACTGACCCCTCATTAAGTCATTCCTCCATTCTTTACTTTGTTAGGCGTGAAAGTTGTTCAAGCAGAATATTTTCACACCAAGACAAGTGACCTTTTTCCGAACATCATGGTGAAGTGAAAGAACAGAATGAAGGTCTGTTGAACGTTCACATTTGACAACTGTTTGTTCACTGGAGTTTAGATGAGAAAATGGCGGAGCTTTGGAACGCAAACACACACACCACATACATGCATCTACTTAAACTCATACCAAAGGCATACACAGACAAACTGACGGACACACACCGACACATACACATTGATGTCACACACACCAATGCACACATACACAATCGCGCGCACTTGCACGACAAACAAAGTCACATAAGACACACACAAACTGATGGACATACATACAGGCACACCAACCAACGCGCCCATAGACACACACCTAAACTGTCTACAGAATCTGTGTAACCTAGTGATGCATTTGTACGAAAGGATGGCAACTCTGTGTGTTAATACACACAAAGCGGAAAGATCAGTTACAAACGTCTGCCCTCAAGGATCATGCTGTAGTCCAGGTTTTTGGAATACATTGTACAATGATCTCCTGAACCTATAATTCTCACAATCTGTGCAAGTGATTGCATGCGCTGATGATATAGCAATAATGATGAAAGGAACACCATTGGAAGCAGAAGTATTTGCAAATTCAGATCTTGCTAAAATAGAAAAATGGGCAAAGGATAATAAACTTAACTTAAATGGAAATAAGTTAAACGCAATGCTAATAAGAAGAAAGAGATTCGCAAAAATCTTAAAATACTTCATCTTCTTCCTGAACTAAATACCCTAATCCTTATACGACTTACAAGGCAATTCCCTCGGTCAGTAGCCCGTCGAGGAGCAAACAAACTCTATATCATAGAATGTGGGATTCAGTCCAATGTCTGGTATGGCGGTGAAGAAGCAGATGAAATGTAATTATGAATGGGATGATACGAAAATTTACGAATCAAATTATCCAACCCAAATTTGCCTAACGACCAGGAAAACCGCGAAAAATCCTTCAGTATCCCTTCGGTCCCAGGGGTTTGAGCCCGGGACCTCTCGAATGCTGACCGCAGACGTTATCGCCTGAGTCATACCGTTCGTCTTTTAAACTATGTCTCAGTAATAAAATATTATAATTAGTCAGAGAAATTAAATATCTTGGAATCTTTTTCGACCACAAGCTGAACTTCAATAGCCACATAGTAAAACTAAACGTAAAACCCAGCTGACAGATACACATGTTAATTAGATCTGCCAAAGTACCTAACAACCACCAAGATCAAACTGAGTATACTAGCATAACAAACAAAGATTACAATACGGTAATTATCGACGGGAATATATAAATAATTAAATAAAGAAGTAATAATAAGATAGAGAAATAGTTGCAATAAATAATTTCAGTGTATTATATCAATGTATAATGTAATAAGCTTAAGTTATTTGAACAGATAGGCGAAGGTAATTAGGAAGTCAGGTTAGCGAAAGTCATTAGTATCAGCCAAAGTAGCGAATGCATTAGCTTAAAGATTCTGGAAATTCGGTTAGGTTATAATCTCGGCACGTTTGTAAACGTACGTAGGCCATTTCTGTAAAAGAAAAAGTAACTTATATTCTGATAATTTAGACAAGCTCCCAAATAACAGTTAAGAAACGTGCATGAAGTGGGTTAAGTATTGGCTCGGGAAAGATGTAAACTTGGAAGAAGAATAATATGTAGGCGGAGCTAAAACGTACAGTTGAAATCAGAGAGTTATTTTGGTACCGTCACGGATACGTGCTGCTCGTATAATATTTTAAGCGCTCAGTGACGCGCTTGTGTGAACAATATTTCGCGGCTATTGCAAGACGTCTCGTCGTTTAAGCGTTTTAGCGACTCACAGCAAGTTACGCTACTAGTTTATTTTATTGTTGAAACAGTTATTTCCAAACGTAACTTTGATACTACAGAAATTAGCAGGTATAATGCTTCAGTTGTTACAATTTCAAGTGCTACGATTTAAAATCAGTTTCTTTCTTTATCGGTAATTCACTTCAACAGCTAAAGTATAAGATCACATTCAAATTGTTCAGTCAGTTTATTGCCTTTTCACAATACATCCACACCACATGCCCTGGGGGAAAGATCTCATGTCCATACCACTAGAGCAGCTGGCACAGGAGGCAACAGAACAAGATACGAGATCACGGGAGCAGAATCAACGACGACAACATCAGAAACAGGTAAAGTAAACGGCTTCAAAGTGCCGACCAACGTTAATGCTTAAAGTAAAATTGTCGCAACATCGTAGCAACACAAACTTCCTGTTTCATTTGACTATCTCCACTTCCGTGATCCGACATTACAGAGCACCATCGTAAGTCTGAGAATCACATTTCTTAACATTAAGTCCAATGCATTTTATTACATCCTGTATTGTATTTAGGAGAAATGCAGTGTTCATTTGTTTTAACCTAAGCCAATTAATCCTCTTATGTGTCCACGTCATCAACATGTACAAGGGAAATGGGAAGTTTTTTTCATCCCCTGGTCAGTAGATATAATTTGTATGTTCTGCGATCAACTGTAGAACAGACATGTCTGTTCTGCGGTAAAATCTTGATCGCAGAACATACAATGTATCCTAACACATGGGTGAGAAAGAGATGGAAAATGATTGTAGAACATACAATGTATCTAAACGTATGGGAGTGAAAGAGATGGTAAATGATTGTAGAACATACAATGTATCTAAACGCATGGGAGTGAAAGAGATGGAAAATGATTGTTGAACATACAATGTATCTAAACGCATGGGAGTGAAAGAGATGGAAAATGATTGTAGAACATACAATGTATCTAAACGCATGGGAGTGAAAGAGATGGTTGTATGGTGTATTAGAGTAGAGGAACGGTCGATGAGTAGGGATGATGTGTAACCTGGTAGGGGATGTGGGTCACTTGTGTATTGGGAGTAACTGTATACGAGCATCAATGTGATAAAGCCGATAAGTGCGATAACGAGTATCGAACTCTGACTAACATCATCATCATCATTCCGGGTATGTGTGATATGTGTGATATTCGCAGTTAAAGAGCCCCTTGGTAAAAAAGGGCTTCGAACCCCGAAGTGACATGAACTATATCCGCAGTAACGAACCACTTGGTATAAAGCATATGAGTAACGAACCCTGGTATCGAACCTAGGATATGCGTTATTCGCAGTAACGAACCCCTTGGTATCGAACCTAGGAGGGATATGTCCGTTATTTGCAGTAACGAGCCCTGGTATCGAACCTAGGTGTGAAATGTGCGTTATTCGCAGTAACGAACCCCTTGGTATAAAGCATATGAGTAACGAACCCTGGTATCGAACCTAGGAGTGATATTCGCAGTAACGAGCCCAAAATTGGTATCGAACCTAGGAATTATATGTGCGATATTTGCAATAACGAACCCCTTGGTATAAAGCATATGAGTAACGAACCCTGGTATCGAACCCCGGATGAGCGATATTCGCCTTGGTATAAAGCATATGAGTAACGAACTCTGGTATCGAACCCAGAAGTGATATGTGCGATATTGTCAATAACGAGCCCCTTGAATTGAACCCCGGGAGTAATATGAATGATATTCCAGCAGCAGTAAAGAATAACCTCAACGCTTGTATGAATGATTCCAAACGTAAATGTAAGCATTCAACACAGCATGAAACAACAGCTGAGGTGGCTACTTATCACTCGAACTGAGGACAGTGTAAATCATGCAGGTCTGACTAAGAAAGTGTAAACAATAGCGATTATCGCTCTATTCATGGAAAACCCCGTTTATAGTTAAGAACTCGAGGATCAGTTCCGCCTAGCTGAGTATAAACGAACCAATAAGAAGCAATCACATGCTTGTACCATCACGTCGCTGCAAGCACAACACATCAACGCATAGTTACGTGTGGAGAGGTAGAGTATAATAGCTGTGAGGGACCGCCACACGCTTACTCACATGCTCGAGACGAGTAGCAAGATGGAGAGTGACAACGCAACATGGGACACACAGACCTTCGAGGAGATGCGTCAGCACTGTCTCGAGAAACATATCGAGAGGTGTGATGGTGTGATGACACATCGCGTCTTATGCACCAAGCCATCGAAGTATCAGGAGTTGATGAGCTTCTTCAGCTGCTTCGAACATTGCAACGTGAAACGTGAGGCTGAGTCAACACCCGAAGGCGCGACATTCCACCACCTATTTGGGAAGACGAGACAGAAGGGTAAGTACAGTAACCGCTGAATAAGATAATAAAGTGGTATGTAAACGAACGTCAATCTAATAATGAACGTATATGTGTGTTACAGTGGCGACAAAGAGAAAGAGGAGGCGGTAACAAAGAAGAAGAGAAACAGACACAGGAGGAGCAATAAGAAGGATGAGCAGCTTGTCGTCATCGTCCTCGATCCCCTACTACCACCGCAAGCTCCAGCAGCAGCCGCAACAGCAACCAAGAATGAGGGAACTATGCATATTTGATAGAGATATCTCCATAACCCCCCGTAATACGTGTGAATATAGGACTGCATCACCAAACACCTGTTTTATACATTACAACTGACAATGTAAAATATGTGTATATAACGCTAAAGGACTGGAAAATAATACGGTTAAACGTACCAGTGATTGTAAAATATCTCAAAGAGGGGGTGTACCCAGCATCAATAGATTATTGCGAAAACATAATATATGCTTACAATGTATTAATACATATGACCGATAGGGAATATATAAGAATAGAAAATAATTGTTAAAGTGAAAACGTATAGAACTGGATTGGGATGCAATATGTGGACTTGAAAGATACTCATCACACATTGAAAACTATCTTCAACAACTCCAAGATGTTCACACGTCACTAAATTCCTGTTGTATATTAAACTAGATGGATAAGGGAGAGGGTAGTGGAGATGTATGGAAAAAATGCAATAAAAACATTGTATAAAGTATGACAGAATCTATTTATTTATTCATATTAAAGCCTGTACAACATGAGTTAAAGATTTGTAGGTGAATAGTTTATCATGGATAATCAAACAAAAATTGATGTATGACGTGCTGTATTCCTCAAAGTTTGTACATCCAGACGTATGCTGACAGCACCGTTCACTACCTCTTCAGGCTGATGGGAGCAGTTGATGAGAAAAAGGGTTGCCGAGGCAAGTAAATCATCCCTCTTCAATAGCGGGTAATTATCCTTTCCATAATATGCACTTTGAAATCTAGAGCACAGTTCATACAGAAAGGCAATCTTCAAATTGTCAAAATCTAAATTCATGTCATGGTAGGGATAGCATTCACTGTTGATGTATAGTTTCATATTAGTAATGTTACAGTGAGCAATCAGAATTGGAATTATTCAGGCGGTTAGTTTGCATTTCAACGATGAAAAAACGTGGCTTCTAAAGCTTTGAGGTAGTGGAAACATTCCAAGTGAAGGCTTTAATCTGTGGTACTGCAGACTGTACATGTAGCTCCCACGTTCTAGACGCAACGTGCAGTGTTGGATCGGACTTGACCAATTTAAGCTTCTCGGCTCCCTCACCATCGGAAAGGCGAAGTACTGGCATCCTCCATTCGAGTCTCGTCAGCTGCACGACCGCCTCTTCCTCACCAACGATGCAATTCTTTGAATTCTTAGCTCTAATGTGAATTAATTTATACCTGCTATTAAGTACAATCTCCTTGTGATCGTCGGCAAAATCGAGAAGCATGGATAGAGGAACTACAGCATTGAAACTTCCGTTGGTAGCGTTCACAATCTTCACCTCCTCTCCCGGGTACACCCAACCAGCGTTCTGTAGACGAAAGTATTCCATAAC
Source organism: Deroplatys truncata (assembly GCA_030765065.1). Lineage (NCBI taxonomy): Eukaryota > Metazoa > Arthropoda > Insecta > Mantodea > Mantidae > Deroplatys > Deroplatys truncata. The sequence continues at coordinate 5,703,764 of CM060982.1, forward strand.
ATTGAGACATGCGTAGTTAGTGGCGTGGATGAAATACCAGGAAGTCTTGTTCTATCTGTGGTAGTACCATTCATATCCAGGCGAATCTCATCAAAGAGAAAGGCCGTAGCGTTATTGACAAGTTTTGAGGATGTCGGTGCCCCTGTAGGTTTAGTGGTAGTACCTTCAATATACAGATAACTCTTGCTAGGTAATGTGTACAGATCCTCAGCCTGACACGGAATTAGAATTTCATCATTCTCACCCAGTGCCGACGCATTGTAGGGTAGAAATATATGTTCCTCCTCCTTGGTAAACTTTTCATCGATGGATGGAACTCCGGTCACATCTAATATATCCATCATCTCACCTCGTAGCCCAGGCTCTCGAGGAACTTTCGATTAGATGACGTTAACAGCTTGGATGTGGAATATCGAGTATGCTTTAGTTTAGAGAAGAAGGGCTTAATATACTGACGATGACGTTTAAAGTCTAGACATATTTCTTCGGATGTATAGTCTCACGGTTATGACTTCGTGTCTGAAATCTATAGGAGTGACGTTCTGGTCTACTGCTCGAATGGTGACCTGATCAATGAGATTCGTATCGATGAGTGGTAAATATATAGGGTTGGATGGTTCCTGTTAGATGTGAAATCCTGGAGGGATCGATGGAAAAAAATCTGATGTGTTACATTCACATGACTTTCTCTACTCTTGTACAAACTATTTTAACAAACGCTTATTCTCCATCTACTTCATGTTAATCCAGATAAACATTTGCAGACTCTATCTTATTGCTAAGTTTCTTGTAGATGTAAGGGGAATAAACATTTACAAGGGCAATATAGAAATACAGTAGCCTTTAAGCATATACATATCTCTTAATAGCTGGTTGCTAGGTGCAGCACCATTCCCTTTGCCACAGATTACTACTCTTTGCACAAAAAGATAAAAAGATCTGATGTGTTACACTCACGTGACTTTCTCTACTCTTGTACAAACTATTTTTACAAACGCTTATTCTCCATCTACTTCATGTTAATCGAGATAAACATTTGCAGAGTCTATCTTATTGCTAATTTTCTTGTGGATGTAAGGGGATAATATATTTACAAGGGCAATTTGAAAATACAGTAGCCTTTAAGCACATACATATCTCTTAATAACTGGTTGCTAGGTGCAGCACCATTCCCTTTCCCACAGATTAATACTCTTTGCATATCCAAGACAAAAATTAATAACGAATTCCCATTTGAGAAAATAAGTATTGAAACATTTAAGGGAATAACAAGCAATATCACGAAAATGGTTCACTCAACAAAAAATGTATATGACATAAGTTGTGTATTTTAACGCGATCTACATTTTGTGTATAGTAAATTTTTGTCTATCTCTTATGATTTACCAGTTATGGAAAAGTCGTTCACAATGAAGAATACTTTTGGAGACATTACCAGAAAATTCAAGATATACATTTTATTTGTCATTAAAATATCTTACACATATGATATTTTAATCAAAATCGTTAGAGCCATTTTTAAGAAAATTAAAATTTTCGAAAAATGTTCCATGTAAAGGGTAATCTGGGATGGGGGATTTTCTTGGAAACCTTCGTGTCGCATCTCTGGAAGATACTGAAACTAAATACCAAGCTTGGTGTTTATCCGACTGTTCGTTTCTGAGTTATGCTGTTCACAGACAGACACACACGGACATGTTTCCAAAAAAAATTGGATTCAAGGGTCTCAAAACATATATTTCCGGTGAAATCTCGGTATCGAAATTTTGGGTAGAATACAATACTTCCCCTACTTACTATACGTAGTAGAAAAAGTAAAAACTCATAGATAGAATGTCCACTCCTTCCATCGATAAATGATCCTGTTGCAATACTACACTCGATGCGTATAATACTCACTTTGAATATGTTGACCAAAGCGTCAGATGCGGTCATCACACATGCCTGCACCAGACCAGTATTCGTAAAGCCCAGGAGCGAACAGATAGAGTTGGCCTTAGAAAAATCAATCGCGAATGGACATCGTATCTCGGCCTTCATGGTATTATTAGCACGTATAACGAAATCATCACTCACGCCGAGCATCTTCTTGATGAGAGCGTCGATCTCATAGTACCAGGAGGGAGTTCCAGTACGTGAGATTCACCATCTCGAATATAATGAAAGAGATTATTGCTTGCGTCGACGTATGGTATGGAGTAGAATGTTTGGAAATTCAGAAGGGCAATCTCATAGTCCATTGGAATCCAGGTAGACGGGTGGATTTATATATGTGGAAATGGCGGAATCAGTACCACTTACAGTAATCGTATAACTTATAGCGATAGAAACTGAAGACACAAGTGTCCGCAAATGACTGAATCGAAATCTTGATATCTACGTTTGTTATACAGTACTTTGATTCCTTTCAGATAGGATGCAATCTCCCTCGGAGGTTTCAGATTACCGAAACTATCGAAATACAATGCTGTATTCCCATCCTTACGTATAGCAACCCAAAGAGTAGCTGGGTTACTTGAAATATCCATGTTAACTATGATGCGCTCCTTGTACCTCGGTTTTGTCGGTAGAGGGTCCAGCATATACATACCTTGAAAATATGCGGAATGCGTAGACTTTTGGCATACTTCACTAGCACCGTATTGCTCAATGCTTTCTCCGCGATATGTACAAGCCTCAACCTTCTTTTTTCCTACGAAGACCTTTTCCCATGGCCAAGGACTCCATGTGCTGATTATGACGTTTTAACACATTCAGCTGCCGATCGGTGGCACGTTTCTTATTCACTGCGGTAGCGATGCCAGGTGCACTGCCTGCAAGGCTTCTAGTAGCGCCCAAGGCCGCTATGAGCGGCATCAGCGGTAGAAAACCACCAGTCTTCTTCTTCTTAAGCCCAGCGCCTAAAGCAACCTTACCCTTCATCAGTGACGTAACTAGACGTGCAGCCAGTCTCTCTCTAAACGTAGCTCCGCCGGCTTAACCCTATTCCAACCTTCTCTGCAAGGATGCGATCAGCGAATGTCTCGAAGCGGTATCTGGATGCTCAGAGTATGCAATATCGTGCTCCCTACACGCCTCATCAAGCTTATTTACACCCCGATCACCTCTTGTCAGACGCTTCCTGAGTCTCGTACCGGGTCCACAAAAATGATATCCTAGAAGATGGGCTTCGAAATGCAGTGCACTGATGAGGGAATTAAGAATTCTCGATCCACGCTTCCTCACACTCCTAGCTCTCACGATAGAATAGCAAATAAATAGTATATAGGGTGGTTATATAGTCTTAGTTACGAGATGGAAGTTGTAAAGCAAGCGTGTTCCCTGCCCATACAGGTGTTAGACTTCGAAAGCGACGTGCAAAGAGAAAGACATGGTGCACTCTTTCCAAACAATGTTCGTACCCTCATACTCGGTAGTTCGAATGCTGGCAAAACCAACGTGCTACTCAATCTACTCATACACGAGAGCGGTCTCAGATGAGAATTTATATATATATTCAAAATCAATACATCAACCGAAATATCAGTACCTACTCAAGGTGCTAAGAAACATATCCGACATTGAAGTTTACACCTACACCGATGGTGAAAAGGTCTTGAATACGTCAGATGCTAAAGAGAACTCAATCTTCATCTTCGATGACGTCATCAGAGAGAAGCAAGGAAAAATCGCCTCGTACTACAGCATGGGTAGACATCGCAACGTCGATGCGCTCTACCTAGCTCAATCATATGCTAAAGTTTCTAAACATTTAATTAGAGATAATGCAAATATGATTATTCTCTTTAGACAAGACAACCGTAACCTAAAACACATATACGAAGATTATGTCAATACTGATGTGAGGTTAGTAAAATTCAGAGATTTGTGTAAGAATGTATTGGAGAGTAACGAGAAAGAGAATGTGAGACCGTTCATGTGATAGTTCCCAAATTTCCGCTAAACGACGGGCGCTACAAACGCGGCTTCGATACCTGTAAATAACCATCTGCATTCACAACAGTCATGAGTATTGATCGATTCGGTGCTCAAAGAAAGGCATACGTCAAGACACTGATCACCCGATACATCGTCGACAGAGATGCAGAGGGCAACTACCTTTTCCACCGTTCGACGGTTACGTCAGGTGCAGCTGCCTAGGGAAATTAGTGATGCGGCTATTAAAGGGTATGTGGATACACATGCGTCTATTATGGAGGATAGAATGAGACATGGAATGCAGAAACAAGAGAGTACGCTCAGAGCGTACGTACACACGTCGCTCGACGACATGAGGACTACGTCGGGGAACACCTGCTGAAACGTGACGCCAAAAACAACATCCTACTCCATAAGGCGAGACTCAAGGTAATTCTTCCTCCAGAGCACGATCACGATGTACGCAACAGGAGATACGTAACAATTACGTGAAGGCACGCGTTCCACCCATCACCTCAGAAGGTAGCTTAAAATTCCTTAAGAGAAGAATAATAGATCTAGCGGGCCCTGTCAACGATATGAATGCGGTAAATAAGAGATATCTGCTAAGGGAGATAAATGAATTACAACAAAGTATAAATAAGGATATGGTTACGACTACTACAAACATCGATAAGGTAGTTAACGGTAAGCTAGAATCCGTCGAGATTGCGCTCGCTCATAACATGGAAATGCAGGTTGAAAATATGCAGCAGCAAATAGAAACTGTAAACAAGATGCTTCAGACGCTCGAAAGAAATACCCTGAACACGTCAGATATTGAAAATAATATAAACATGAAACTACAACATAGTGTAAACCAAGTATCTGCACGCTTCAGTGATGAAATTTCAAAACTCGAGACACTGTTCAATAATAAACTACAGACAAGTTTAAACATCCTTATGAATAATCTAATCGACACAATTGCAAATACCAAGACTCAAATGAGTGAACTTACAGCTCAGGTCAGATCTATAGATGAGCTCACTGCAAGGTGGTTTATAGTAACAAGTCACGAGTGAAGGATCTTGCAAAACAACTGAGATCGACCGACGAGCTCTTAGCTAAGGCTATGGATACATTGCAAACACGTGTGGTTGGCATGTCGGGTAATCTCATCATACATCTTTGCTCCCTACCGCTGAGGAGAGCCAACACGTATGTGCTATCATCTGGATTCTCACTCTATACATTTCCGATCAAGGGTGAACTTATAGCGTGCTGGATCACATCGCAGGATCCTGTACGCGGACCGAGAAGTAGTATAATTGCTCAAGAGAGAAACGATACAATAGTTGCGATAAATGATAATGTTATCACCAAATATCCCACATCCTTTAACATATGTGATAAAATAACATTCACGCCACCTCCTCATCGTGCGATTGACGGTCATATGCTACACATCGAAATGCTCGTATCATATAAAATGAATATACGCTAATAATGATCTATCATTGACAAGAGGGATACCGATGCTATAGCACTGAAACAATCCATTGTGAAGTATACGAATGCCACTTGGGAAAAGTTGCGTTCCATTAGAGGTCTACGGTTCGAGACGCAGCGTACAATGATTGGGGTGCTGAAGCCTGTAACTACACCACTGAATGTCATACTGGAGAATACTAAGAAGAAGGAGGAGGTGGAGGTGCAGAGTTGGCAGGATAATGAAGTAGAGCGTCAACTGAAAGCAATGTAACGTTTAGGTAAGAACAATTTGGATACCACATATGTAATTCGATACGTGAATCGTAATTATCGTTTGGGAAATAAAATAATCGCCATAGACGAGGATGATCACATTCGAGTGGTAAGCCAGCGCTACAAGACTACCCCCGGCCTGCTAGAATTCATCTTCAAGAGGAAACCTCTCACTTATACCGATGAGGATCTAGATGTATAGCGTGAAATCTTAAATCAAACGCTAGTGTACAGAAGTGGACACACAATCGCCGGACGGATAAAATCCAACACTGGACATAAGAATACACACATCATTCGCAAACTCGTGACTGACAAGGTGACCGGTTCGGGATTCGAGTGGAAAGAGCTGCAGAATAATCAAACCGATTACATATTCTGGTCCGATGTGAATGTAATAGTGGATCGTCTCAAATTACTCATTGCGTCGCAGGAAGCTGGAAATAGAGGTCACACGTCCGAGATTGCCGAGATTGTTGAGGAATTGAAGAGAGCTAAAATTATAGCATGAATAAAGTGCAATTGCAAAGGAATTACATGCATCAACCAGACGGAATTTTAAACGCAGAAAGATAATTACAAACGGTCTTCATGAAGTACTACAGATCGATCAAATGGAAATAATTTCATATGCACGTATAAATAAGAATCATGAACACATATTTATTGCAATAGACGTTTATACGATAAAGGCATATGGCAGAGCATTATAGAGTAAAAGGGGTGAGGAAATGACGCAAGCAATGGAATCCATTCTGAAGGAAGTGAAGATTCCGCCCAAACATATCCAGTCAGATAATGAAAAAGAGCTTTATAATAACTCATTCAAGCAGTTAATGGCAAAAATAAGATCAATCATTACAGTACATTCAGTAGCATAAAGTCTGGTGCTGTCGAACGACTTACACGCACTCCAAAAAGTCTTCTCTACAGAGAACTTCTAGTGCAAGGTTCGTATAAATGGTTGGAGCTCCTGCCTAAAATACTTACTCAGTATAATAATACTTACCATTCAACGATGCGCATGAAGCCAAACGATATCACGAGCAATGACTTGCTGCTAACGGTATACAGTTAGCAGCTGCAGCACCAGCGGCAACCTAATCGATTCAAGATTGGTGATTATGTATGCATCTCCAAACATAAGGCACATATTGAAAAGGGCTACTTCCCCAATTGGAGTGCCGAAATATTTCAGATCTATCAAATCAGGAATTCTCAACCTTCAGTCTACCTTTTGAAGGATTCGGAAGGAGAGGTGGTGAAAGGCGGATTTTATAGACAGGAACTTCAAAGGACACGGTATCATGACATCTTCCTGATTAAAAAGGTATTGAAACGCTCCAAGGATAGGATTCTTGTCAAGTGGTGGGGATTTCCAAACCCCGAATGGATTAAACGTGAGGATGTAATATGAGCATGCACATTATATGAAATAAATAAATAAATGTGTTTTATTCATAACTCATGTTGTTCTTATTTTCTTTATCCCACACAATTAAAAGTGAGTGATTGGATGGAAGTGAATACTGAAATAAGTAACACATTTTATTTGTATCAGTTATATATTTCACCAGCCTAGAAGCTGGTATCTCAGAAAAAGCATGTATTATGCAGAATTACTTTTTTAAAATCATAAAAACACATGTAGGTAGAAGCTGAATAGTTTTTTAAACAGGTAGACCGCCCGTCATACCCAGAGCTGAAAATGAAATGCCAAGAATCCACATAACACTGAACTACTTGTGTGTTTTGAAATCTCCACACGAACATGTGCATACTTCCCCTATACAGAACTACTTTGTAATGCTTGCAAACATGTGTGTATGAGTATACATTTACCCCAATACATTCAATACCTTCGTTATTCCACATAACATTTATACAGAATTACTTTTTAATGCTTACAAACATGCGTGTATGGACATACATTTACCCTAATACATTCATTACTTTTTTAATTGGACATACCCCCATTATCTTCACATACAGTTAATGCTTCACCCTGATAGCCCCATGTTAATGTCATATGACCACCATCATTAAGGATTATACGCTTGTCATCGAATGCATCCAGCATGCGTTTGTTTGATTCGATGTTATACACATTCGTGTTTGAAACTTCTAAAACCCAACTGAATCGAGTAATATGTTTTGGACTTATCGTTTAAACATGTTTTAAAATCCTCAAATTTAATTGTCCGCATTACCTGTTTGGTAATACCCTTAGCCTTTTGGGTGTCCTCCCCATCATATTTAAATGCATACAGTTTAGAACATAAACCTACATATTTTGACATTATCTTGCCCGATAGCTCATCCTTGAATGTTCCAATAAATATATAATTAACCCTTGGTATACCGTAAACATTGTTGTCGAGATAATTGGAGGTATCTAAATGATTGAGATTCTCTTTCGCAAATTCATATATATCAGTGCTGGTTTGAAAAAGAAAGGCATCTGTATCCGTACACAATAATTTAAGATCCTTCAGATATGGCTTCATCACCTAATAGTAAAATGTATACATAAACAATTTTGACTTCTGTAATATAGCCTGTCCGATGTATATCGGTTTGGCCATTTTAATCCCCTCGCGTGCCATCTCGTTACCGACCAGACTCTTCGAGAACCTAATGTAGCGAACAAAGTTTGGACGAGATATCCATTTACGTGCCTGTTTCCACGACGTGACAAGTCGAAAGTCATTGTATTTCCTTACATTCTCAATCGCTTTACCATATAGCGCATTATTTAACAGATTATAAAGATTCTGTCCGAATTTAGAGGTCTCTCGTGCGCGTAGCTCGGAAATCATCATTGTGTACCTTTTGAAGCCATTCTGATTGCTTATACACAATCACTCTAAGTATATACTTTAATTTCATATCCAATTGAAGACATTGCTGCAGATTTCGATAATGAATCATATAATTATCTTTGTTCGTTAGTGCAGCCAGTAATTTTTTATATTTCCCGTTTGGTGGTATTTCCGAACGTGCACACAGTGGCAGATTATTGTGAAAATTGTGAATTTCCGAAGGATATTCAATGTCTACTTCTAGCACATATCCAATCGGTGAATTTTCGGGCACACTTGCAAAGTCAACGTTTTCAATTTCATTTCTGGTTAACCATCGGAGCCCTCCATATGGAAGGGTCCCAATTATAGCCTGGCCATATAAATTCGTACAGGCGTAGTAGCCTAAATATTTCATTTGCTGTGAGCTATCATAGTCCGAAACGTATTTATTATTTGCTTTTGCATATCTACCAGAGACGGTACATGTCCCACCACGTATTCCATCTTCAATCATGCAATGCATCTCTTTATCTGTAATTAGGGAAAGCGTTACATTGGTTATCTTGAGCATTGCATCGAATGCAAGTCTTGGGAGTGTAAAGTAATGAGCACAGTCCAACTGATAAGCATTTAAAATTATGTCACGAAACTTTTAAATGTCGGCTAACAAACATGTATCGGTTTTAAGGTATAAATCGCTATACTGTCCTAGCGTTTCTATATTAAATGTTCGCATGCTTGTATTGCTCTGCTGTTATATCATCAAACATTGCAATATCAGGCAACTCTGTCTCATTCAAATTAGATAAACAATCAATATAACTATATGGGAATACACCTTTCCTTTTAACGAGATTCTGTTGTGTCGCGGTCTTAAATTCACTTTTTATAAATTTGAAATCATCCATACATAACATATCAGCAAGGTTTGATAATTTATCATTCATGAATCGGTAGGTATTTAGAAATCTTAGGTAAATTATGTAATAATTTTTACTGAATGAAAGGTACTTTTGAGAGCTTTGTGCTATGCAACTTATAGGTTGAGTGTCATAGTTGAGATGTTCCACTATAAAGTGAGCGTCTTATGAGGTTAGACAATGAAAGAATATGGTTATAAGATTTTGCGCTTTTCTATTTAAATTACAAGAGCTGTGGCTAGCCCCTTTAAACTTTCCATTCCAATGTTCGTGATCGCGCAACTTATCGTTAGCTTGCATCTCGCGATTACATATGTGACAAACAGTTGCATTCCTAAAATTCAACTCATCTTCAGGTGTCATTGTTAATTTAACATTTTTTTCATATAATGCTATAGTTTCATCTGCTTTACTTTCTACTTCATTGAGAAAGTCTGTGATTGCATTTGGTCCGTGAAAGGGTTTAAATCTTGAAAGAGAGGGAAACGGTCTACATACCATCTGTAGAGCGACTGACATAATCTCTTGCTTCTGTTTGGGACGCGACCAGCTATGGTCATTATCAGGTTGACATGTCTTGACTCGAACCAGTACACTTTCCATGTTTGCATATTGGTACTTCGAATGCTTTGTTGTGTGCTTTAAAAATAATTTGTCATCCACTCCAACCTCAGGCATTACTATGGACTGTGTTTCCGTACATTTTAGCATATGTTTCCTTAAAGCCTCTGCATTTGAAAACCGTCTAAGACACCCCTCGCAGATTTGCATTCTCCGTGTGTTCTTAGTGATTTGACTGTTAAGTAGACGTGATAAATTAGTGATTAGTAAGTAATGTGCATGTGTTTCGTTCTCAATACGTAGTAAATTGACATGATTTCTTTTTCTACACATTGATATAATAGAATGATTGACTGATTTTCTATGCCATATACTGACAATGATGTGTGTTTATTCCGTTGTTCGAATAGCTCTAACTGATCCAACCCCACCGGAAAGGAAATGTTGTCTAATACAAATTCATTAAATATATTAAATTTTCTATAGGTAGATTGTCGATTCCTGTTGGATAAATAGATATTTCGCTGCTGGCAATGGGTAGACAAAGCATAGTGAATTGTCATTACGTATATTACGGATTGCTTTATTTCGACTGATAAAATTGGGGAGTTTAATATAGCGCGAAGCTTTCAACGGATCATATCTACACATATTTATCTCCAATGATATAATTTCATATAGCGCTTTTGAACTATCGCGACATTCATGGTTTTCAATCTGTTCGATTACAGGATGTTTAATTTTACCCGCATAAAACTCCTCAAAATCTGTTAATTGGAGGATGAAGGACATCCTACTATTGAAACAAAACTTTTCAATTACCTCTTCATCTGGTTTATTTAGTATATATGGGCACGTTAGTGTTGCACCCACTTTAAGGCCGGTTTTATGCTTGTTTAGAGCCTGCTTTGTTTGTTGTTCAACCAACGGTTTACACTGTTCAAGAAAATCGGATGGATTCGTGGTACCAATAACATTTTCAATTCTATATGTGACTAACCTACGTTTAAAGGCGGTCTCGATCTCATGACATTCCAATTCTCTCCTACACTTTTTTGATTTTGATGGCGTATTCTCGGCTTTTCGCTTCACTGCTGGGGTATGTGCTGTCATATCTGTAAAAACATATGTGATTATTAGTATTGGTATTTTCTCGAGAATGTACATGTAATGCTATTCCGTGGGTTGACACATACCCTTCCCTATTGCTTCTGTAAAAAAGCAATGCTGTGCTTTTTGAAGCCTGATGGTTGGGTTTCGAGACCTCGGTATTGTAGAGCATACGTTCCAGATGCTAGTTGCATCCTCATGTCAGCTGGCATAATCATGTAGCGTGCTGGGAGAAACACTTGAATCTCATCATCATCATCCTCAGCTTAGAAATATAGACTGTTCTGGTACCGTAACGTGTCGCCAGTGCCCTGCATTGTGTGATCCTGTAGGTGACATGTTGTTGCAGGTCGATAAGCTTCCGTTGCTCGGGGAATGTAGTTCCAGCCTCAAGTTCTGCTAATCTATTGAGCAGCATAACTGAAATGAAGAGAGATATGTAGTTTTAGGAATGCAAGTACAGTTAATCAGTTAACATATATAAGTATAACTGAAATGTAAACATGTATGAGAAACACACAATCGATCTAACGAACGTAGAACATACAAATTTATACTACAATTCTAAAAGTAAACATGTATAAACGTTTTAGAGATATACGTACAGTTACATAACAAAAATGTAAGAAACACATAATCAGTCTAACATGTATAAGCATAACTGAAATGTAAACATTACATGAGAAGCATACAATCGAACTAACGAATGTAGAACATACGAATTTATACTACAGTTCTAGAATATACACTAAAATTCGGTAGAACATACAAAAGTTATACTACGACAGTAGAACATACAAATTTACACTACTACATTGAAAATTCGTAAACCAAGTAGTCAAGCTGAAACGAATCGTAAAAGATGTGTATTATAGGTTAGGGTACAATACGTAAGGTGAAAAGAATGTATTGTTTCTTACCATCCTCGGGCATTTCCTGCGACATGTTGCGACGCTGTCTGGTTTCGTTGTATTCGCTGTGTATGTACTGTAGCACTATTTATGCACTGTCGTGTTGTTGCCTGCCAATAGGATACCAGCCTCTAGCTGAAATATTATATACTTACAGGCTTCTAGCCTCTAAGCCTGAAAGGTTGTATGTTGAAGAGTTTGTATTTACTAAGTTTAATATGGTTTATGCAAAGTCTTTTATACTGATTTTACCCACACACATCACTCATCCAGCGTCTCGGTGGGGAGGTACGGGTGGCCCCTTTACAAGTTTTTGTGTGACGTCTGTTTATTTTTCCCTCGAGAGTGTATAATGTATTCGCATCACACACCGATGACCTACATTCATAAGAGTTTCACGGTCTGTCTTTATATTTGTTATTGTCTTACTTATAAGCAATTTTAGTCTTGTGTTTAGTTACTGGTAATTTGCACTATCCGTATTGTGTGTGCTATTTCCAGACTTGCTAAGTGGAAATGTTTGTTTTGTTCTGAAGTGATCAACATATCGGCTCTATCTATGCTAATGCCACCTCGCTAAGTGGAAATGTTTGTTTGTTGTGAAGTGATCAACATATCGGCTCTGTCTATGCTAATGTAACCTCGCTAAGTGGAAATGTTTGTTTGTTATGAAGTGATCAACATATCGGCTCTGTCTATGCTAATGTCACCTTGCTAAGTGGAAACGTTTGTTCTGTTGTGAAGTGATCAACATATCGGCTCTATCTATGCTAATGCCACCTCGCTAAGTGCGATGCTTGTTTGCCACGAGGTGACCTACATTACCGTAGCGAACGTCTGATGGGTTCTGCATGAGTAGAGCGCTAATCGCTATTGTATACTGTCCTTGACTGGACTTGCATGGTTTACACCAGTCCTTGGTACCAGTGATATGTATTCACCCCAAATACTGTTTCGTGGTGTGTTGAATGCTTTACATTTGTGCTTGGAATCGTTCATACAAGTGTTGAGGTTTTTTCTTTACTACTGCTTGACCAGAATATCATTCATATTCCTCCAGGGTTCGATGCTAAGGAGTTCGTTACTGCGAATATAGCTCCTGCGTTCGATACCAGAGTCAGTTACTCATATGCTTTATACCGAGGGGTTCGTTACTGCGAATATCGCATATATAACTCCTGGGTTCGATGATTTTGGGTTCGTTACACATATGGTTTATACCAAGGGGTTTGTTACTGCGAATAACGCACATATCACTCCTAGGTTGGACACCAGGGTTCGTTACTATATGCTTTATACCAAGGGGTTCGTTACTGCGAATAACGCACATCTAGGTTCAAATACCAGGGTTTGTTGCTCATATGCTTTATACCAAGGGGTTCGTTACTGCGAATAACGCACATCCTAAGTTCGATACTAGGGTTCGTTCCTTACATGCTTTATACCAAGGGGTTCGTTACTGCGAATAACGCACATCCTAGGTTCGATACCAGGGTTCGTTGCTCATATGCTTTATAACAAGGGGTTCGTTACTGCGAATAACGCACATCCTAGGTTCGATACCAGGATTCGTTGCTCATATGCTTTATACCAAGGGGTTCGTTACTGCGGATAACGCACATTTTAAGTTCGATACCAGGGTTCGTTGCTCATATGCTTTATACCAAGGGGTTCGCTACTGCGAATAACGCACATCCTAGGTTCGATACCAGGGTTCGTTGCTCATATGCTTTATACAAAGGGGTTCGTTACTGCGGATAACGCACATCCTAGGTTCGATACCAGGGTTCGTTGCTCATATGCTTTATAACAAGGGGTTCGTTACTGCGAATAACGCACATATCACACCTAGGTTCGATACCAGGGTTCATTACTGCAAATAACGCACATATCACACCAGGTTCGATACCAGGGTTCGTTACTGCGAATAACGCACATATCACACCTAGGTTCGATACCAGGGTTCGTTACTGCGAATAACGCACATATCACACCTAGGTTCGATACCAGGGTTCGTTACTGCGAATAACGCACATATCAGTCCTAGGTTCGATACCAGGGTTCGTTACTGCGAATAACGCACATATCACACCTAGGTTCGATACCAGGGTTCGTTACTACGAATACCGCACATATCACTCCTAGGTTCGATACCAGGGTTCGTTACTGCGAATAACGCACATATCACTCCTAGTTTCGATACCAGGGTTCGTTACTGCGAATAACGCACCTATCACTCCTAGGTTCGATACCAGGGTTCGTTACTGCGAATAACGCACATATCACACCTAGGTTCCATACCAGGGTTCGTTACTGCGAATAACGCACATATCACTCCTAGGTTCGATACCAGGGTTCGTTACTGCGAATAACGCACATATCACTCCTAGGTTCGATACCAGGGTTCGTTACTACGAATAACGCACATATCACTCCTAGGTTCGATACAAGGGTTCGTTACTGCGAATAACGCACATATCACTCCTAGGTTTGATACCAGGGTTCGTTACTGCGAATAACGCACATATCACTCCTAGGTTCGATACTAGGGTGCGTTTCTGGGAATAACGCACATATCACTCCTAGGTTCGATACCAGGGTTCGTTACTCATATGCTTTATACCAAGGGTTCGTTACTACGAATATAGCACATCCTAGGTTCGATATCAGGGTTGGTTAATCATATGCGTTATACCAAGGGGTTTGTTACTGCGAATACCGCTCATATCACTTCGGGGCTCAAAGCCCTTTTTTACCAAGGGGCTCTTTTACTGCAAATATCACACATATCACACATGATGATGATAGTCAGAGTTCGATACTCGTTATCGCACTTATCGGCTTTATCACATTGATGCTGGTACACAGTTACCCCCAATGCACAAGTTACCGACATCCCCTACCAGGTTACACATCAGCCCTACTCATCCACCTTTCCACTACTCTAATACACCATACAACCATCTCTTTCACTCCCATACGTTTAGATACATTGTATGTTCAATAATCATTTTCCATCTCTTTCACTCCCATGTGTTAAGATACATTCTATGTTCAGCGATCAAGATTTTACCGCAGAACAGACATGTCTGTTGTACAATTGATCGCAGAACATACAAATTATGTCTACTTTCGTCAACTAGTAAACTTTAGGTATGTAATCCATTTAAATTCATATCAGGTTTTAGAGACTATATCTGCATTATGTTGGCGGACTGTTGGTAATAAATCGTTTTGGATTTTAAATTAACTATATTTTGCGTCATTTGCAAGTCCATACGTGTTGTGATTTTAATGCTGGATTTCTCAATATTAGTATTTCTAGCAGTCCTTGAATTTTCCAGCATCACATCCGTCGGTGACATATGAATATATCATCACATTCGTATCCTATTATCGTCATCGTCATCATGACGATTCCTTATGATCAAGAAAACTTTTTTTGAGGTGCAAAATAAAGTAATGATCTAGCTGCTCTTGTCAGTATAGAGCGATTCTTCTAAAGTTCCTCTGCAAGGTGTTCATCAATCTGAGAAGCACGGATGCCTCCCTTCTAGTGCTAAACCACTAGGGTACTACACTATTGAGGGTTTATGATCATCACTTGTCCATGCTTTTGGAGCATTGCAACGATGTGTTTCCAATCTCTGTGGTCCTTTTAAAGTTAATACAGTTATGTCCCCTTTAAGTTGATTTAGGATCAACTGTGGCATACAAAACAAAAATTTAGTCACTCAAAATGGAATATTCAACCCATTTATGTTTTTCGTACCACTGTTTTTGAAAAATTCTTGCCCTGTCACCGAGGAGAGTCAATATTGACTGCACTCCGCCGTCGACTGGGCCATGACTTCGATACAACATGATGTGCATGTCAGATCTTTACTTATAGTTTTGGTGTTGCCATTCTGTTGTTTGAATTTTCATTATTGCAAGCGTTTAATTTATTTATTGCATACTGTTCATC
Organism: Deroplatys truncata; assembly: GCA_030765065.1. Classification (NCBI taxonomy): domain Eukaryota; kingdom Metazoa; phylum Arthropoda; class Insecta; order Mantodea; family Mantidae; genus Deroplatys; species Deroplatys truncata. Next base: position 5,719,701 of record CM060982.1, read on the forward strand.
TCCTGAATTCCCCTGAAGGCAGCCCTTTAGCAATGTTTGGATGTAGCACACTGAACACACACGACACAATATAAAAGCTGGCCGTTCTTATAACAATCTGTACCACCACACTCCAATAAAAACATTTGTGATGTTTTATATTCACATGACTTTCTCTACGCTATGTCGCTTATTAACGAGTATGCAAATTATTCTTATGAAAGTTTATTTTCCTATATATTTCATTTTAATCGAGATAAACCTTCACGGAAATAGGTGCATTACACATTTAGTTATATACTATTATATATAAAGGGAATAGTGACAATCAAATGTTTTAAAATTGGACGCTATATGCCGGCCTTACATTTTATGTACTTAAATTACATGACATCGCAAGAAACAACTGACAATCGACAGGGATTTAAATGAATGATAAAGTATTTAACGATTTGATTTATTAATAACAAATATCTCCCAAATGGCTGATGCAACAATAAAGCTGATTGAAGTAAATTGTGTGTTTTAAAGAGATCTACAGTTCTTGTGTAGTACGTTTTCGTACATCGCTTAACGTTTACCAGTTATTACACAAAATTCCTTCCAAATGAAGAGGACTTAGCAGGCCAGAAAATTCCAGATATAAATGTTATTTGTCAAGTAAATATCTTTAAGATATGATATTTTAATCAAAATCGTTAGAGCCGTTTTTCAGAAAATCAAACATTTCGAAAAATGATCCATATAAAGCATAGTTTGGGCTTGGAGGATTTTCTTGAATATCTTCGTGTCGCATCTTTGTAGGATATTGAACTTAAATACTAAGTTCGGTATTTATCCGACTTTTCGTTTTGGGGTTATGCTATTCACACACACGGTCCTTTTTCTTAAAACTCTTTTCTGGGTTCAGGGGCCTCAAAACAAGCCTACATTTGCGGTGACATCTCGACAACAATTTTTGGGTGGAATTCAATACTTCCTCTATTTGCCTTGCGTAGCAGAGAAGTAATAAAATGATAATGGGTCAGATGAACAGCAAAATATAATCAGCACAAGCATTGTTGCTACACGCGTAATTTTGCAGCTGCAAAAAATTGTGGTCATAATAGATGATATTAAGAGAAGCTATTTGTTTTTGGCGCACACTACTGTACTAAACATAAACAAATACATTGCATCGGCAATATGTTGGTTTGACTGTCGGCCGCAAGGTCAGCCGCATTAAATGACAAATCGGCAATGTCAGTGACACACTTAAATAAAACAACATTTATAGAGAGTTATAATTTATCAGGCTCCTCGTTTCGGGAGTTTGGAAATGACAATCTACAGCTCAGAATTGCACATTTCAACTAGTTTTTTACTTTTTATCTTAATTCCATAGATTTTAACTATTGCTATGTATCTATGATTTATTTGTAATATTTAGTGTTTTCCATAAAAACGAAAAAGAAATAAAAATACGCACTTAAATTTTTATCCGGAATGGTAGAAATTTATAAGAATATGCTTGAACACTTGGACAACTTTTATGATACAACGCTATAATTTTGTTCAATGTAGCGATGGTTTCCTATGAAGTATAAGAGGACCATTGAAGTTACAACTACCTATGTGGAAAGCTGCACTGAAATGTAAGAGTTGCCCTGCAGGAATCATTGTGTTATAAAAGAAGGTAAACAAGCAGGCACGAAATAAGTTTTTATTAGGTGATTTATAATGTTTATCGTTCAAATAAAACCACTAAGCATCCAATGAACCGCGGAATGTGGAAAACGTTTGGTTCAAACGCGAATTCAACAACAACCCACCACATGAAAACATTAAGAGATGATGGTACAAACATTTCCACGGGACTGAGAATTTACAAGAAGAATAAACAGAAAAAATGCCGCCTACACACCACATTCTTCAGTTAAATCTTCCTAAATCAAGCGGATGTGACATCTTGCAGAGCACTTTGAAGTTATCGCCTCCTGAATTAATCAATCGAAATAAAGACCTAGGCTTGTAGGATTGGATTCGCTCTTAACATGCTACACACCAGACACTGTTTCTTTGCGGCCTAATATACTCAAGATTTTATGCGCATCCTTGAAGCTGATAATGACATTGTATCCCCAAATCGAAAAAGTTGTATACAGGGTGGATCATTTAAGTCATGTTTGATTTGGAGGACGTTGTGGTGGTCATTTTAGGATCAATTTAATTTCACCCTAATTGCAGGTTCCCATTTAAAAAAATTAAATTGACCCTAAAATGACCATCATAATGTCTCCAAACAAAACACTTCTAATGGCATTTACTTTCCCCCATAATATCAATCAGCTTTTATTAGAGGAGTTTTCTTTCTACAACCCTTAGTTTTGGAGATATTGTACAATCTCAATTTAAATGGTCCACTCTGTATATTACGATGAGTTGCAGATATAGATCCCCAATTCCCAAATGGTGTACAAGAATGATATTCGTACCGAAGAATATTTCATGGCGCCTTAAACTTCCGAGCTTCCTCCCATCAAGAATAAGATTTAGATTAAAAGAATTGATAATCTCGACTAACTCAAGCAAAGAATTACAAAAATAATTGCAAGTGATACTCCAGCCATTCTTATCGGAGAAAGAACTGAAACTGAAATTCCCTTTGATGTCTGTCGTGATGTTAATGTTACGTATATTAAATTTAGTCTTTCAGAATCTTGTTGAGTGGCTGGATTAATTAAAAGATTTTAATCCAATACGCAATTAATATAATTCACCATGCAGGAGGCCATGGGGGTAATCTTTAATTCTTTGCTTTGGCATTTTATTCCTGCAGTATTTTAGATTTCTTTCTTTCCGTTAGGTAAATATGAAAGGGATAAAAAATGTAATAAACAGAAGCTCAGTCTAGAATAAGCATCTTCGTCTATGTTCTATGTGGGAATGTTCGAATTATACTTGCTAAGAGAACATAATACCTATGAGAAACAGTTTATGCGAGTGATCTAGAACGTCGAAATATTCATGTTGTAAAATTCAGTAGTAGTTAAAGGTGAATAACGTATCTAATAAGCTTATTTTTAGGCGCACCCTTCTTTGTTACCTGGTCATTTGTTGTGACATTCTGTTAACATGGTTCAAGAACGTCATTCTTTTGTTGATGCAGATATACAATACAAACAACGTGAGAATCAGAGTAGGCCATGCCGATTAGAACTTACAAGGACGATGGGTGGTAGCACATTCACCATTGTAAATTTGTGGTAAAGGTCGCGTTCCAATTTGTTACCCAAAGTGTTCATTGGACGCCTACGAATTGTAAAGCTACCTATTCTATAGCGCGTCATACTTGATCTAAAGAATTTTAACCATTCAGGTTGCTGTAGCCAAGAAGTGAATTATACAGTAACTACATTGCATTTTAAAACTGGTAATAAAAAGTAGAGGTGCTTAAGATATAACGTCCGTGTTACTAAGAAGTTTGTATGGGGATATATCTAACCTCACAATGAGTCAGGCATTGAGAGAGAGAGTGAGAGAGAAGAAAAAAAGAAAGAAACAAAGAAAGAAAGAAAGAAAGAAAAAAAGAAGGAAAGGGAGATCTGGGTGAAAGTTAAACTTGGTTTGTTTAGTGATTTTGATTAATGGGCATTCAAACGAACCCAACATAATTATATTAATATAACAATGGACAGAATAAGCTTATTGAAACAAATCCCCCGCCAAGATTTGAAAATAGTCCCTCTGGTTTACTAGGCAGGCATGCTACGACTACAATAGAAGGCGGTCATGTGATAAACATGTCATAAATAGCAATAAGTACATTAATATTTCGACTGCGCGCATTAAAATGTTAAGGTTATGAATGTGTCCGCTTGCTGTCCACGTGACTTTAGAAAATGTATATCGTTTGCTGGGATGATTAGTGAAAGTAACATCCATAATGTATACCTATATAAGTAGGTATTTAATATATCCACCCAGGTAATACTACGTTTGCATGTCTTTGCTGCATTAATTTTTACTTTCTCTACTACTATAGTAAGTAGGGGAAGTATTGTATTCCACCCAAAAATTCGATACCGAGATTTCACCGGAAATACATGTTTTGAGACCCCCTGAATCCAGAAAAAGCATTTTTGGAAACGTGTCCGCCTGTGTGTCTCTGTGTGTGTGTGTGTGTGTGTGTGTGTGTGTGTGTGTGTGTGTGTGTGTGTGTGTGTGTGTCTGTGAACATCATAACTCAGAAACGAACAGTCGGATTAACACCAAAGTTGGTATTTAGGTTCAGTATCTTCCAGAGATGCGACACGAAGGTTTTCAAGAAAATCCCCCCACCCCAGATTAACCTTTACATGGAACATTTTTCGAAAATTTTAATTTTCTCAAAAATGGCTCTAAAGATTTTGATTAAAATAACATATGTTTATGATATTTTTATGACAAATGAAATGTATATCTCTAATTTTCTGGGAATGTCTCCAAAAGTATTCTTCATTGTGAACGACTTTTGCATAACTGGTAAACCATAAGAGGTAGACAAAAGTTTACTGCACAAAAATGTAGATCGCGTTAAAATACACAATTTATGTCATATACATTTTTTGTTGGGTGAACCATTTTCGAGATATTGCTTGTTATTTCCTTAAATTTTCCAATACTTACACTTTTTCTCAAATTCGTAATTTATTTTTTTTGTCCTGGTAATGCAAAGAGAACTGAACACTCCACATAGCAACCAGTTCTCAATATCTTATAGCCTATCTATCTTAATATTTATCGCTTAAAGCCTAGCAATTCCCCTTGCATCTACAAGAAAATTAGCAATAAGATTAACATCTCGATATCTCCATTAACATGAAGCATATGGAGAATAAGCGTTTGTAAAAATAGTTTTTTACAAGAGTGGAGAAAGTCATGTGAGTGTAACGCATCAGTTTTTTTTCATTCATTAATACATTTTTGCCATTCTTATAATTTTTATCCACTTTCTCGATGAAGTAAATATAGATATGACTAAGAAGATCAAGCAGTGAATATAAATATCAAGCATCACATAAAGGATTGAAACGACGCCACAACACTTAACTTCGCCTCATGGATCAGAAAAAGAAGCATTGGGAAGAAAGGAAGGACTTTAAATATGCTACACTCATATTACTTTTTCTACACAATATAATTTCTTTTTGTTTCTGCTCAACAAACCATTGTTACAAACAACAATTCAATACTATTTCATTCAATATTGTTTCCTTCAATATTATTGAATGGTGTTATCTCGCAGTTCGTTGTGTTGTCTTGTGCTGCCTATGCTATGAGTACTTTCTCAGGGTATGCGTGCATGTGTTGTGAAAGTTTAAATTGGTTGAGAAATTTAATGTGAATTAATACTTGAGCCATTGCAGCAGAGTTGCCGAACGTGTGAAGATAAACAATGAAACTATTATGAACCGTAGCGCTCAAAACTATAACAATTGAATTAGTATACCTGCTTATATCTCCAGTATCAATCTTGCGGTTTGAGATAACTGTTTCCGCATTAAAAGAAACTAGTAGTGTAACTCACCGTGAGTCGCTAACATTTTTACCGGAAAGATCCCTCGCAATAGTCGTGGTGATGATGATGATGATGATGATATGCGGTTTAAGGGCGCTAAACTGCTGCGGTCATCAGCGCCCTTACAATGAGTAAAATATAAGGTCACAATATAAAAGACAGGTAAAAAACCGCATAATTAAAAAACGGGACACAAACCCGCGATGTCAAAAAAGTTAAAAATAACAATAGAATAACAATAACAATAATAACAATAACAGTAAAAACAATAACAATAATAACAATAACAATAAAAACAATAACAATAATAACAATAACAAGAATAACAATAAATATATCTAAAAAACCAACACACTAAAATCATGGTCACTAATAGAATAAAACGTGTCAAGAACTGCAGAATGCAAGGAACTTGAGCGCCTTATATCAGGGGAGAAGGGCCCCTTTAAAACTAACAATATAAAATCAAACAGCTAAAAGGCGCTCAGCGCATCAAATGCGACGGCTAAAACCATTGTCAGTGATAAAACGTAAAAGACATTCTACAGCATGCGCGTCGTCTGCCAACACGTTGGCTAGGCCAACAGGCAGACCCACGCGAACGCGCAGTGGAGCTAAAACTTGACACTCGGTTAAAATGTGACGGACCGTTAAGGGCACGTCACACTGACCACACAGAGGTGCGGGATCACCACTTAACAGGTATCTATGACTAAAAAGGCAATGTCCGATACGAAGGCGTGTTAAAAGTACCTCTTCCCGACGAGAAGCACGGGAAGAGGTAGCCCAGACTAGCGGAAGAGGTTTAACCTCCCGCAACTTGTTCCCCCGGAGGGCCGTCCACTCATCGCGCCAGCGCGAGAGGATGCGGCGACGTAAAATGACACACGAATCTGACGAGGGAACAACAGAAGTAAAAAATCTGGGTAATAAAATCGCCGATTTCGCAGCGGCGTCGGCCGACTCATTCCCTGAGATACCCACATGACCTGGAATCCACATAAAAGAGACGCTGATGCCAGAGGCACCCAGCGAATGGAGCAGGTCATGAATGCGCTGTACGAGGGGGTGGTAAGAGTACAGCGCGTTAATACTCTGAAGGGCACTCAGAGAGTCCGAACAAACAACACAACGCCGTAAAACATGCCGCTGAATGTATAAAACACATTGATAGATACTAAAAAGTTCGGCGGTATAAATCGAACATTGCCCGGGTAAACGAAAAGTAAAACTATGCGCACCTAAAACAAAGGCACATCCTACTCCAACATCAGTCTTAGACCCATCAGTATAAATAAAATTACAGTCTCCGAATGTTGCCTGAAGTTCTAAAAATGCGGATCTAAGGACTGAAGCAGGGGTCTCATTCTTCGGCATCGACGTTAGCCCAAAGTGGATGTGGGCCTCAGCGCGCGACCATGGAGGAAAGCGCGTTTCCCCTCGGGTAAGGGCCGGCGCTGGCGTAACGTCCAAATGCCGAAGTAGCAGTCGAAATCGAACCCCTGGAGGGAGCAATGCAGAGGAGCTAACAAAATATTGGCGATCAAGCGAATCCTCGTAAAATACATCGAAGGACGGGTGGTTAGGCAAGCTTGAGAGTCGACAAGCATAGCTGCACAAAAGCAGCTCACGCCGGAAGGACAGCGGAGGCTCTGCAGCTTCTGCGTACAGACTGGGTACAGGGCTAGTTGGAAAGGCCCCTGTAGCGACTCTTATGCCACGATGGTGAATGGCATTCAATCGACGTAACACAGATGGACGTGCCGACGAATAAACAATACACCCGTAATCAAGCTTGGATCGGACCAAAGAGCGATAAAGGCGAAGAAGTACGGTCCGATCAGCTCCCCAGGATGTGCCACTTAAAACACGCAAAAGATTAAGAGAACGGTCACACTTTGCTTTTAAAAAGGAAACGTGCGAGGTCCAACACAACTTCCTGTCAAAAATCAACCCCAAAAATTTCGCCTCGTCTGCAAACGGAAGTATCCCTGGCCCAAGATGGAGAGTGGGCGGAGGGAAATACTTCCGGCGCCAAAAGTTGATGCAGACGGATTTCTCGGCGGAGAAATTAAAGCCGTTGGCGTTACTCCAGGCGTAGAGACGGTCGATACAGCTCTGGAGACGGCGTTCGAGTAGACAGGTCCGCCGTGAACTGCAATAAATAGCGAAATCGTCAACAAAAAGGGACGATGAAATGCCAGGTGGAATACAATCAACAATGGGGTTGATAGCAATCGCAAAAAGTGTGACACTGAGTACAGAGCCCTGCGGTACTCCGTTCTCTTGAATAAAACGACGAGATAAAACCGAGCCCACACGTACACGAAAGACGCGGTCCGTCATAAACTCCCGAAGAAATATGGGAAGACGACCGCGGATATTCCAATCGTGAAGTGTACGTAAAATGCCGCCCCTCCAACAAGTGTCATAAGCTTTCTCCAGGTCAAAAAATACAGCCACGGTTTGACACTTTCTCAGAAATCCATTCATAATATGCGTCGACAAGGACACCAGATGGTCGACGGTAGAGCGATAGCGACGAAACCCGCACTGAGCGTTCGCTAGAAGTTTCTGAGACTCAAGCCACCATGTCAACCGCCCGTTGATCATGCGCTCCATCACCTTGCAAATGCAACTGGTGAGGGAGATAGGGCGGTAGCTGGAAGGTAGTTGGCGATCCTTCCCAGGCTTAAGTATAGGGACAATGGTGGCTTCGCGCCAAACGGAAGGAAAAATGCCGTCCTGCCAAATACGGTTATAGACCTGTAAGAGAAAGAGTTTACTGTCGGCTGAAAGGTTCTTTAACATCAGGACATGAATGCCGTCCGGCCCAGGAGCGGAGTGCCGAGAGCAATGAAGAGCATGCTCCAGCTCCCTCATTGTGAAAAGTTCATTATAACACTCAGTATTAGCAGATCGAAAATTAAAGGTGTCGTAATCTAGCCGGTCTTTGATAGAGCGAAAGCCGGCGGAATAATGGTCCGAATTGGATACCGCCTCAAAGGCAGCACCCAGAGTGTTAGCGATGGCAGCCGGATCCACTATGGTGGCATTAGAAACCTGTAGGCCAGAAACAGTACAATGTGACACTTTACCTGAGAAGCGACGAAGTTTATCCCAAACAACGGATGAAGTCGAAAAACGATTAAAAGACTCGACAAAACGAGCCCAAGATGCCATCTTGCTATCCTGAATAATGCGACGAGCCCTGGCGCGCGATCGTTTAAAAGTCACCAAATTATCAAGTGTAGGGTGTCGCCGAAACACCCTAAGTGCAGTCCTACGGGCACGAACGGCGTCCCGACAATCCTCGTTCCACCACGGAACAGGTGGGCGCCGAGGTTGGGAGGATGAACGGGGTATTGCGCGTTCGGCGGCAGAGAAAATAATAGACGTAAGGTGCTGCACTAGTTGGTTAATGTCGGAGAAGGGCTGGTCGTCAAAATGCACGAGGCTGGAATACAAGCTCCAGTCGGCTTTTGCGAATATCCAGGTAGGTACTCTGGAATGCTGTACTTGGTGCGACAGAAGAGAAACGATGCAGGGGTAATGGTCGCTGGAGTAGGTGTCAGCGACGACGTTCCACTGAAGACGACGTGCAAGCTGGAGTGAGCAGATGGCAAGGTCCAGGTGAGAAAATGTACCAGAAGAATCAGAAATGAAAGTAGGTGCACCTGTATTGAGGATGGAAAGATTGAACTGATAAAAAATGTCGGAAAGAAGAGTTCCCCTCGCACAAGCCCTTGGCGAACCCCATAGTGGGTGATGGGCATTAAAATCTCCCAACAGAAGAAATGGTGTTGGGAGAGCGGACAGGAGAGATCGAATGTCCGCGGGAGCGAGGGGAGACGATGGAGGTGTATACACAGAACAAACAGAAAAGAAAAAACCGGGTAACTGCAGTCTAATGGCAACAGCTTGCAAGTCGGACGTAAGTGTGATAGTTTGAAAATGAACGTCATTACGCACCAACAACATAACACCTCCATGAGCAGGAGCACCCTCCTCCGGTTCAAGATCGTAGCGAACCGGAGTGTACCCTCGGAGATCGAAAGGGTCGTGAGGGCGAAGCTTGGTCTCCTGCAAACACACGACCATAGGTGAATGGGAACGCAATAAAAGTTGCAGTTCCGCCCTATGCGATCGTACACCACGTACATTCCAGGTCAGGATAGCCATTAAGAAAAAGGGGATAAACTGTCTATTTAGAAGGGCGGCTTAAAATTACCTTTTGTTTAACCTTTGGGCTCGGGCTGTTTGTATGGAGTTGGTCAGACTCCATAGCTTCCTCGGAGGGAGGGCCCACGCGCTCAGTGCCAGAAACCGATTCAAGCGCCGTGAATCGGTTCTGGGTGGCGATGGGTGAGGGGTGCCGCTGAGCGCGGCTTGTCCCAGGACCTTCCTGGGACAGTGACCTCCGAGGAGGAGAAGGTGAACTTTTGTTACCGCGCGCACGCGGAGGGTCTTTTAAAAAATCTTCCCTGCGAAGTTTCTGCTTGGGTTTCTTTTCAACGGCTTGCGACTTCATGGACTTGGGACCAGGTTTATACGGCTTGGTAACTGTAGCCTTAATAGACGGCCGGATGGTAGTGGCGGTTAATCCAGTCAAGGTCCAGGTCTGAGTTTCGGCATCTACTCGTGGTACCGGCGAGGCAACAACAGAACTAAATGTGCCAGATCGCAGGAGTGAAGGTTGGCGCGCATGGTAACGCCTCCGGGCTTCAGCGAAGGAGAGTTTTTCCTTTACCCGGATCTCCTGGATCGCCTTCTCGTCCAAGTACCGCGGACAGTCGGCAAACGAAGCAGAATGAGACCCTTTACAATTAACGCAGACGGGGGCTGTTGAACAGGTACCTTCGTGTGAGGGCTGGCTACATGTTGCACAGATGTTAACGGCACTCTTACATGAGACTTGCGTATGCCCAAAACGTTGGCATTTAAAACAACGCAGAGGTCTAGGAATATAAGGCCTCACAGAAATTCGTTCGTACCCTGCGGAGATGCTCGTGGGCAGATCGACGCCATCAAATGTAATAAACAGGGTACGAGTGGGTACCAATACGCCGTCGCGTTTGGCCTGCACTCGATGGACCGCTGTCACCTTCTGGTCTGCAAGATATTCTACCAGGTCCTCGTCCGATATACCATCGAGGCTATGGGTGGTAATAACGCCTCGACAGGAATTCAATGTGCGGTGCTTCTCCACACGGATGGGATAGCCGTGGAGAAGCGTAGCGCGCAACAAGGTCTTACTTTGCTGATCGGATTTCGTTTGGGCTAATAAGGAACCATTCCGTAGACGAGTGCAGGACTGAACCGCACCAGCAATTGCATCAATCCCCTTTTGTATGATGAAAGGGTTCACCTTCTCAAAACTTTGTCCTTCTTCAGTTCGTGAAATGACCAAGTAACAACCAGTTGTCGGTGGTGTCACTTCTGTTACATAAACTTTTCGGCGCTTGTTAGTAGTAATGGAGGAAGGGTGCTCCATAGCGAAATAAATCCTCCACCATTGCAACCGTCTCCGACCTCGGGCTCTGACTTCCCGGGCGTTACCCCGGCTTGGGTGAGTGGCCTATCTATACCTAGCTCACCCCAGGGTCACACCTCCCAGAACATAGACAGAGGGACCCAATCGCCGTCGGAAGCCAGCAGCTCATGCAATGGCCCCCCCGCGGGACTGCAGTTGAAAAGCGGATACGAACAACAACCCTACATGACGACCCCGGGTGGTGGGGATGACGCCATTACCCACTCACCCAGCTGCGCACGCGGTGCGCGGGTATCCGTCAGGCTGTGTCCACGGAGGATTTAAATAAAAATATAAAAGAAACTAAAACTGTGTGGGCGTTTCGCACGCAAGGTAGGCCGGCGGGGAAGAAAAAGAGAGATATGCGAATGTCGTGGTGCGAAATGGCCGGAAAGTGACAAGAGAAGAAAGAAACGATGGTGAGGTGCGGTATGAATGGAATGTAACGAACGCACGAGAGCCTACCTTGTGTCCACCGGTCACTTGAAGAACCCACCTCGACCGGATGGGGGTGAGGGGATGAATGTGGCGATGACTGGCTCGGGAACCCCCGGGTGCGCCAAAAACCCGTACTCACAAAAGGTGAGCCCCTGAGGGGTCGCAATAGTCGCTAAATCTTGCTCACTCGAGCGCATCACTTGGCGCTTAAAATATCACACGAGCAGTAAGTACAAGAGTAACTCTCTGATTTAAGTTACACGCTTTCTTATTACTTAAGCCATGCCTAAATTATAACTACTCCCACCAACATTATTTTACGCCCAAGGCCAATACCTAGACTCCTTTCATGCGAGTCTCTTACCTGGTTACTAGGGGACCTGTATAAAATCTCAGAAATACCTTTCACTTATATTTTCAGAATTGGCCTATATGCCTGTTCACAAAGGTTTTCAACTATAACTTAACTGTCTTCCAGGAATCTTTGTGCTAACGCGTTCGCTACTTCGGCTGTCGCTATTGACTTTGGTTAACATGACTTACTAATTATCTTCTTTCCGGACAAATTTATCAATTCAAACTTATTAGACTATACATTGATTTAATATACGGATATTTATTGATTTCAATTATTTCTCTACATTACTGTTATTTACTTATTTAATTATTTATATCCTCCTGTCAATAATTGCTGTATCATCTTTCACACCAGTGTCTTAAGCAATATATCAAACACACTTGGAGTTATTTTTTGAGTAAAAAAAAGAAGAAATTCTACAAAAACCGATGAAGCTAGTGAGAGAATATTTGGTGAAAATCTTCGCAATCTATCCTTAGAAGATGCTGAACTTACGAGTAAATGCCAAGTTATTTAAAAAGTTATGCTGTTCACAGACTCATTAAAAGGCACACACACGCGCGCGGAACTTTTACTAAACATGGTCTTTTTTAATTGATGCGACTCAAGACGTGTTTGCAATCAGTTTTTGAGTGTGGAATACAATTGACAAACCGCACATAGGTAAGCGGCAGAGAAAGTAAAGAGCGACATTTGACCAACAGTTTTAAAGCCACTTTGGGTATCACAGTTCTCATGCTGCTTAAACATAACATTCCTAAAGCAATAATTAGGTGGAGTAAAGTTAATTAATTTTTCTTAGGTAGAGATACAGGCCTTTACTCACTGGTAAATTCGTTCTATATTGGATTGAATGTTATTTATGGGTAAGAGAATTTATTGGCAGTACTGTGTTTCTCTTTCAGGCGGCTACATGAGAGATTTGTTTATCTATTCCTTCTGTCACCGCACTACAGACTCCGAAAAGCAGGAGTGGCGAAAATTCGTACCTTTCTCTAATCCCAGGAATAGACAACCTGTAAGACTCACGTGTCCCATTTTCTGATTATTAGGGTATGGATGCAATCCAATAAATCATTTTTTAAGTGTTCTTCTATCCGATCGTTGTTTAGTAACACCTCACCAAAATTCTTTCTTCCTCTATTGCTTATGTATTGCATTCGATCCAAACACTCCATTTTGAAATTTCACCTAAATAAGCACCCTGAAACCAAAGCAGTTTAGAAAAAGCTGCTCATCCGTGTGCCGAGGAATAGTATTACTACTACTCCAAAATAAAAAGTGAAGTTAAATAACAAATTTCATACTTAAGTCTGAGATTTTTAAATGGTACAAGACCAATGTCTTCAGGAAATTTCACCATCCCCTAGCAACCCTTTATTTGGAAACATTTCGTTATGTTTTAGTTTCTCAATAATTATCCGAACAAACTTTACTAATTAGAGGAACTACTACATTCTGCGTCTCTGCACAGCAACGACGTTACAGCTTGCCTCTACTAGTAAAAAGTAGCAGTGTATTTGTTTAAGAAAGTTGTTATAAACAAGCAATAAACTAAGTAAATGCACTTACAAAGAGAAAACAGGAGGTAATGGTAATGTAAATAGAAAAAGGGGTATTTGTGTTCAACATCTTAAAAGGATGCGTCAGGTAGATTTTCAAGAAATTACTCTTTACATGGACGAAGTTTGAGTACCATTTTACTTTCTCAAAAATTGCTCTACCGATTTTAATTAAAATGCAGTATGTTTAAAATGTTGCATGACAAATAAAATTGATACCTTGAATTCTCTGTCAATAGCTCGAGGAAAGCTTCCCATTCTAAATTGCTTTTATATGTATATCTGGTAAACTGCAAGAGATAGACAAAATCTTACTGAACAAAAAATGTAGATCACGTTACAGGACACAGCTTATGTGAAAACACATGTTTTGTGCCGCTAACTATTTCGGAGATATTTCTTATTATTGGCTTCAAACCTGAAATACTTATACTTAGATTTCTAAGTCACCATTCATTATTTTCCCGTCGTCATATAAAAGCATGGAAATTCAAAGATAGAATAGCGATCCGTTTTAAAAACATGACAATCGGTTTAGCTAATTGTAAACTTCTTATAGCACGAGATGTGTAAATCTGCAGCATACAATTATCACTATTATCAAGAAGTAGATAGAAGAATAAGAAATATGTAAATGTACAACGAAAGTTTATTTTGATTAACAAGAATCAAGATTAACAAGATTAAGGTAATCTTATCTAGATTAAGAATAAATTAGATTCCACTAACTAGTAGAATAAAAAATGCGTAAGTATGTAACGAAAGCTAATCTCGATTAACAGAAAGTATTTAGAAGAATAAGAAAAGTGTAGTGAAAGCTTATCTCGATTAAAACGAAGAATAGAAAATGAGTAGATGAGTAACAATAGACCACTCCATTAACAAGAAGTATATACGAGAATTAGAAATGTGTAAGGAAGGTTATCTCAAATAACACGGACTACAGAAAATGTTAGATGAGTAAAAATAGTAATCCAGATTAACAACAAGTGTATGAAAGAATAACAAACGTGTAAGGAAAGTTTATCTGGATTAACATAAAGTATACAGAAAAATAGAAAATGAGTAGATGAGTAAAAATAGATTTCACGAATAACAAGTGTACAAAAGACCAAGAAATGTGTAAAGAAAGCTTATTTCGATTAACACGAAGTACAAAGAAGAATAAGATATGCGTAACAGAATAACATTAGTTTATCTCGATTAAACCAAGGTATACAGAAGACTAAACAATGCATAGTAGAATAACATTAGTTTATCTCGGTTAACAACAAGTATACAGAAGAATGGGAAATGCCTAGAAGAAAAACATTACGTTTTCTCATTTAACAAGAAGTAAACAGAAGAACAAGAAAAGCGTAGAAGAATAACATTACTTTATCTCGATTAACAAAAAGTATACCGATATATAAGAAATGCGTAAAAGAATAACATTATTCTATCTCGATTAACAACAAGTATACAGATATAAAAGAAATGCGTAGAAGAATAACACTATTTTATCTCGATTAACAACAAGTATACAGAACAACAAGAAATTCGTAGAAGAATAACATTATTTTATCTCGATTAACAAAAAGTATACACATATATAAGAAATGCGTAGAAGAATAACATTATTTTATCTCGATTAACAAAAAGTATACAGATATATAAGAAATGCGTAGAAGAATAACATTATTCTATCTCGATTAACAACAAGTATACAGATATAAAAGAAATGCGTAGAAGAATAACACTATTTTATCTCGATTAACAACAAGTATACAGAACAACAAGAAATTCGTAGAAGAATAACATTATTTTATCTCGATTAACAAAAAGTATACAGATATATAAGAAATGCGTAGAAGAATAACACTATTTTATCTCAAATAACAACAAGTATACAGAACAACAAGAAATTCGTAGAAGAATAACATTATTTTATCTCGATTAACAAAAAGTATACAGATATATAAGAAATTCGTAGAAGAATAACATTATTTTATCTCGCTTAACAAGAAGTATATCGAAGAATAAGAAATGCGTAGAAGAATAACATTAGTTTATCACGGTTAACAACAAGTATACAAAAAAGAATAAGAAATGCGTAGTAGAATAACAGGAGTTTATCTCGGTTAACAAGAAGCATATAGAAGATTAAGAAATGCGTAGTAGAATAACATTAGCTTATCTCGATTAACAAGAACTATACAAAAGAATAAGAAATGCTCAGAAGAATAACATTAGTTTATCTATGTTAACAAACAGTATATATAAGAATAACATTTGTTTATCTCGATTAACAACAAGTACACAGAAGAATAAGAAATGCGTAGAAGAATAACATTAGTTTATCTCATTTAACAAGAAGTATATAGGAGAATAAGAAATGTGTAGAAGAATAACACTAATTTATATAACTTAACAACAAGTATACAGAAGAACGAGAAATGCATAGAAGAATAACATTACTTTATCTCATTTAACAAGAAGCGGATAGAACAACAAGCAAAGCGTAGAAGAATAACATTACTTTGTCTCGATTAACATAAAGTATATAGAAGAAATAGAAATGCGAAAAAGAATAAAATTAGTTTATCTCGGTTAACAAGATGCATATAGAAGAACAATAGTTTATAGCGATTAACTAAAAGTATACAGAAGAATAAGAAATGCGTAGAAGAATAACATTAGATTATCTCATTTAACAAGAAGTATACACAAGAATAAGGATATCGTAGAAGAATAACGTTAGTTTATCTAATCTAACAAGAATTATAGAGAAGCATAATAAATGCGTAGAAGAATAACATTAGTTTATCTCAATTTACAACACGTATACAGAAGGATAAGCAATGCGTAGTAGAATAACACTAGCTTATCTCGGCTAACA
Organism: Deroplatys truncata; assembly: GCA_030765065.1. Taxonomy (NCBI): domain Eukaryota; kingdom Metazoa; phylum Arthropoda; class Insecta; order Mantodea; family Mantidae; genus Deroplatys; species Deroplatys truncata. The sequence goes on from CM060982.1 coordinate 5,735,988, forward strand.
ATAAGTATACAGAAGAATAAGAAATGCGCAGAAGAATAACATTAGTTTATGTCGATTAAAAACAACTATAAAGAAGAATAAGGAATGTGTAGAAGAATAACATTAGTTTATCTCATTTAACAAGAAGTATATATAAGAATAAGAAATGCGTAGAAGAATAATAACTGGTTTATCCCACTTAACAACAAGTATACGGAAGAATGAGAAATGCGTAGAAGAAAAACATTACGTTACCTCATATAACAAGAAAAAAATAGAAGAACAAGAAAAGCGTGGAAGAATAACATTAATTTGTCTCGATTAAGAAAAAGAATACAGAGAACTAAGAAATGGTAAGAGGAATAACACTATTTTATCTCGGTTAGCTACAAATATACCGAAGAATAAGAAATGCGTAGAAGAATAACATTAGTTTATCTCGAATGATTAACAACAGGTATACAGAAGAATTAGCAATGCGTAGTAAAATAACATTAGCTTATCTCGCTTAAAAACAAGTATACAAAAGAATAAGAAATGCGTAGAAGAATAACATTAGTTTATCTCGATTGATTAACAACAGGTATACAGAAGAATAAGCAAAGCGTAGTAAAATAACATTAGCTTATCTCGCTTAACAACAAGTATACAAATGAATAAGAAATGCGTAGAAGAATAACATTTGTTTATCTCATTTTACAAAAAGTATACAGAAGAATAAGGAACTTGTACAAGAATAACATTTGCTTATCGCATTTAACAAGAAGTATATAGATGATTAAGAAATGTGTAGAAGAATAAAATTAGTTTATACCACTTAGTAACAAGTATACAGAAGAATGAGAAATACGTCGAAGAAAAACATTTCTTTATTTCAGTTGACAAGAAGTATATAGAAGAAGAAAAGCCTAGAAGAAGAACATTAGTTTGTCTCGATTAACAAGTATAGAAAAGAATAAGAAATGCGTCGAAGAATAACATTAGTTACATCATTTTACAAGAAGTATAAAGAAGAATAAGGAACTTGTAGAAGAATAACATTTGATTATCACATTTAACAAGAAGTATATAGGAGATAAAGAAATGCGTAGAAGAAAAAAATTAGTTTATACCACTTAACAAGTTATACAGAAGAATTAGAAATGCGTCGAAGAATAACAATAGTTTATCTGATTTAACAAGAAGTATATAGAACAACAAGGAATGCCTAGAAGAGTAACATTAGTTTATCTCATTTAACAAGCAGTATATAGAACAACAAGGAATGCCTAGAAGAGTAACATTAGTTTATCTCATTTAACAAGCAGTATATAGAACAACAAGGAATGCCTAGAAGAGTAACATTAGTTTATCTCATTTAACAAGGAGTATATAGAACAACAAGGAATGCCTAGAAGAGTAACATTAGTTTATCTCAATTAACAAGAAGTATATAGAAGAACCAGATATGCGTAGAAGAATAACATTACTTTATCTCATTTAACAAGAAGTGATTAGAAGAACAAGGAATATGTAGAAGAATCACATTAGTTTATCTCGATTAACAAGAAGTATGTAGAAATACTAGAAATGCGTAGAAAAATAACATTAGTTTATCTAGAATAACAAGGAGTATATGGAAGAATAATAAATGCGTAGATGCTTAACAATAGTTTATCTCCGTTAAAAAGACGTATACAAAAGAATAAGTAATGCGTAGTAGAGCAACATTAGTTTTTCTCATTTAGCAAGAAGCAAAAAGAAGAACAAGAAATGCGTAAAAGAATAGCATTACTTTATCTCGATTAACAAGAAGTATATAGAAGAATAAGAAAAGCGTAGAAGAACAACATTAGTTTATCCCATTTAACAAGAACTATTGTGAAGATCAAGCATTTCGTAGAAGAAAACCATCAGTGTATTTCGATTAACAAGAAATATATAGAAGAATAAGAAATGCGTAGAAGAATTACGTTAGTTTAGCTTATTTCACAGGTAGTATATACAAAAATACGAAATGCGTTGAAGAATGACAGTAATTTATCCCATTTAACAAGAGGTATATAGAAGAAAAGGAAATGCATAGAACAATAACATTAATTTATCTCATTTAACAAGAAGTATATAGAAGAATAAGAAATGCTTAGAAGAATAACATTAGTTGATCCCACTTGACAAGTATACAGAAGAATACGAAATGCGCAGAAGAATAGCTTTAGTTTATTTCGGCAAACAAGATGTATATAGAAGAAGAACATTACTTTAATTTTGATTAACAAGAAGTATACACAAGAATAAGAAATGCATCGTGGAACAACATTAGTTTATCCCACTTAACTAGATGTATACACAAGAACAACGAATTCGCAGAAGAAATACATTAGTTTATCTCATTTAAATAGAAGTATATATACAAGAATAAGAAATGCATAGAATAAGAGTATTAGTTTATCGCAACTTAGAACAAGTATATAGAAGAATGAGAAATGCGTAGCAGAATAACATTAGTTTATCTCGTTTAACAAGAAGTATATAGATGAAAAGAAATGCGTAGAAGAATAAAATTATCTTATCTCATTTAACGAGTAGTATATAGAAACATGGCTGCGCTGTAGCCGGTTTGTTAGACCGCTAGCCTGCCACCGAGGCGGCCCGGGTTCAATCCCAGGGATCTGCATGTGGGATTTGTGCTGGACGAAGGGGCGTATGTTCGGTTTTGTCCGCGGTCTTCGGTTTCCCCCGCCATTCCTTCCACCAACTTCTCCATCATCCCCTTTGCTTTCATCCATTTTACCAACATTTCGTTTCATCTACTTCCTTCATCCCATACCAGGCATCGGGCTGATCACCATCCTGGATGCTTTGTCTGATCAATGATTGTCTGCACCTCGACGGGCCTCTGACCCCAGGCATCCGCTTGTAAGTCCTGGGGGGGGGGGGTGTACATCCCACATAAGAGAAGGGTAAACAGATAAAAAATGAATAAATATAGAAGAGTAAGAAATGCATAGAAGAATAACACTATTTTATCTCATTTTACAAGAAGTATATAGAAGAATACGAAATACATGGAAGAATAACATCAGTATTTCTCGGTTAACAAGAAGTATACAGAAGAAGAAGTAATGCGCAGAAGAATAACATTAGTTTATCTCATTTAACAAACTGCGTATACAAAAGTAAGAAATGCATTGAAGAGTAACATCCGTTTATCTCGTTTAACAAGAAGTATACTGAACAACAAGGAATGCCTAGAATAACATTAGTCTATCTCAATTAACAAGAAGTATATAGAACAACAAGAAATGCCTAGAAGAGTAACATTAGCTTATCTCGATTAACAAGAAGTATATAGAACAACAAGGAAGGCCTAGAAGTTTAACATTAGTTTATCTCAATTAACAAGAAATATATAGAACAGCAAGGAATGCCTAGAAGAGTAACATTAGTTTATCTCCATTAACAACAAGTTTACGGAACAATTAGAAATGCCTAGAAGAGTTACACTGGTTTATCTCATTTTACAAGAGTCATATAGAAGACAAGGAAATGTGTAGTCGAATTACATTAGTTTATCTCTGTTAACAAGAAGTATATAGAAGAATAAGCAATGCGCAGAATAATGACAATAGTTTATTTCATTTAACAAGAAGTATATAGAAGAACAAGATATTTGTAGAATTTTAACACTAATTTATGTCGATTAACAATAAGAATATAAAGGAAAACCAAATACGCAGAAGAATAGCATTAGGTTATATCATTTAACAAGCTATATATACAAAAGTAAGAAATACGTAGAAAAATAACATTATTTTCCTCATTTAACAAGAAATATATAGAAGAACTGTAAATGCGTACAACAATAACATTAGTTTATCCCGATTAATAAAAAGTATATAGAAGAGAAAAAAATGCGCAGAAGCATAAGAATAGCTTTTCGTAGAAGAATAATATTGTTTATCTGGATTAATAACAAGCCTATAGAAGAATCATAAATGCGTGAAGAATAATGATTTATCTCGGTAAAAGAAGTATATACAAGGGTAAGAAATGCGTAGAAGAATAACATTAGATTATCTCGATTAGCAACAAGTATACACAAGGGTAACGAAGCGTAGAAGAAAAACATTAGTTTGTCTCATTGAACAACAAGTATACAGAAGAATGGAAAATGCGTAGAAGAATAGCATTATTTTATCTCGGTTAACAAGAAGTATATAGAGGAATGAGGAAGGCGTAGAAGAGCAACATTAGTTTATCTCATTTATCAAGAGGCATAAAAAAGAATAAGAAATGCGTACAAGAATAACATTAGTTTACCGCATTAAACAAGAAGTGTATAGAAGAATAAGGTATTCGTAAAAGAATAATATTAGTTTATCACGATTAACAAGAAGTATATAGAAAAACAATAACAGCGTAGAAGAATAACATTATTTTATCTCGATTAACAAAAAGTATACAGAAGAATAACAAATGCGTTGAAGATTAGCATTAGTTTATCACGATTAACAAAAAGTATACAGAAGAAAAAGAAATGCATAGAAGAATAACACTGGTTTATCTCATTTAACAAGAAGTATATAGAAGAATAAGAAATAGGTAGACAAATAACATTAGATTATCTCTGTTAAAAAGAAGTATACCAAGGAATACGAAATGCGTAGACGAATAACATGAGTTTAACTCTGTTAAAAAAAGAAGTATACAGAGTACGAAATGCGCAGAAGAATGGCATTAGTTTATTTCATTCAACACCAAGTATGTACAAAAATAAGAAATGCATAGAAGAATAAAAACCGTTTGTCACGTTTAACAAGAAGTATATAGAAGAACAACAAATGCGTAGAAGAATAACATTAGTTTGATTTAATTAACAAAGTTATATATATATATATATATATATATATATATATAGAAAATTAAGAAATACGCAGAAAAATAACATTAGTATCATCATTTAACAAGAAATATATAGCAGAACTATATATGTGTAGAACTATAACATGAGTTTATCTCGCTTAATAAGAAGTATATAGAGGAACAAGAAATACATAAAAGAATAAGATTAGTTTATCTAGCTTAACAAGAAGTATTCAGAAGAACAATAAATGCGTAGAAGATTAACATTAGTTTTTATCGGTTAACAACAGGTATACAGATTAATAAGAAATGCGTAGATGAATAACACTAGTTTATCTCCATTAACAACAAGTATACAGAAGAAGAAGAAATGCGTAGAAAAATAACTCTGTTTATCTCATTTTACAAGAAGTGCGTAGAAGAATAACTTTAGTTTATCTCGGTTAAGAAGATGTATATAGAAAAATAAGAAATGAATAGAACAATACATTGGTTTATCTCGATTAAAGACAAGTATACAAAGAATGAGAAATGCGTAGAAAAATAGCATTAGTTAGACGCGATTAACAACAAGTATTTAACAATAAGTATATAGAACTTAAAAAATGCGTAAAAGAATAAGATTAGTTTATCTCATTTAACAAGAAGTATATAGAAGAACAAGAAATGCGTAAAAGAATAGCATTACTTTATCTCTATTAACAAGAAGTATATAGAAGAATAAGAAAAGCGTAGAAGAATAACATTAGTTTATCCCATTTAACAAGAACTATTGAGAAGATCAAGGATTTCGTAGAAGAAAACCATTAGTGTATTTCGATTAACAAGAAATATATAGAAGAATAAGGAATGCGTAGAAGAATAACGTTAGTTTAGCTTATTTCACAGGCAGTATATACAAAAATACGAAATGCGTTGAAGAATGACAGTAGTTTATCCCATGTAACAAGAGGTATATAGAAGAAAAGGAAATGCATAGAACAATAACATTAATTTATCTCATTTAACAAGAAGTATATAGAAGAATAAGAAATGCTTAGAAGAATAACATTAGTTGATCCCACTTGACAAGTATACAGAAGAATAGGAAATGCGCAGAAGAATAGCTTTAGTTTATTTCGGCAAACAAGATGTATATAGACGAAGAACATTACTTTAATTTTGATTAACAAGAAGTATACACAGGAATAAGAAATGCATCGTGGAACAACATTAGTTTATCCCGCTTAACTAGAAGTATACACAAGAATAAGAAATGCATAGAAGAAGAGTATTAGTTTATCGCAATTTAGAACAAGTATATAGAAGAATGAGAAATGCGTAGCAGAATAACATTAGTTTATCTCGTTTAACAAGAAGTATATAGATGAAAAGAAATGCGTAGAAGAATAAAATTATCTTATCTCATTTAACGAGTAGTATATAAAAACATGGCTGCGCTGTAGCCGGTTTGTTAGACCGCTCGCCTGCCACCGAGGCGGCCCGGGTTCAATCCCAGGGATCTGCATGTGGGATTTGTGCTGGACGAAGGGGCGTATGTTCGGTTTTGTCCGCGTTCTTCGGTTTCCCCCGCCATTCCTTCCACCTTCTTCTCCATCATCCCCTTTGCTTTCATCCATTTTACCAACATTTAGTTTCATCTACTTCCTTCATCCCATACCAGGCATCGGGCTGATCACCATCCTGGATGCTTTGTCTGATCAATGATTGTCTGCACCTCGACGGCCCTCTGACCCCAGGCATCCGCTTGTAAGTCCTGGGGGGGCTGTACGTCCCACATAAGAGAAGGGTAAACAGATAAAAAATGAATAAATATAGAAGAGTAAGAAATGCATAGAAGAATAACACTATTTTATCTCATTTTACAAGAAGTATATAGAAGAATACGAAATACGTGGAAGAATAACATCAGTTTATCTCGGTTAACAAGAAGTATACAGAAGAAGAAGTAATGCGCAGAAGAATAACATTAGTTTATCTCATTTAACAAACTGCGTATACAAAAATAAGAAATGCATTGAAGAGTAACATCCGTTTATCTCGTTTAACAAGAAGTATACTGAAAAACAAGGAATGCCTAGAATAACATTAGTCTATCTCAATTAACAAGAAGTATATAGAACAACAAGAAATGCCTAGAAGAGTAACATTAGCTTATCTCGATTAACAAGAAGTATATAGATCAACAAGGAAGGCCTAGAAGTTTAACATTAGTTTATCTCAATTAACAAGAAGTATATAGAACAGCAAGGAATGCCTAGAAGAGTAACATTAGTTTATCTCCATTAACAACAAGTTTACGGAACAATTAGAAATGCCTAGAAGAGTTACACTGGTTTATCTCATTTTACAAGAGTCATATAGAAGACAAGGAAATGTGTAGTCGAATTACATTAGTTTATCTCTGTTAACAAGAAGTATACAGAAGAATAAGCAATGCGCAGAATAATGACAATAGTTTATTTCATTTAACAAGAAGTATATAGAAGAACAAGGAATGCGTAGAAGAATAACATTAGTTTGTCTTAATTACCAAGAAGTATATAGAAGAACAAGATATTTGTAGAATTTTAACACTAATTTATGTCTATTAACAATAAGAATATAAAGGAAAACCAAATACGCAGAAGAATAGCATTAGGTTATATCATTTAACAAGCTATATATACAAAAGTAAGAAATACGTAGAAAAATAACATTATTTTCCTCATTTAACAAGAAATATATAGACGAACTGTAAATGCGTACAACAGTAACATTAGTTTATCTCGATTAATAAAAAGTATATAGAAGAGAAAAAAATGCGCAGAAGCATAAGAATAGCTTTTCGTAGAAGAATAATATTGTTTATCTGGATTAATAACCAGCCTATAGAAGAATCATAAATGCGTGAAGAATAATGATTTATATCGGTAAAAGAAGTATATACAAGGGTAAGAAATGCGTAGAAGAATAACATTAGATTATCTCGATTAGCAACAAGTATACACAAGGGTAACGAAGCGTAGAAGAAGAACATTAGTTTATCTCATTGAACAACAAGTATACAGCAGAATGGAAAATGCGTAGAAGAATAGCATTATTTTATCTCGGTTAACAAGAAGTATATAGAGGAATGAGGAAGGCGTAGAAGAGCAACATTAGTTTATCTCATTTATCAAGAGGCATAAAAAAGAATAAGAAATGCGTACAAGAATAACATTAGTTTACCGCATTAAACAAGAAGTGTATAGAAGAATAAGGTATGCGTAAAAGAATAATATTGGTTTATCACGATTAACAAGAAGTATATAGAAAAACAATAACAGCGTAGAAGAATAACATTATTTTATCTCGATTAACAAAAAGTATACAGAAGAAAAACAAATGCGTTGAAGATTAGCATTAGTTTATCACGATTAACAAAAAGTATACAGAAGAAAAAGAAATGCATAGAAGAATAACACTGGTTTATCTCATTTAACAAGAAGTATATAGAAGAATAAGAAATAGGTAGACAAATAAAATTAGATGATCTCTGTTAAAAAGAAGCATACCAAGGAATACGAAATGCGTAGACGAATAACATTAGTTTAACTCTGTTAAAAAAAGAAGTATACAGAGTACGAAATGCGCAGAAGAATGGCATTAGTTTATTTCATTCAACACGAAGTATGTACAAAAATAAGAAATGCATAGAAGAATAAAAACCGTTTGTCACGTTTAACAAGAAGTATATAGAAGAACAACAAATGCGTAGAAGAATAACATTAGTTTGATTTAATTAACAAAGTTATATATATATATATATATAGAAAATTAAGAAATACGCAGAAAAATAACATTAGTATCATCATTTAACAAGTAATATATAGCAGAACTATATATGTGTAGAACTATAACATAAGTTTATCTCGCTTAATAAGAAGTATATAGAGGAACAAGAAATGCATAAAAGAATAAGATTAGTTTATCTGGCTTAACAAGAAGTATACAGAAGAACAATAAATGCGTAGAAGATTAACATTAGTTTATATCGGTTAACAACAGGTATACAGAAGAATAAGAAATGCGTAGATGAATAACACTAGTTTATCTCCATTAACAACAAGTATACAGAAGAAGAAGAAATGCGTAGAAAAATAACTCTGTTTATCTCATTTTACAAGAAGTGCGTAGAAGAATAACTTTAGTTTATCTCGGTTAAGAAGATGTATATAGAAAAATAAGAAATGAATAGAACAATACATTAGTTTATCTCGATTAAAGACAAGTATACAAAGAATGAGAAATGCGTAGAAAAATAGCATTAGTTAGACTCGATTAACAACAAGTATTTAACAATAAGTATATAGAACTTTAAAAATTGGTAAAAGAATAAGATTAGTTTATCTCATTTAACAAGAAGTATATAGAAGAACAAGAAATGCGTAAAAGAATAGCATTACTTTATCTCGATTAACAAGAAGTATATAGAAGAATAAGAAAAGCGTAGAAGAATAACATTAGTTTATCCCATTTAACAAGAACTATTGAGAAGATCAAGGATTTCGTAGAAGAAAACCATTAGTGTATTTCGATTAACAAGAAATATATAGAAGAATAAGAAATGCGTAGAAGAATAACGTTAGTTTAGCTTATTTCACAGGCAGTATATACAAAAATACGAAATGCGTTGAAGAATGACAGTAGTTTATCCCATGTAACAAGAGGTATATAGAAGAAAAGGAAATGCATAGAACAATAACATTAATTTATCTCATTTAACAAGAAGTATATAGAAGAATAAGAAATGCTTAGAAGAATAACATTAGTTGATCCCACTTGACAAATATACAGAAGAATAGGAAATGCGCAGAAGAATAGCTTTAATTTATTTCGGCAAACAAGATGTATATAGAAGAAGAACATTACTTTAATTTTGATTAACAAGAAGTATACACAGGAATAAGAAATGCATCGTGGAACAACATTAGTTTATCCCACTTAACTAGAGGTATACACAAGAACAACGAATTCGCAGAAGAAATACATTAGTTTATCTCATTTAAATAGAAGTATATATACAAGAATAAGAAATGCATAGAAGAAGAGTATTAGTTTATCGCAATTTAGAACAAGTATATAGAAGAATGAGAAATGCGTAGCAGAATAACATTAGTTTATCTCGTTTAACAAGAAGTATATAGATGAAAAGAAATGCGTAGAAGAATAAAATTATCTTATCTCATTTAACGAGTAGTATATAGAAACATGGCTGCGCTGTAGACGGTTTGTTAGACCGCTCGCCTGCCACCGAGGCGGCCCGGGTTCAATCCCAGGGATCTGCATGTGGGATTTGTGCTGGACGAAGGGGCGTATGTTCGGTTTTGTCCGCGTTCTTCGGTTTCCCCCGCCATTCCTTCCACCTTCTTCTCCATCATCCCCTTTGCTTTCATCCATTTTACCAACATTTCGTTTCATTTACTTCCTTCATCCCATACCAGACATCGGGCTGATCACCATCCTGGATGCTTTGTCTGATCAATGATTGTCTGCACCTCGACGGGCCTCTGACCCCAGGCATCCGCTTGTAAGTCCTGGGGGGGGTGTACGTCCCACATAAGAGAAGGGTAAACAGATAAAAAATGAATAAATATAGAAGAGTAAGAAATGCATAGAAGAATAACACTATTTTATCTCATTTTACAAGAAGTATATAGAAGAATACGAAATACATGGAAGAATAACATCAGTTTATCTCGGTTAACAAGAAGTATACAGAAGAAGAAGTAATGCGCAGAAGAATAACATTAGTTTACCTCATTTAACAAACTGCGTATACAAAAGTAAGAAATGCATTGAAGAGTAACATCCGTTTATCTCGTTTAACAAGAAGTATACTGAACAACAAAGAATGCCTAGAATAACATTAGTCTATCTCAATTAACAAGAAGTATATAGAACAACAAGAAATGCCTAGAAGAGTAACATTAGTTTATCTCAATTAACAAGAAGTATATAGAACAGCAAGGAATGCCTAGAAGAGTAACATTAGTTTATCTCCATTAACAACAAGTTTACGGAACAATTAGAAATGCCTAGAAGAGTTACACTGGTTTATCTCATTTTACAAGAGTCATATAGAAGACAAGGAAATGTGTAGTCGAATTACATTAGTTTATCTCTGTTAACAAGAAGTATACAGAAGAATAAGCAATGCGCAGAATAATGACAATAGTTTATTTCATTTAACAAGAAGTATATAGAAGAACAAGGAATGCGTAGAAGAATAACATTAGTTTGTCTTAATTACCAAGAAGTATATAGAAGAACAAGATATTTGTAGAATTTTAACACTAATTTATGTCGATTAACAATAAGAATATAAAGGAAAACCAAATACGCAGAAGAATAGCATTAGGTTATATCATTTAACAAGCTATATATACAAAAGTAAGAAATACGTAGAAAAAAAACATCATTTTCCTCATTTAACAAGAAATATATAGACGAACTGTAAATGCGTACAACAATAACATTAGTTTATCTCGATTAATAATAGGTATATAGAAGAGAAAAAAATGCGCAGAAGCATAAGAATAGCTTTTCGTAGAAGAATAATATTGTTTATCTGGATTAATAACCAGCCTATAGAAGAATCATAAATGCGTGAAGAATAATGATTTATCTCGGTAAAAGAAGTATATACAAGGGTAAGAAATGCGTAGAAGAATAACATTAGATTATCTCGATTAGCAACAAGTATACACAAGGGTAACGAAGCGTAGAAGAAAAACATTAGTTTATCTCATTGAACAACAAGTATACAGCAGAATGGAAAATGCGTAGAAGAATAGCATTATTTTATCTCGGTTAACAAAAAGTATATAGAGGAATGAGGAAGGCGTAAGAGCAACATTAGTTTATCTCATTTATCAAGAGGCATAAAAAAGAATAAGAAATGCGTACAAGAATAACATTAGTTTACCGCATTAAACAAGAAGTGTATAGAAGAATGAGGTATGCGTAAAAGAATAATATTAGTTTATCACGATTAACAAGAAGTATATAGAAAAACAATAACAGCGTAGAAGAATAACATTATTTTATCTCGATTAACAAAAAGTATACAGAAGAATAACAAATGCGTTGAAGATTAGCATTAGTTTATCACGATTAACAAAAAGTATACAGAAGAAAAAGAAATGCATAGAAGAATAACACTGGTTTATCTCATTTAACAAGAAGTATTTAGAAGAATAAGAAATAGGTAGACAAATAAAATTAGATGATCTCTGTTAAAAAGAAGCATACCAAGGAATACGAAATGCGTAGACGAATAACATTAGTTTAACTCTGTTAAAAAAAGAAGTATACAGAGTACGAAATGCGCAGAAGAATGGCATTAGTTTATTTCATTCAACACCAAGTATGTACAAAAATAAGAAATGCATAGAAGAATAAAAACTGTTTGTCACGTTTAACAAGAAGTATATAGAAGAACAACAAATCCGTAGAAGAATAACATTAGTTTGATTTAATTAACAAAGTTATATATATATATATAGAAAATTAAGAAATACGCAGAAAAATAACATTAGTATCATTATTTAACAAGAAATATGTAGCAGAACTATATATGTGTAGAACTATAACATAAGTTTATCTCGCTTAATAAGAAGTATATAGAGGAACAAGAAATGCATAAAGGAATAAGATTAGTTTATCTGGCTTAACAAGAAGTATACAGAAGAACAATAAATGCGTAGAAGATTAACATTAGTTTATATCGGTTAACAACAGGTATACAGAAGAATAAGAAATGCGTAGATGAATAACACTAGTTTATCTCCATTAACAACAAGTATACAGAAGAAGAAGAAATGCGTAGAAAAATAACTCTGTTTATCTCATTTTACAAGAAGTGCGTAGAAGAATAACTTTAGTTTATCTCGGTTAAGAAGATGTATAAAGAAAAATAAGAAATGAATAGAACAATACATTAGTTTATCTCGATTAAAGACAAGTATACAAAGAATGAGAAATGCGTAGAAAAATAGCATTAGTTAGACTCGATTAACAACAAGTATTTAACAATAAGTATATAGAACTTAAAAAATGCGTAAAAGAATAAGATTAGTTTATCTCATTTAACAAGAAGTATATAGAAGAACAAGAAATGCGTAAAAGAATAGCATTACTTTATCTCGATTAACAAGAAGTATATAGAAGAATAAGAAAAGCGTAGAAGAATAACATTAGTTTATCCCATTTAACAAGAACTATTGAGAAGATCAAGGATTTCGTAGAAGAAAACCATTAGTGTATTTCGATTAAGAAGAAATATATAGAAGAATAAGAAATGCGTAGAAGAATAACGTTAGTTTAGCTTATTTCACAGGCAGTATATACAAAAATACGAAATGCGTTGAAGAATGACAGTAGTTTATCCCATGTAACAAGAGGTATATAGAAGAAAAGGAAATGCATAGAACAATAGCATTAATTTATCTCATTTAACAAGAAGTATATAGAAGAATAAGAAATGCTTAGAAGAATAACATTAGTTGATCCCACTTGACAAGTATACAGAAGAATAGGAAATGCGCAGAAGAATAGCTTTAGTTTATTTCGGCAAACAAGATGTATATAGAAGAAGAACATTACTTTAATTTTGATTAACAAGAAGTATACACAAGAATAAGAAATGCATCTTGGAACAACATGAGTTTATCCCACTTAACCAGAAGTATACACAAGAACAACGAATTCGCAGAAGAAATACATTAGTTTATTTCATTTAAATAGAAGTATATATACAAGAATAAGAAATGCATAGAAGAAGAGTATTAGTTTATCGCAATTTAGAACAAGTATATAGAAGAATGAGAAATGCGTAGCAGAATAACATTAGTTTATCTCGTTTAACAAGAAGTATATAGATGAAAAGAAATGCGTAGAAGAATAAAATTATCTTATCTCATTTAACCAGAAGTATATAGAAACATGGCTGCGCTGTAGCCGGTTTTTTAGACCGCTCGCCTGCCACCGAGGCGGCCCGGGTTCAATCCCAGGGATCTGCATGTGGGATTTGTGCTGGACGAAGGGGCGTATGTTCGGTTTTGACCGCGTTTTTCGGTTTCCCCCGCCATTCCTTCCACCAACTTCTCCATCATCCCCTTTGCTTTCATCCATTTTACCAACATTTCGTTTCATCTACTTCCTTCATCCCATACCAGGCATCGGGCTGATCACCATCCTGGATGCTTTGTCTGATCAATGATTGTCTGCACCTCGACGGGCCTCTGACCCCAGGCATCCGCTTGTAAGTCCTGGGGGGGTTACGTCCCACATAAGAGAAGGGTAAACAGATAAAATTGAATAAATATAGAAGAGTAAGAAATGCATAGAAGAATAACACTATTTTATCTCATTTTACAAGAAGTATATAGAAGAATACGAAATACTTGGAAGAATAACATCAGTTTATCTCGGTTAACAAGAAGTATACAGAAGAAGAAGTAATGCGCAGAAGAATAACATTAGTTTATCTCATTTAACAAACTGCGTATACAAAAATAAGAAATGCATTGAAGAGTAACATCCGTTTATCTCGTTTAACAAGAAGTATACTGAACAACAAGGAATGCCTAGAATAACATTAGTCTATCTCAATTAACAAGAAGTATATAGAACAACAAGAAATGCCTAGAAGAGTAACATTAGCTTATCTCGATTAACAAGAAGTATATAGAACAACAAGGAAGGCCTAGAAGTTTAACATTAGTTTATCTCAATTAACAAGAAGTATATAGAACAGCAAGGAATGCCTAGAAGAGTACCATTAGTTTATCTCCATTAACAACAAGTTTACGGAACAATTAGAAAAGCCTAGAAGAGTTACACTGGTTTATCTCATTTTACAAGAGTCATATAGAAGACAAGGAAATGTGTAGTCGAATTACATTAGTTTATCTCTGTTAACAAGAAGTATACAGAAGAATAAGCAATGCGCAGAATAATGACAATAGTTTATTTCATTTAACAAGAAGTATATAGAAGAACAAGGAATGCGTAGAAGAATAACATTAGTTTGTCTTAATTACCAAGAAGTATATAGAAGAACAAGATATTTGTAGAATTTTAACACTAATTTATGTCGATTAACAATAAGAATATAAAGGAAAACCAAATACGCAGAAGAATAGCATTAGGTTATATCATTTAACAAGCTATATATACAAAAGTAAGAAATACGTAGAAAAATAACATTATTTTCCTCATTTAACAAGAAATATATAGACGAACTGTAAATGCGTACAACAATAACATTAGTTTATCTCGATTAATAAAAAGTATATAGAAGAGAAAAAAATGCGCAGAAGCATAAGAATAGCTTTTCGTAGAAGAATAATATTGTTTATCTGGATTAATAAGAAGCCTATAGAAGAATCATAAATGCGTGAAGAATAATGATTTATCTCGGTAAAAGAAGTATATACAAGGTAAGAAATGCGTAGAAGAATAACATTAGATTATCTCGATTAGCAACAAGTATACACAAGGGTAACGAAGCGTAGAAGAAAAACATTAGTTTATCTCATTGAACAACAAGTATACAGAAGAATGGAAAATGCGTAGAAGAATAGCATTATTTTATCTCGGTTAACAAGAAGTATATAGAGGAATGAGGAAGGCGTAGAAGAGCGACATTAGTTTATCTCATTTATCAAGAGGCATAAAAAAGAATAAGAAATGCGTACAAGAATAACATTAGTTTACCGCATTAAACAAGAAGTGTATAGAAGAATGAGGTATGCGTAAAAGAATAATATTAGTTTATCACGATTAACAAGAAGTATATAGAAAAACAATAACAGCGTAGAAGAATAACATTATTTTATCTCGATTAACAAAACGTATACAGAAGAATAACAAATGCGTTGAAGATTAGCATTAGTTTATCACGATTAACAAAAAGTATACAGAGGAAAAAGAAATGCATAGAAGAATAACACTGGTTTATCTCATTTAACAAGAAGTATATAGATGAATAAGAAATAGGTAGACAAATAACATTAGATTATCTCTGTTAAAAAGAAGCATACCAAGGAATACGAAATCCGTAGACAAATAACATTAGTTTAACTCTGTTAAAAAAAGAAGTATACACAGTACGAAATGCGCAGAAGAATGGCATTAGTTTATTTCATTCAACACCAAGTATGTACAAAAATAAGAAATGCATAAAAGAATAAAAACCGTTTGTCACGTTTAACAAGAAGTATATAGAAGAACAACAAATGCGTAGAAGAGTAATATTAGTTTGATTTAATTAACAAAGTTATATATATATATATATATATATATATATATATATATATGGAAAATTAAGAAATACGCAGAAAAATAACATTAGTATCATCATTTAACAAGAAATATATAGCAGAACTATATATGTGTAGAACTATAACATAAGTTTATCTCGCTTAATAAGAAGTATATAGAGGAACAAGAAATGCATAAAAGAATAAGATTAGTTTATCTGGCTTAACAAGAAGTATACAGAAGTACAATAAATGCGTAGAAGATTAACATTAGTTTATATCGGTTAACAACAGGTATACAGAAGAATAAGAAATGCGTAGATGAATAACACTAGTTTATCTCCATTAACAACAAGTATACAGAAGAAGAAGAAATGCGTAGAAAAATAACTCTGTTTATCTCATTTTACAAGAAGTGCGTAGAAGAATAACTTTAGTTTATCTCGGTTAAGAAGATGTATATAGAAAAATAAGAAATGAATAGAACAATACATTAGTTTATCTCGATTAAAGACAAGTATACAAAGAATGAGAAATGCGTAGAAAAATAGCATTAGTTAGACTCGATTAACAACAAGTATTTAACAATAAGTATATAGAACTTAAAAAATGCGTAAAAGAATAAGATTAGTTTATCTCATTTAACAAGAAGTATATAGAAGAACAAGAAATACGTAAAAGAATAGCATTACTTTATCTCGATTAACAAGAAGTATATAGAAGAATAAGAAAAGCGTAGAACAATAACATTAGTTTATCCCATTTAACAAGAACTATTGAGAAGATCAAGGATTTCGTAGAAGAAAACCATTAGTGTATTTCGATTAACAAGAAATATATAGAAGAATAAGAAATGCGTAGAAGAATAACGTTAGTTTAGCTTATTTCACAGGCAGTATATACAAAAATACGAAATGCGTTGAAGAATGACAGTAGTTTATCCCATGTAACAAGAGGTATATAGAAGAAAAGGAAATGCATAGAACAATAGCATTAATTTATCTCATTTAACAAGAAGTATATAGAAGAATAAGAAATGCTTAGAAGAATAACATTAGTTGATCCCACTTGACAAGTATACAGAAGAATAGGAAATGCGCAGAAGAATAGCTTTAGTTTATTTCGGCAAACAAGATGTATATAGAAGAAGAACATTACTTTAATTTTGATTAACAAGAAGTATACACAAGAATAAGAAATGCATCTTGGAACAACATGAGTTTATCCCACTTAACCAGAAGTATACACAAGAACAACGAATTCGCAGAAGAAATACATTAGTTTATTTCATTTAAATAGAAGTATATATACAAGAATAAGAAATGCATAGAAGAAGAGTATTAGTTTATCGCAATTTAGAACAAGTATATAGAAGAATGAGAAATGCGTAGCAGAATAACATTAGTTTATCTCGTTTAACAAGAAGTATATAGATGAAAAGAAATGCGTAGAAGAATAAAATTATCTTATCTCATTTAACGAGAAGTATATAGAAACATGGCTGCGCTGTAGCCGGTTTTTTAGACCGCTCGCCTGCCACCGAGGCGGCCCGGGTTCAATCCCAGGGATCTGCATGTGGGATTTGTGCTGGACGAAGGGGCGTATGTTCGGTTTTGACCGCGTTTTTCGGTTTCCCCCGCCATTCCTTCCACCAACTTCTCCATCATCCCCTTTGCTTTCATCCATTTTACCAACATTTCGTTTCATCTACTTCCTTCATCCCATACCAGGCTTCGGGCTGATCACCATCCTGGATGCTTTGTCTGATCAATGATTGTCTGCACCTCGAAGGGCCTCTGACCCCAGGCATCCGCTTGTAAGTCCTGGGGGGGGTACGTCCCACATAAGAGAAGGGTAAACAGATAAAAATGAATAAATATAGAAGAGTAAGAAATGCATAGAAGAATAACACTATTTTATCTCATTTTACAAGAAGTATATAGAAGAATACGAAATACGTGGAAGAATAACATCAGTTTATCTCGGTTAACAAGAAGTATAACGAAGAAGAAGTAATGCGCAGAAGAATAACATTAGTTTATCTCATTTAACAAACTGCGTATACAAAAATAAGAAATGCATTGAAGAGTAACATCCGTTTATCTTGTTTAACAAGAAGTATACTGAACAACAAGGAATGCCTAGAATAACATTAGTCTATCTCAATTAACAAGAAATATATAGAACAACAAGAAATGCCTAGAAGAGTAACATTAGCTTATCTCGATTAACAAGAAGTATATAGAACAACAAGGAAGGCCTAGAAGTTTAACATTAGTTTATCTCAATTAACAAGAAGTATATAGAACAGCTTGGAATGCCTAGAAGAGTAACATTAGTTTATCTCCATTAACAACAAGTTTACGGAACAATTAGAAATGCCTAGAAGAGTTACACTGGTTTATCTCATTTTACAAGAGTCATATAGAAGACAAGGAAATGTGTAGTCGAATTACATTAGTTTATCTCTGTTAACAAGAAGTATACAGAAGAATAAGCAATGCGCAGTATAATGACAATAGTTTATTTCATTTAACAAGAAGTATATAGAAGAACAAGGAATGCGTAGAAGAATAACATTAGTTTGTCTTAATTACCAAGAAGTATATAGAAGAACAAGATATTTGTAGAATTTTAACACTAATTTATGTCGATTAACAATAAGAATATAAAGGAAAACCAAATACGCAGAAGAATAGCATTAGGTTATATCATTTAACAAGCTATATATACAAAAGTAAGAAATACGTAGAAAAATAACATTATTTTCCTCATTTAACAAGAAATATATAGAAGAACTGTAAATGCGTACAACAATAACATTAGTTTATCTCGATTGATAAAAAGTATATAGAAGAGAAAAAAATGCGCAGAAGCATAAGAATAGCTTTTCGTAGAAGAATAATATTGTTTATCTGGATTAATAACAAGCCTATAGAAGAATCATAAATGCGTGAAGAATAATGATTTATCTCGGTAAAAGAAGTATATACAAGGGTAAGAAATGCGTAGAAGAATAACATTAGATTATCTCGATTAGCAACAAGTATACTCAAGGGTAAAGAAGCGTAGAAGAAAAACATTAGTTTATCTCATTCAACAACAAGTATACAGAAGAACGGAAAATGCGTAGAAGAATAGCATTATTTTATCTCGGTTAACAAGAAGTATATAGAGGAATGAGGAAGGCGTAGAAGAGCAACATTAGTTTATTTCATTTATGAAGAGGCATAAAAAAGAATAAGAAATGCGTACAAGAATAACATTAGTTTTCCTCATTAAACAAGAAGTGTATAGAAGAATAAGGTATGCGTAAAGGAATAATATTAGTTTATCACGATTAACAAGAAGTATATAGAAAAACAATAACAGCGTAGAAGAATAACATTATTTTATATCGATTAACAAAAACTATACAGAAGAATAACAAATGCGCAGAAGATTAGCATTAGTTTATCTCGGTTAACAACAAGTATATAGAAGAATAAGAAATGCATAGAAAAATAACATTAGTTTGTCTCCATTAACAACAAGTATACAGAAGAAAAAGGAAATGCATGGAAGAATAACACCGGTTTATCTCAATTACAAAAAATATATAGAAGAATAAGAGTAGAAATAATATGAGAGTTCTAGAACAATGGGCTATTGTTCTGGTCAGAACAAAGGAATTAATGACCTATTGGTCTATGTTTTCAAGGCCCGCCCCCTCTTTGTTCTACTGTTTTGCCGCCTGGTCGCGTGTCGCTAGCCCCGCCCCCTCTTTGTTCTACTGTTCTTGCCGCCTGGTCGCTAGCCCCGCCCCTCTTTGTTCTAGTGTTATGCCGCCCGGTTCTGTGCCGACAGGTCCTCCCCCTCCCCCATGGTGTCTGGTCGCGTGCCGGTGGCCCCTCCCTCCCCTTTGCGGTTTGATTGGTTCCCTGTGGATAGGTGGGAGAGTGTGTATTGTTTCCATACGCTGGGATGCGTGTCCTCCCTCCCCTTTGTGGGGTGATTGGTTCCCCTGCGGATATGTGGGAGAGTGTGTATTGTTCCTATACGGCGGTTGCGTACCTTCCCTAGGTCTAAATCCCGCCCGGGTGATTGGTTTGGGGTAGGGGATGTGCCTCTCGGGTGATGGTGTATAAGGGAATGGGGTTCTCGGTGCGTGACGCTGGCCTGGAAATCCATCCTGTCGATGGGGGAATGCGATTCTCGATGCCTGCCGCACATGGGCAAATCGTTTGAGTACATAATTGTGTCAATCAATTAGGTAATGTGTTATTGAAAAAAGAATCAAAGTTTATATACTGCTATTACAATTAAACGCTGTTCTTCGAGCAATTAAGTATTTTTGATTGATTAATTGAATCGCGCGCACCTGACCGCCATCGTATATGTGCGGTAGAATATGTATAACTATCACGCTCACTGCCTTAACCTCTCTCCGGCAACAGTCCAACATGTAATGGAAAACCCGCCAGCCGACTTCGGTCTGGTAATAACCAGTTTCATCCCCACTCCGCGACTGTGTGCGTGACGTCACTAACAAGCCTCAACGTGTAGACTAGCCCAGCTCCACTCTGTCAGCGTCGGTAAATCATATTAAAACACGCTCGCCAATGGCTTTCCTTTGTATTCCAAAAACAGACAGATGGCTTCTGCCTGGAGGGTGAATAACAGGTCTCAACATGCATTCCACCCCCTCCACCGCCGCGTGACGTCACTGTCTACAGTATATAAGGAACGCTGGCAGCCGGAGCGACCATTTATTGTTTTTTCAGTGTTCGTTCAGTGATAATCGAAATGGCTGGTGATCATCGTGCATCTGAGGTGAATGATTACTGGAGCGAGTGCGGAGAAGATTATTTTCACTACGTATACTTCCATACCCAAACATGCAATGGTTTAATGCATTCAGTATTGTGTACTCAACCATCGCATCATGATCACATGACTACACTGGAAGTGTGTACAGAGAGCTGTCTTGTTTATCGAGGAGCGAACATGTAAGTAATATACATATTTCTATAACTCGGTAATATATTGTACGCATGTTAAATGAAATCTAACTTGAAATTATTTTATTCTTTCAGTGAAAATCGCATGGGTGTTGATGTGGAGGATCTTGGCGATGTCGATGAAGTTGACGATGTCTTCGTCTCGAAACATCTAGCTGAATGTGATACAGAGTCGTGCACTGGGTACATGCGTTCTGTACTTTGTACTAACCGAGCCCAGCATGAACGCATGACATCCTTCTTCCTATGTAACGAAACTGCGAGGTCTACCAGCGCAGGAAGAGAAAACTCGAGTAAGTAGAAGAAATGTTAAATTACATATTCATTTACTGCTTCTAATGCTACTCTGTGTCTAACCTAAAAAATTAAATTATTACAGACTGCGAATGACTGCGCCTAAGGTACCCGTGCCAATAGAGGAGATGGATCCTGAGAGACGCGATGTCGATATAGTGGAATATCCAATCGCAGAGCGCCATACACAGCCTATGGATGAGGATGCCGCTCCACTACCCGACATTACTACTACCCCTGATGATAAAGCAACGAGGGTACAGGAGTGGATAAATCAGACGACTCCAGATTGCTCGCTCGAGATACACACAGAATCGTGCAAGCCCATGAAGTGAGTATGACACTCTTTGATGATACTTTTTTGTATGACAAGGGGAGAGGATTTTTCTAATATATGTATTTTCTCTTTCAGACGTATGAAATCATTAACTAAACCTATTTCTAACATTGTTTTGAATATATGTTGCAGGGGTGTGAGGAGGGAGCGGAGGAAGAGACGGAACGAGGCCGGGGAGAAAAAGCAGAAGAGACGGTGTAAGAGGAGAATTCTCACCGATGCTCCTTTGGTCTTCTTATTCATTGAAGATACCCCGGAGGAGCATGGAGAATCGGTCACATGCGCTTCATGACGTCAGCATCTCCCCCTCCCATTCCGTGAACATTGGACTATACTATGACACCCCCTCCCTCTACATAAACTGCGAAAGTGATAAATCATTTGTTTATATCACAAAATCAGACTGGGATATAATATCCAAAAACATTCCAATGATTGAAGATTACCTACGTCAAGAAAAAAAGGTTGCGTGTGATGAATATTGTGACAATGTAATTTATGCATACAATATTATTGTACTTTTTTACCATTCAATTCATTTCATAAATACATGTTTAAATAATAATGTAATATCTTTAGACATTGAGGGTGTAAAGAACCTAAAACGGCTATTGCCCTATATTGAAAGACATTTGAATATTTTAAATGATTTCTGCAAGTCAGGAGCAACTAGTTTTTCAGGGAGTAGGAGGGGGAGAAGGAAAATGCTTGAAATGTATGCTAAAGTCAATAAAAGAGTGTTTTAGTATATGAATTCAATTTATTATTCATAAACTTATCCTAGTACATTACTTTACAAAACCATTCACCCAAACATATACATAATTATATAAGTGCTTGCATCACGTGAGAAAGAGGTTTGTAGGTAAATACTTTGTCATGTAGAACCAGGCAGTACAGTGACGTCTGGGCTGGTATATTTGCAGATGCTTGAATCTCGATTCTGATGTTCACAGCTCCATTTATAACCTCTTAGGGTTGGTGAGAACAGTCTATTACGAATAATGGTGCACGGTGAAGAAAATCCTTTCTCTTCAAGAGGGGATAATTATCTCTTTCATAATAGGAACTTTGAAATTTACAGTACATTTCATATAGTGAAGCAAACTTTCAATTTTTAAAGTCCAAGTTCAAATCATGGTAGGGGTAGCATTAACTGTTGAGGAATAGTCTCAAATTAGTAATGTTGCAGTGATCAAACTCGGAACTGTTCTTGCTATAATCCCCCAATCTTGCAGTCTGCGCGCACACTATGATGAAGCGAGGTTTCTCGAGCTTAGATGTTGTTGCTACATTCCAAGTGAAAGATCTTGTCTGGGGTACAGCAGGCTGGGTATGAAGATCCATAGATCGAAAGGCAAGGTGTAGTGGTTTATCAGACTTGACAATTTTTAGAATGTGAACTCTTTCAGCATCGGAAAAACGAATTACAGGCATCCTCCACTCGATTCTAGTTAACTTTACATTAGCTTCCTCTCCATTCGAACTCTGGACACAGTTTCTAGAATCTTTGGATCTTATGAGAATCAATTCAAACTTGCTGTTGAGTATAAGCTCCTTGTGATCATCAGCAAATCCTAGGAGCATCGAGAGAGGGACTACAGCATTGAAAGATCCATTCGTTGCGTGTCCTATATCAACTTCTTCACCAGGATATGCTCATCCAGCATTCAGCAGCCGATTCGACTCCATAGGGTTGAGAGTCACATAATTTCGTATAGTTGTAGTAATTCCAGGATTCCTTGTTCTGTCTATAGTTGTAGCATTCATATCTAGACGTATCTCATCAAACATGAAGGCTATAGCATTATTAGCGAGCTTCGCTGTAGTAGGCGATCCATCTACCATGGTGAGAGCACCTTCGATGTAGAGATAACTTCTGTTAGGTAGCGTATACAAATCTTCAGCTTGGCATGGTATTCTAATTTCATCGTTTACATCAGCAGAGCGGAGGTGTTGTATGGAAGAAAAATATGCTCCTCCTCCTTGGTGATCTTGTCGTCAAAGGCTGGAACTTCTGTCACGTTTAAGATGTCCATTATAACGTTCTGTAACCTAACCCCTCGAGGAACTTGCGGTTAGCACGTGTTAACTCCTCGGAAGCTGGAGAGGTAGTATGCTTCGAACGTGGTGTACGTCGTCTATTATAGTATTTGCGATGTCTTTTAAAATGTATTGCCATTGCGTCTTATGTGCAGTCTTGTAGTGATAACTTCGTTCCTCTAGTTGATAGCCTTTCCGTGTTGATCTACCACTCGAATAGTGATCTGGTCTATATAGTTTGTATCTATGACCGGTAAATATATCGGGTTCGAAGGTTCTTGAGAGATATGATAGCCTGGTGGAACAGAAGGGAAAAACTCGTAGAGCGAATGTCCGCCTTTACCGTCAATGAAAGAGCCTGTTGCAATACTGCACTCCACACGTATGATACTCACTTTAAATATATTCACAAGATCGTCTGATTCAAACGCTTCTCCAGCAGGAATTATTTTAGTGTCTGTGAATCCTAGAAGCGAACCAATAGATCTAGCCTTAGAAAAGTCTATTGTATAAGGACATTTAATCTCAGCCTTCATTGTATTATTGTTAGGCCTTATGAAGAAGACTTCATCATTCAATCCTAGTTTATCCTTTAGAAATGCATTGATATCGGCAATCTCGTAGGTTCCATGCGGGATGACAATGGTTTCAGGTTTACCATTATGAATATAATGAAATCTATTATTACTTTCATCGACATTTGGTATTGAATAGAATGTTTCAAAATTCAAGAGAGCAATCTCATAATGGCCTGGAGGATCTAGCTGTAGAGGAGGGTTTAAATACGTTGAAATAATAGTGTCTGGCCTACTCACTGTAACTGTATAACTCATCTTGACGATGTAGCAGCTTCTAGGATAAAAGAAATTGCAAGCAAATGTGCCCGCAGATGACTGACTCGAAATTCTGGTATCTCCGTGTATTATAGTAGATTTTAACACCTTGTAGATATTTCTCAATCTCAGGAGGCGGTTTCAAATTGCCAAAACTATCAAAGAAGTATGCGACATCACCTTCTTTCCTTATAGCAACCCAGTGTGTTCCTTCATTATCGGAGGTATCGAGATTGGTAATAAGTCTCTCTTTGAAGTGTGGTTTTAAAGGAAGTTCGTCAATCATATAAACTCCTCTAAAATAAGGAATTTTTAAACGTTTAGCATAATATTCGATGGCTACGTTACTTAGGGCTTCCTCCGGTATATGTACAATCCTCTTCCACCGTTTTTTGCCTTCTTCTTTAAACCTCTGTCTTTAGATCCTCTTTTTTCAAGGACCTTGCTATTTTAGATGCAGCGGCTAAAGACGACATCAGCGGCATTGCAGGTAAGAATCCTCCTTTATTTTTCTTCTTACACCTTCTCTTTCGGAGTCCCTTTCCTCGTGTCTCCATCGCCTTGTTATGTCTCGCAACTTCTGCTAAGTGTCTATCACCAGCCTTTTTTTTATTGACTGCAGAGGCTATCTGAGCAGCGCCGCGTGCTGCAGCGCCTAAAGCAGCAATGATGGGTATCAATGGTAAAAACCCTCCTCTCTTCTTCTTCCTCTTTCCGGCTCCCACTGCAACCTTTCCTTTCATGATTGCAGTTACTAGCCTTGCAGCTAACCTTTCACCAAAAGTTGAATCTGATGACTGCACCCTTTTCCAAGCCTTCTCAGCAAGAATCTTATCCGCTATTTGCCTTGAAGCGGTGTCCTTATTCTCAGCGTACGCGAGGTCGTGCTGTTTGCAAGCTTCGTCTAATTGGTTAATTCCGGGGTCTCCTCTTTTTAGACGTTTTTCCAATTTAGTACCAGGCCCGCAATATCCATATCCAGGTAAGTGAGCTTCAAAGGGGAGCGAATTAATTATGGAACTAATAATTCCGGAGCCACGCTTATACTGCAACGACCTTCCTCTCTTAGCTCTCATGATATACTAAGCGAGTAATTGCATGCATTAGCCCTTTTATATCATTGCATTGAATCATTAACTACTTTACATCCGGTAATATATAAACATCGCACATACATTTTATAAGTTAGTTGTTAACATGGAGCTTGTTAAGCAGCACTGCTCTCTACTTATTCAGGTATTAGACTTTGAAAGTGACTTTAGAAGTGATCGTCATGGCAAGTTATTTCCATCTAATGTCAGAGCTCTTATTTTAGGGAGCTCCAGTGCAGGGAAAACAAACGTATTACTCAATATGCTACTCCATGAGAATGGACTACGTTTTGAAAATTTGTATATTTATTCAAAGTCTCTCTATCAACCAAAGTACCAATACCTAATTAAAGTGCTCGAAAACATCGAAGGTATAGAAGTGAACACCTTCGACAACGGGGATGATGTTTTGCATCCTTCTGAAGTCAAAAAAAATTCAATCTTTATATTTGATGACGTCATCACTGAAAAACAGGAAAAGATAGCATCCTTTTACAGTATGGGTAGACATCGAAATGTCGACTCTGTATATCTAGCACAGTCCTATGCTAAAGTTCCAACACATTTAATTCGCGATAATACAAACATGATAATACTCTTCAGACAAGACAATTTAAACTTAAAGCACATTTACGAGGATTATGTAAATACCGACATGACCTACAATGAATTTAAAGATCTATGTAAGAACGTTTGGGAGAGCTCTACAGAAGGAAGACCCTTTGTTGTGATAGTTCCTGAATTTCACATGAATGAGGGACGATATAGTAATGGTTTTGATGTATATATTAAGCTCGACAAAAAAGAAAATGATCATTCGTAGTTAACCATGAGCATCGATAGGTTCGGTTCTCAGAGAACTGGTCCAGTTAGAAGAGTGTTTGATCGTTTTATCATAAATAGAGATGTCAAAGGAAACTATCAATTCAAGAATAAGGGATTGTGCAATGTTCACGATCCTGAAGATAATCATGATGCCTCCAATAAGAATTATGTGGATGCTCTCGAAATTAGGATGCAAGATTTCTCTCAGCAAGCTGCTAACAATGTTGAGGTTATGGCTAAGACCCTGATCGATGAATTGATTTCAAGATATATCCTCAAGAGAGATAAGGAAAATAACGTCGTGATCGATAAAGTTAGATTGAAGGTATTGCTAGATCCTGTTCACGATAATGATGATGTGAATAAAAAGTTCATAGCTGGATATGTCAATTCACGCACTCAGTCGAGAGATGGTAATGGTAACATTATATTCGACAATAAGAGAATCATTGATATAGCAGATCCTCTCGGAGATACGGATGCTGTAAATAAAAGATATGCTAGAGCTATGATCATTAGGAAATCGAACGAGACGCGACAGCAGTTAAACAGGTACTTGCCAAAGGAAATCGAGATGCAAATAGGCAAGAAGCTGCTAGACATTACAGCAAATCTGAATAAAACTACGAGTAAAGTGGATACTCTAACAACCTCTACAAAAGACAGAGTGGATTCTGTAATGGACTCTATTAAACAAGTTACCGCAGAAAAACAAATCTTCAGAATCTTTGCAATCAGAAAATTAGTAATTTAGAAAAGTTAGCGATGAAGCGAGTTTCAGATTTAGAGGCTACAGTCAGACAGTTAAAGATAGAGGTTTTGAATACTCTCAAAACTGATTGCTGCAATGATAAACTTAAGAAAGTGGAGGATAATGTAAATATGATGATGGACGCCTACAAAACTAATATGCAGCAAATGACGACTCTAGAAGAATCAGCCAGAAGCCAGTACGCTAATACTGCAATCTTTGCTGAAGCGTTCAAAACACATACACAGGAGCATAAGAAAGAAACCGAGCAACTGAGAACATCGATAGAGATGTTAGCTAAGGCTATCGACACGTTGAGAACTCAAGCTGGACGCAGGCTATAAATTGAAGGTTATCGTCTATTTTCACATCATTTGTAAGATGGATAGTGAAAGCTTAAGACTTAAAGGGTCTGTAGCCGAGCATACCAGGGCTGTAAAAGAAAAACTGAGAGCTCTAAAAGGTCTCAGGTTTGAGACTCAGCATGTCATGGCCGAAGCTTTGAAGCCTGTAACCGCCCCCCTCAAGGATATTTTGGACACTCAACAAGGGTTGACTGTGAAGACCGTCAAGAATAAAGCTGGTGATTCTACAAGTATTTCTACTTACCTTCAGCACGTTCGCTCAAAAGACAAGGATCGTATTGATACATTGTACGGTGTGAGATATCAGGATGGAAGTTATATGCTTGGAAATAAAGATATTCATTTTATAAATAATCAAATATTGATAGGTGATGAAACGTATGGGTCTACCGCCGGTTTGACGGACCTCATCTTTAAGCGAACGCCTCAGATTTCTGCATACACTAGTGAAGACTTGGAGACGTACGCTAAGATTATGAAAAGTACTTTTCTTCATAGAAGTGGTTACAGCAGGCATGGTCGTTTGAAATCTGGTAAATCGTATAAATACAAGAATACAATACGACCCTTGCACAATACACATTCAGGTCTAGGACTGGCATGGAAGGAGCATAAGCCTGATAAGGAGGTTGACTAAGTTTTCTGGAGAAATCCTAACACATTAGTGAATAGACTGAGGTTACTTATTGCTTCGAGGGACGCCGGTAACAATAGTCACACTCGAGAGATTGAGGAAATTATTCGGGAGTTGAAGGCATCTAAAATTATAGCATGACCGCCAAACAGAATATCGCCAGAGAGCTTCACGAATCGGCGAGGAGGAACTATTTACGACGCAAAATTATCAGCAAAGGTATGAATGATTTATTACAAATTGATTTGATTGAAATGATACCATATGCAAAAGTGAACAAAAATTTCAAATACATCCTGATCGCAATCAACTTTTACTCTAAAATGGCATATGCAAAACCCTTAAAGGATAAGGGTGGAGTTAATGTTGCAAAGGCTATGGAGGATATATTACAAGAAATGGACGTCCCTCCCCGGAATATTCAAAGTGACAACGGGATAGAAATTTATAACAAGTTCTTTAAACGATTAATGTTTAAGTATAATATTAACCACTACAGCACCTATACCAATGTGAAGGCTGCGGCTGTTGAACGTTTAATTCGAACCTTGAAGAATATGATGTACCGAGAGTTTTTAGTCCAAGGCTCATACAGGTGGCTAGATCTTTTACCTAGAATCCTTGTAAAGTACAATGATACTTTTCATTCAACTATCCGCATGAAGCCTAATGAAGTGAAAAACAACGATCTTCTTCTGACTGTGTATAATTATAATCAAGACCGAAGAGAGAAGAAGGCTTCAAGGAACTTTAGTGTTGGTGATTATGTCAGGATATCTAAACATAAAGGACATTTTGAAAAGGGTTATGAATCTAACTGGAGCGTTGAAATCTTCAAAGTATTTCGTGTGAATCGTACCAAGCCTACAACATACATACTAAAGGATAGGAATGGTGAAATCATAAAAGGTGGCTTTTATGGACATGAACTAAAAAAGACTAACTATCCTAACACATATTTAGTAGAAAAGGTTATACGTAAACGTGGAAACAAAGTTCTTGTAAAGTGGTATGGTTTTGCAGTTACTCAATGGATTGATATAAAGGATTTGGTGTAATGTATGAAGACTTAATAAAGACCAGTTGTTATGATTGTAAAATGATGAGTATTTTTTCTTTTAAAAATCCTTCATATTTTCTCTTTTTTGAGGGAAAATTAATATATAAAAACCCTCATACACAATTTAAATGGCTATATACAAACACATTATCAGAGGGAAAATTAATATATAAAAACCCTCACATACTTTAAATGGATATATACAAACACATTATCAGAGGGAAAAATTAATATATAAAAACCCTCATACACACTTTAAATGAATATATACAATGACATTATCAGAGGGAAAAATTAATATATATAAACCCTCATACACACTTTAAATGAATATATACAATGACAATATCACAGGGAAAAATTAATATATAAAAACCCTCACACACACTTTAAATGAATATATACAATGACATTATCACAGGGAAAAATGAATATATAAAAACCCTCACACACACTTTAATGAATATGTACAATGACATTATCAGAGGGAAAAATTAATATATAAAAACCCTCATACACAATTTAAATGGATATTTACAAAATCCAGATTGAAAAAAAACAAGATATCTTCAAATATTTACATTATACATATTTACAAGTTTAGGCACTAGCAATCACCAGGTCTAAGAAAATAATGGCCCCACGCTAGAGTCTTATAACTTCCCTCCATCAACTTCCTCTTATCGTCACCCCCCTTCAACGCCAATTTATTTGTCTCAATTGTGTTAATTTTGTGGTGTTTACTCCGAAATGTTTTTTGTACCGAATAAATTTTTAGGCTATGGTCTTTTAAGCATTCAAAATAATGGCCGAAATCTATTTTATCCATGCCTGCCCTGGTGATGCCCTTAGCTTTCTTAATTGTCTGCCCTCCGTATCTGTAGGCGTATAGCTTTGCTCTAATACCGACATACTCCTCCATAATCAAGCCACCCAATTCGTCCTTGAACAACCCAATCTTTTTCCTATTGGCTTGCTTAATGTCATATACATTATCCTTTTCGAAGTTTGAAGTGTCGAAATATTGAGGGTTCTCCCTGATGAACTCATAGATATCAGAACTCGTTTCAAAAATAAACGAGTCTGTATCCATGTAATTCAGCAGCTAGTCTTTTAAATTCGGTTTAATGATATTGTAAAAGAATTCATACATGATAAATTTTGAAATGTCCAAAATTGCGTGTCCTATGTAGATTGGTTTGTTCATATGTACTTCCTCTCTGCCCAGTTCGATTCCCACAAGATTTTCCTCAAAAATTATAGTGCGTAGGTAAGTGCTGCGTGCTATCAACTTCTTTGCCTGTTTCCAGGTACTTTCTCACATTCTCTATAAATGTTCCATATACGGCGTTATTCATCTTATTCCACAGGTTTTGCCCGAATTTTGACTTTTCTTGTGCTCTCTTCTCGGTGTTGACCTCGATATATGTCTTCAACCAGTTAGACTGGTCGTAGGACACCACTCTGTGAATATGTCTCACAGTTTGACCTTGCTCGATACACTGCTGCATCATCCTGTAGTGCAAGACATATTTGCTTTTCTGTTCTAATGTTATAAGCAGTATCTTGTATTAACCATTCGGTGGTATCGCGCTCTGTGGGCAGAAAGGAAGTTCGTTATGGGCGTCGTGGATATGGTCGGGGTATTCGATATCAACTTCTAGCACATATCCAGTCTCTGAATCTTCTTTGATTTCTGCGAAGTTTATGCTGTTCATTTCTTCTCTGGTGAGCCATTTCAGATTTTTGTACGGTAGGGCAGACACCATAGAAGCTCCATATAAGTTGTTTATGTCCCAATAGGACAGGTGTTTAACAGGAGCATGCTGGTCAAAGTTGGACATGTATCTGTGGTTAGCTTTGGTGTAGCCCTTCACCACTGTGCACAGTCCGCCTCTAATTCCCGACTCGAAAAATTCCAGCATGCTCTTGTCGGATATTAAGGAAATTTTCGCCTTTGTTATCTTCAACTTAGCGTCAAATGCGAGTCCTGGTAATGTATAAAACCATGCTGGGTCAAGTTTATACATTCCCAGGATGAGATCTCGAAACTTTTCGAAAATACCCGCCAAGAGCAGTATATTTGTTTTCAGGTATAGATCGCTGTATTCCCCGAGATTCCGGATATTAAAGACCTCCCAGACTTTTACAGCATGCCTGTATTCCTGTTCGGTAATGTGGTTGTCAGTGAGAGTGCTGTAGAAGGCCTCCTTCGGTGGTAGAGAAGTTTCTTCGAGTATGGCAAGGCTTGAAACATAATCATATGGGAATATTCCCTTGCTCTTTGCCAGCTTAAATGCTCCTCAACAGGATATTCGGCCCTTGTTATTTTAAAATCACTCTCCTCCAGCATGTCAGCCAGGCTGGACAGCTTGTCGTCAAGAAACTTAAAGCTGTCCAGAAACCTGAAGCTGATGTTCCTGTACCGTTTGCTAAACGCTATATACCTTTCACCACTTTGAGCGATGCACGATATGGGCTTATTATCATATGCCAGGCGTCTTATCAAGAAGTGACTGTCATAATTAGATAGACAATGAAAAAAGATCGGTATGAAATCAGGGACCTTTCTATTTAAATTGCATCTATTATGAGCAGCACCCAGATATTCACCTGTCACATGATCGTGATCCCTCACGCGCAAATCGCTCACAGTGAAAGCAGCAAGGCATATATGACACTCAGAGGCATTGTCAAAATTCTGTTGCTCTTCAAGGATTAAATCCATGGGTTTAGGATTGGAATGCACATCGATGACGTCATCAGCAATTGATTTCAATTGTTTGATAAAGTCATCGACGGCATTTGGACCTCTAAAGAGAAAGAATTTTGACATTGACTCGTCATGCCTACATACCACCTTCAAGGCAATAGACATTGCTTCATGCTCTTGAACGGTTCGGGTCCAGCTCGAGCTGCTTGAGGGTGCGCAAGAGTGAACCTTCACCAGAACAGATTCAATGTCTGCGTATATAACAAATGGTACAGGAACGCTCTTGTAGAATGCTTTAAATTCAAGGTATTCATCCTGTTGAGGCATTTTAAGCAGCTGGCATTTCCCGCATCTTAACCTATGTGCTTCCAGAGCCTTTTCATTGGTGCATCTCTTGAGACACGCCTCACATGTCCATATTTTACCGTTATGTTTGGTGGCCTGACTCCTTACAAGTTTGGACAAGTCTTTAATTATACAGTAGTGGGACTTTTCCCCCTGCTCAATATATATCAGATTGGTATGGTGCTGCTTCTTTTCAGCTGTTTGGTATAGGGGAATAATGTTCTCATTCTCCTCCTCTATACCAAACACTGAAATGGATACTCCATTGTTCTGCTTTTCAAAGCATTCAATTTGATGAAAGGGTGTCGGAAATTCGATACCTTCATAATTGAATGCTTTGAAAGCAGTTCCTCAGGGTATACTGTTGTTCTATAGTCATTTGTCTTCGCAGGGTATTTAGAGGCTAGCATACACCATGCGAAGCAGAAATTATCTTTGTTCTGGATGTTTATGACTGCATGTTTTTTCGCAATTTTCTGCGGTAGTTCAATGTATGACCCTGCGTGTAAAGGATCGTAGTGTGTAAAGCCCATCACCAGGCTGAGTATCTTTACCAAGGACTTCGATGATTCTCCCCCCTCAAATTTAGAAATGTTATCCAAAATATCCCCCGCAATTGAAGAGAAGATCTGATTGAGATCGCTTGACGGAAGAATCAATACAGGCTTAGAATTAAAGCCAGTGGAAAGACTCTTCTCTTCATCAGGTTTGCGGATTAAATATTCAAGTTCCATGGAACAATGCATCTTTAATCCACAAATGCTTTTCTGCAAAACGTTTTGCACTTCTTTAATAATAAGCACCTTGCATTCATCTAAAAAGACTCTGGGGTCGAGTATTTTTAATGTATTTTCTATTCTACTACTAAAAATACGTCCCTTGAACGCCGATTGGATGGTATTGCATTCCAGCCCCTGGCAAATACTAGCACTAACTTTGGCCTTTTTGATTGTAAGCTGCTCGCTCCCGTCCGATGCCGGCCCTCTCTTTCCATTCAAAGCTGACGCATTACCGGATAATGATGAGGAGGTTGACGGTGCAACGGCTTCATCGTTTGCGTCTGAGGAGGTCGATGGTGCAGCGGTTTCATCGCCTGCGTCTGAGGAGGTCGATGGTACAGCGGTTTCATTGCCTGCGACTGAGGAGGTCGATGGTGCAGCGGTTTCATCGCCTGCGCCTGAGGAGGTCAAGGGCGCGGCGGACGATTATTCACCAATCTCCGGTGATGTTGACTCCTGTGTTGCTAGATCCATAAGCTGGCTTCCAAGGTCACCCAGATCATTTCCTGGAATAATAATAATATTAATAATAATAACAATAATATTTATAATATAGAAGGTGTAAAAGAAGTTCATAAAATGTGGAAAAAATTCTTACCATTCAGTGGTTGCTGCATGTATGGGGCAGAGTCCCTCCACTGCTGATTTGGTGCAGGGAATGCGTGGGGTGCATAGGGCACGTGATGAACAATACCGCCTCCGAAATATACTCCACTTCCTTTAAATAATAATAACAATATTAATAATAATAATATAGGATGTGTAAAACAAGAAGTTCATACAATATTGAAAACATTCTTACCGGTCGGTGGTTGCTGCATGTATGGGGCAGGGACCCAACCATGCTGATTTGGTGCCAGGTAGGTCTGGAAGCCTGGGGGTGGCGGTGCAGCGGTCGCGAAGCCTACTGGTGCAACGGTCGCGAAGCCTGGAGGTACCGGTGCAGCGTTCGCATGTTGACCGATGCAGCCTCCGAAATAAAGTCCACTTCCTGTAAATAATAATAACAATATTAATAATAATATAGAATGTGTAAAAGAAGTTCGTAAAATGTTGAAAACATTCTTACCGTTCGGTGCTTGCTGCATGTATGGGCCAGGGCCCCACCCCTGCTGATTTGGTACCAGGAAGGTCTGGAAGCCTGACGGCGGCGGTGCAGCGGTCGCGAAGCCTGCTGGTGCAACAGTCGCGAAGCCTGGAGGTACCGGTGCAGCGGTCGCCTGTTGAGCGATGCCGCCTCCGAAATAAAGTCCATTTCCTGGAAAAAATAAATAATAATAGTAGTATAGCATATTTAAGTACAGAGTTCTTAAGAATCTACACGCTATACGTGAAAAAATACATGTTTTAAACACCCGTGTGAAAAATACATAGCATTCTGGGAGACCGAAAGAGTTATGTGACTGAATATCGGGTGAGAAACTCCCCTTAAATATATCCTTTTCTCCTTATACAATCCAGAACTCTATGCGGTCGTAGGTAGGTCTTTGTGTGCTAGAATCGGCATTGTATGTCTACTATTATGTAATTTTTAGTTACAATTGCTCAAACACCAGTCTGTAAATTCTTACCGTACGAGTGTTGCTGCATGTACGGGGCAGAACCGCCTCCATGATCATTTGGTACCAGGAAGGTTTGGAATCCTGGCGGTGCCTGTGCAGCGGTCGATGGATGGTCGATACCAAAATGAAGTCCACTTCCTGGAAATAATAATAATAAAGAATATGAACAAGAAGTTAATATGAATTGTTACATTACTTTTTTAAAACACTGAAGAATGCTCACCATTCGACTGTTCGGATGCCTGAATCATTACGGTATTTGATGAGCGATCCTGCAACCGGCGGTGGGTATCCTGGTGGAGCTGGATGTATGCTTCAGCTATGTTAGCAGAACTGAAGGCTGAAAACGCAATTAATTTACGCGTTAGATTTTTATTTATTTATTTATTTATTTATTAAAGAAAAGATATATTATTAAGTTAATTTACTTTACTGCGAATACCTTATACAGGAAAAATGTTGATGTATTTTAAACACCTGAGAAATTTCTATTCAAAAATAAAGCACGTGTATTTCTCGACACAATCATGGAAAATATCTCTTTAACATGATGGAAACAGCATGAAAGTTTTTACTAAATAAATGCGAGAGAGGAATGAAACATTCACTGTAAATGTTCGATCGGTGCATGCAAGCATGAAGTCTTCGGATCGATTACCGTCGGTTACCCCCGGAAGAATATTTATACAGAACATTTTTTATTCGATTCGCAGGGTTTTCAAGTAATTGTATTTCTCTAGAAAGGAATATAATTCACCTGGTGAAAACACGTATTTAAATATCCGGAATAATAATTACTCAACAAGGTGAATACTTAACTAAACTGTTCACATTTTTTGAGAATTCCCGCAGCTAGATATTAACAGTAGAAGTTCAACTATTCGCATATAAATGCCATACATTAAAAACAAGAACGCGAATATAAGTTAAATGTACAGAGAAATAATTTAACTTTTAAAAGTAAATGAAGTGTTTTGTTACAACTTCCCAGACATGATGTTCGTTGAAATTTCACTTTGAATGAGAAAAGTTTGCAGAGACCTTATCTCGTTGATTTCAGCGGAGAAGCTGTGAGAATTCCCGATGAAGCAGCCTTTTTATAGTGTTCTTTTGCAATATAAAAAATGTATGAGTGAAAGTTTAAGATATATAATACAAAGATTTTGATTGGCTACTCCAAAAATTCGAGAAGTAGGAGAGGGAAAAGGCTAGCCTCGCACAGGGGCATTTCGTAAGCAAGTCTAAACCTGTTATGGTGAAATCCATCGATCACGCCAGCGTTCCTTAAGGGGAATGCTTCTGCGTATGACGTTAGGAAATAAAAAAATATATTTTATTTTTTACATGTACCGCTAAAATTCATTGTTAATTATTGTTACATTACCAATTTAATCACAGAGTGAAAATAATGTATTGTTTCTGTATATATAATTTTCCTCGAACCAGCGACCTTTCGATTGTGAATAGACACGTCACAGATGTTTAAAAAAAACGTCTGATGCTATGTGATGGCTTTAGAATTCTATTCTCTATGCATTACCACGGGAAAAACGGATAGCGAGTTACCATTTGAGAAAAGTTAAAAGTATTTGAAAATTTAAACCAATATCAAAATTCTGATGTGTGTTACACTCACATGACTTTCTCTACTCTTGTACAAACTATTTTTACAAACACTTATTCTCTATATGCTTCATGTTAATCGAGCTATCGAGATGTCAATGTTATTGGTAATTTTCATGTCGATGCAAGGGGAATATGGTAGGTTTTAAGCGATAGTCAAATATTTTAACGCTGGTTGCTATGTGGCGCATTCCATTCTCTTTGCATATCCAGGACATAAAAACAAGAATAATGAATTTGAGAAAAAGTATAGGTATTGGAAATTTTAAGGGAATAACAAGCAATATTTCCAAAACGATTTACTCAACAACAAGAATGTATATGATATAAATTATGTAGTTTAACGCGATCTCCATTTTTTGTGTAGTAAAATTTTGTCTATCTCTTATGGTTTATCAGTTTTGCAAAAGTCGTTCAGAATGAAGAATACTTTGGAGACATTCCCTGAAAATTCGAGATATACATTACAATATCTTAAACATATATTTTATTCAATATCGTTAGTCATTTTTGAGAAAATTAAAATTTTCGAACAAATGTTCCATGTAAAGTATAGTCTGGTGTGAGGCATTTTCTTTAAAACCTTCGTGTCGCATCTCTGGAAGATACTGAACCTAAATACCTAGTTTGGTGTTTTATCCGACTCATCGTTTCTGAGTTATGCTTCACAGGCACACTCGCAGACAGCCATGCTTTTTTTCGGATTCAGAGGGTCTCAAAACATGTATTTCCGGTGAAATCTCGGTATCGAATTTTTTGCCTGGAATACAACACTTCCTCTACTTACTATACGTAGTAGAGAAAGTAAAAAGTCATTCGCAAATACTTAATGTCGCGAAAATATTACTTGAAATGAATTTGTGTGTGTGTGTGGATTAAGTTTATATTTAACATGTTGGAATTTTCAAAAAATATCTCTCGAATGGATGAGGTATTTAAAATCGTTCTCGTCCTATGTTTACTAAGAGAATAGGCCAATCTTTATAAATGGAATAAATAAAGAGTAACGAGGATTGTTTAGGCCAGGCTCCATATTTCATTATTTATTTAGAATTAAACAAATGCTATTAGTCGTAATAGTTATACACGCGTAATAATCACGCACATACGACAGCAAGCAAATGCGCAAGTCAATTAATATACAATTAATTAATAAAAAATATTTAATTGTTTTCATCGATCAGCGAGAGCCTTATTTATTTTTAATAACGTATGTAATATTCACCGTTCTGAATACTTTTTATTCTTCATATTACTCTCGCCAAGGTATATTTCTTTGTTTAACACACCAAAAAAGAATCAGTTTAATTTTTGACATCATGCATGCAATTCTTGTATGTGAATATTTAAATAATGACAAAGATACAATGGAATGCTTAAGTACAGAATTTATACGGTATACGTTTAATTATAATTGTAATAGTGCTTCTCAAGTTTCATATTCCCAACGCTCGAGTCATATTCAATATTTTATTGAAAGAAATAAGAGCTATGAAACTTAATCATTAATAACCTTCATGTAGAATTTATATTAATTATCGGGAAAAATTTTTTTGTGGTAAGCTTAAAACATGTCTAGACTTGGTTTTCCACGGTT
Organism: Deroplatys truncata; assembly: GCA_030765065.1. Taxonomy (NCBI): domain Eukaryota; kingdom Metazoa; phylum Arthropoda; class Insecta; order Mantodea; family Mantidae; genus Deroplatys; species Deroplatys truncata. The sequence continues at coordinate 5,773,952 of CM060982.1, forward strand.
TGTGATGGAATTTCTGCACACAGGAAGCCATTAAGAAATTCTATTGTATCGCTAATAGTTATTTACCCAGAGGGTCTGTGGTTTTTCAGAGCACTTAGGATGTTTAATGAACTGGAAACGTCTGTCATTGTTCACTAATGATTGTTTACAGGACCTTGTTTTTTGCATTCTTCTTAAGATATTTAATGGCATGGAAGCGTCTGCCATTGTCCGTTAATGTGTCTACATAGGCGTTTCTTCCGAGAAGACCATATGCATTCTTCAGGGCTGTACAGCATATTTCTTTCAAGCAGGGTACGGAAGTGAATAATTCGTTGAATTTCTCAAAGTTCGCTACGTCTTTAGAAAGAACATTTAAAACGAATATAAAATGTATATTTGGAGTTTTCTGTGTGTTACTTTTATATCTACTAAGAAAGGTATGCCTGGTTTGAATGGTAATTATTACTTCTCTCGAGTGAGAAGAGGCATAGCGGTCTTATACTTTCAACATCAGTTGGAGCGTACCCCGATGTGATGGATAACCCTAGCCATTAAGAGCAGGTACCGGGGGAAAAACCCTAGAGTCCTGGTTTAACTATTTCTTAAGCTTCATTGTATTAGACGACGACGTATGCAGCGGTCGCATGCGTCTTGTTTTTCGTAAAGGGTTCTCGTGTTAACGTCTCATACTATCTATTTGCAATATCGTTTTCAGTTGCTTTTTAATTGATCTAAGCAATGCAATATTTTTTATAAACCCTCCGTTCAAAAGAAGAATTAAACAAACGTTATTAGCCGTAATAGTTATACACGCGTAATAATCACGACGAGAACAATCAGGTGGGCGAGTCAATTCATATACAATTAATTAATAGAAAAAGCTTAATTGTTTTTAATCGATAGACTGCGTCGTTTCATTAGAAGTGAGATATTCATGGTATATGAATAATGGGTGAGATAGCTCTAGGTGCGCAAGTCAATTACATTAATTAATAAAAATATTTAATTGTATTCATCGATCAGCGAGAGCCTTATTTATTTTTTAATAACGTATTTATTTATTTCATAATCAATTCCTCCGGAGACAACATGAACGCACTTCGCATGTTAAACGAGCATTATTTAACTAAAATGTTAATTCGCCTTTATTTTTTTCCGGAATCATATTTCGCTGAATTATATAGAGTTAAGATGGCCGTCTTGCGCACACCTTGAGTTTAAATATGGCGAATTCACAACTTTCGGATATGACCACCAGGGGCGCCGTGAGGAAACCCTCGCTGGTTCAGAGAGAAAAACCTGTTTCACTCATATTACCACCTGGCGCGCTGGTGTAGGTTGCGAACTGAAACGCGAGTGGAGGGGGTGCGGTAGTCGACTTGTCACTGCAAGTACCGAGAGACGGTCATTCGAGTGAAACGCATAGTGGAAGAAGGGTTGCGCTCGGGGTTCCAGCGCAATTATCACGCGATAACGACTGTTACGTCAACTCTGTCCTTTCAGCTATGGATTCATCTATGTGTTGTAATATTCTTATAAATCCAAAATATATTTTCCCTCAAAAGTAGAATTAAATAACTGTTATTACTCGTAATAATTATACACATGCTACCACACATATACGATAACGATCAGATGCGCACGCGAGTCAATTACATTAATCAATCAAAAATACTTAATTGTATTCATCGACCGACTAGCCGCGTTTCATTAGAAGTGTAATTTGTTGACATTAGTAGATGTATAAATGCCGGTTTAGAAGCAGGTGCGTGCGATTCAATTAATCAATCAAAAGTACTTAATTGTTCTAACAACAGCGTTTAATTGCATTAGTAGTAATATGATGGGGGTTCTATTTTTTTCAATAATGTTTTATGTATGGACGAACATTATCTAATTGATTGACACAATTATGTACTCAAACGATTTGCCGATGTGCGGCAGGCATCGAGAATCGCAATCCCCAATCGACAGGATGGATTTCCAGGCCAGCGTCACGCACCGAGAACCCCATTCCCTTATACCCCATCACCCGAGCGGCACATCCCCTACCCCAAACCAATCACCCGGGCGGGATTTAGACCTAGGGAAGGTACGCAACCGCCGTATAGGAACAATACACACTCTCCCACATATCCGCAGGGGAACCTATCAGACCACAAAGGGGAGGGAGGACACGCACCCCAGCGTATGGAAACAATACACACTCTCCCACCTATCCACAGGGAACCAATCAATCCACAAAGGGGAGGGAGGGGGGGGGCCACCGGCACGCGACCTGACACCATGGGGGAGGGGGGAGGACATGTCGGCACAGACCCAAGCGGCATAACACTAGAACAAAGAGGGGCGAGGTTAGCGACCAGGCGGCAAAAACAGTAGAACAAAGAGGGGGCGGGGCTAGCGACACGCGACCAGGCGGCAAAAACAGTAGAACAAAGAGGGGGCGGGCCTTGAAAACATAGAACAATAGGTCATTAATTCCTTTGTTCTGACCAGAACAATAGCCCATTGTTCTAGAACGCTCATATTATTCCTACTAATAAGAAATGCGTAGACGAATAACATTAGTTTATCTCTGCTGGAAAGAAGTATATAGAAGAATACGAAATGCGTAGACGAATAAGTTTAGTTTATCTCTATTAAAAAAGAAGTATACAGAGTACGAAATGTGCAGAAGAATGACATTAGTTCATCTCATTCAACAGCAAGTATGTACGAAAATAAGAAATGCTTAGTAGAATAACAATCGTTTGTCTCAATTATCAAAGTTATATATATATATATATATATATATATATATATATATATATATATAGAAAAGTAAGCAATACCTAGAAAGATAACATTAGTATCATCATTTAACAAGAAATATGTAGAAGAATTATATATGTGTAGAAATATAATATTAGTTTATCTCGATTAATAAGAAGTATATAGAAGAACAAGAAATGCGTAAAAGTATAAGATTAGCTTATCTGGCTTAACAAGAAGTATACAGAAGCACAATAAATGCGTAGAAGATTAACATTAGTTTATCTCGGGTACAAAAGGTATGCAGAATACGAAAGGCGTAGAAGAATAACAGTAGTTTATTTCCATTAACAACAAGTATACAGCAGAAAAAGAAATGCGTAGAAAAATAACTCTGGTTTATCTCTTTTTACAAGAAGTATACAGAAGAATAAGAAATGCGTAGAAGAATAAGTTTTGTTTATCTCGATTAACAAGATGTATATAGAAGTATAAAAATGAATAGAAGAATATATTAGTTTATCTCGATTAAACACAAGTATACAAAGAATGAGAAATGCGTAGAAAAATAGCATTAGTTAATCTCGATTAACAACAAGCATTTAACAATGAGTATATAGAACTTAAAAAATGCGTAAAAGAATAACATTAGTGTATCTCATTGAACAAGAAGTATATAGAAGAATAAGAAATAGGTAGATGAATAACATTAGATTATCTCTGTTAAAAAGAAGTATACCAAAGAATACGAAATGCGTAGACGAATAACATTAGTTTAACTCTGTTAAAAAAAGTATACAGAGTACGAAATGCGCAGAAGAATGGCATTAGTTTATCTCATTCAACAGCACGTATGTACAAAAATAAGAAATGCATAGAAGAATAAATATCGTTTGTCACGTTTAACAAGAAGTATATAGAAGAACAAGAAATGCGTAGAAGAGTAACACTGGTTTATCTCATTTTACAGGACGCTTATAGAAGAATAAGAAATGCGTAAACGAATAACATTAGTTTATCTCTGTTAAAAAAAAGTATACAGAATACGAAATGCGCAGAAGAATGGCATTAGTTTATCTCACTCAACAGCAATGTACAAAAATAAGAAATGCATAGAAGAATAAAAATCGTTTGTCACGTTTAACAAGAAGTATATAGAAGAATAAGAAATGCGTAGACGAATAACATTAGATTATCTCTAATAAAAAAAGTATACCAAAGAATACGAAATGCGTAGAAGAATAAGATTAGCTTATCTGGCTTAAGAAGAAGTATACAGAAGAACAATAAATGCGTAGAAGATTAACGTCAGTTTATCTCGGTTAACAACAGGTATACAGAAGAATAAGAAATGCGTAGAAGAATAACATTTGTTTATCTCGTTTAACAAGAAGTATATAGATGAACAAGAAAAGCGTAGAAGAATAAAATTATCTTATCTCATTTAACGAGAAGTATATAGAAACATGGCTGCGCTGTAGCCGGTTTGTTAGACCGCTCGCCTGCCACCGAGGCGGCCCGGATTCAATCCCAGGGATCTGCATGTAGGATTTGTGGTGGACGAAGGGGCGTATGTTCGGTCTTGTCCGCGTTCTCCGATTTCCCCCGCCATTCCTTCCACCAACTTCTCCATCATCACCTTTCCTTTCATCCATTTTACCAACATTTCGTTTCATCTACTTCCTTCATCCCATACCAGGCATCGGGCTGATCACCATCCTGGATGCTTTGGCTGACCAATGACTGTCTGCACCTCGACGGGCCTCTGACCCCATGCATCCGCTTGTAAGTCCTGGGGGGTGTACGTCCCACATAAGAGAAAGGTAAACAGATAAAAAATGAATAAATATAGAAGAGTAAGAAATGCATATAAGAATAACACTATTTTATCTCATTTTACAATAAGTATATAGAAGAATACGAAATACGTGGAAGAATAACATCAGTTTATCTCTGTTAACAAGAAGTATACAGAAGAAGAAAAAGTAATGTGCAGAAGAATAACATTAGTTTATCTCATTTAACAAACTGCGTATACAAAAATAAGAAGTGCATTGAAGAGTAACATCCGTTTATCTCGTTTAACAAGAAGTATACTGAACAACAAGGAATGCCTAGAATAACATTAGTCTATCTCAATTAACAAGAAGTATATAGAACAACAAGAAATGCCTAGAAGAGTAACATTAGCTTATCTCGATTAACAAGAAGTATATAGAACAGCAAGGAATGCCTAGAAGTTTAACATTAGTTTATCTCCATTAACAACAAGTTTACGGAAGAAGTAGAAATGTGTAGAAGAGTTACACTGGTTTATCTCATTTTACAAGAGTCATATAGAAGACAAGGAAATCTGTAGTCGAATTACATTAGTTTATCTCCGTCAACAAGAAGTATACAGAAGAATAAGCAATGCGCAGAATAATGACAATAGTTTATCTCATTTAACAAGATGTATGTAGAAAAAAAAGGAATGCGTAGAAGTATAACACTAGTTTGTCTCAAATACCAAGAAGTATATAGAAGAACAAGATATTTGTAGAATTTTAACACTAATTTATGTCCATTAACAATAAGAATATAAAGTAAAACAAAATACGCAGGAGAATAACATTAGCTTATATCATTTAAATGGCTATGCATTCAAAAGGAAGAAATACGTAGAAAAATAACATTAGTTTCCTCATTTAACAAGAAATATATAGAAGAATTGTATATGCGTACAACAATAACATTAGTTTATCTCGATTAATAAGAAGTATATAGAAGAGCAGGGAATGCGTAGAAGCATAAGAATAGCTTATCTCGCTTAACAAATGGTATACAGAAGAACAAGAAATGCGTAGAAGAATAACATTAGTGTGTCTTAATTAACAAAGTTATATATAAAGAAAAGTAAGAAACACCTAGAAAAATAACATTAGTATCATCATTTAACAAGAAATATATAGCAGAACTATATATGTGTAGATCTATAACATAAGTTTATCTCGATTAATAAGAAGTATATAGAAGAACAAGAAATGCGTAAAAGAATAGCATTACTTTGTCTCGATTAACAAGGAGTATATAGAAGAAGAAAAGCGTAGAAGAATAACATTAGTTTATCCCATTTAACAAGAAGTATTGAGAAGATCAAGGATTTCGTAGAAGAAAACCATTAGTTTAATTTGATTAACAAGAAACATATAGAAGAAAAAGAAATGCGTAGAACAATAAAATTATCTTATCTCACATAACGAGATGTATATAGAAACATGATTGCGCTGTAGGCGGTTTGTTAGACCGCTCGCCTGCCACCGAGGCCGGCCCGGGTTCAATCCCAGGGATCTGCATGTGGGATTTGTGGTGGACGAAGGGGCGTATGTACGGTTTTGTCCGCGTTCTCCGGTTTCCCCCTGTATTCCTTCCACCAACTCCTCCATCATCCCCTTTGCTTTCATCCATTTTACCAACATTTCGTTTCATCTACTTCCTTCATCCCATACCAGATATCGGTCTGATCACCATCCTGGATTCTTTGTCTGATCCATGAGTGTCTGCACCTCTACGGGTCTCTGACACCAGGCAAACGCTTGTAAGTCCTGAGGGGGTACGTCCCACATAACAGAACGGTAAACAGAAAAAAATGAATAAATATAGAAGAGTAAGAAATGCATAGAAGAATGACACTATTTTATCTCATTTTACAAGAAGTATATAGAAGAATACGAAATATGTGGAAGAATAACATCAGTTTATCTCGGTTAACAAGAAGTATACAGAAAAAAAAGTAATGCGCAGAAGAATAACATTAGTTTATCTCATTTAACAAACTGCGTATATAATAATAAGAAATGCATTGAAGAATAACATTCGTTTATCTCATTTAACAAGAAGTATACTGAACAACAAGGAATGCCTAGAAGAGTAACATTAGCTTATCTCGATTAACAAGAAGTATATAGAACAACAAGGATTGCCTAGAAGAGTAACATTAGTTTATCTCCATTAACAACAAGTTTAAGGAAGAATTAGAGATGCCTAGAAGAGTTACACTGGTTTATCTCATTTTACAAGATTCATATAGAAGACAAGGAAATGTGTAGTCGAATTACTTTAGTTTATCTTTGTTAACAAGATGTATACAGAAGAATAAGCAATGCAAAGAATAATGACAATAGTTTATCTCATTTAACAAGAAGTATATAGAAGAACAAGGAATGCGTAGAAGAATAACATTAGTTTGTCTCAAATACCAAGAGGTATATAGAAGAACAAGATATTTGTAGAATTTTAACCCTAATTTATGTCGAATAACAATAAGAATATAAAGGAAAACCAAATACGCAGAAGAATAACATTAGGTTATATAATTTAACAAGCTGTATATACAAAAGTAAGAAATACGTAGAAAAATAACATTAGTTTCGTCATTTAACAAGAAATATATGGAGGAATTGTATTTGCGTACAACAATAACATTAGTTTATCTTGATTAATAAAAAGTATATAGAAGAATAAGAAATGCGTAGATGCATAAAAATAGCTTATCTCTCTTAACAAGAAGTATACAGAAGAACAAGAAATGCGTAGAAGAATAATATTGTTGATCTGGATTAATAACAAGCCTATAGAAGAATCATAAATGCGTGAAGAATAATGATTTATCTCGGTAAAAGAAGTATATAGAAGGGTAGGAAATGCGTAGAAGAATAACATTAGATTATCTCGATTAGCAACAAGTATACACAAGGGTAACGAAGCGTAGAAGAAAAACATTAGTTTATCTCATTGAACAACAAGTATACAGAAGAACGGAAAATGCGAAGAAGAATAGCATTATTTTATCTCGGTTAACAAGAAGTATATAGAGGAATGAGGAAGGCGTAGAAGAGCAACATTTGTTTATCTCATTTATCAAGAGGCATAAAAAAGAATAAGAAATGCGTACAAGAATAACATTAGTTTACCTCATTAAACAAGAAGTGTATAGAAGAATAAGGTATGCGTAAAGGAATAATATTAGTAGTAGTCATATTGTGGCGACTCCAGCCCTCAAAGGATATGCCGCCATCTGATAAGGTTCTTTGTTCTATGCCGACAAGCCCCGCCCCCTCCTTTGAGGGCTCACATGCCGCCCTGGTCGCGTGCCGCTAGCCCCGCCCCCTTCCCTTTGTGGCCTCACCTAATGCCGACTGGTTCTGTGCCGGCAGGTCCTCCCCCCTCCCCCTGGTGTCTGGTCACGTGCCGGTGGCCCGCCCCCCTCCCTCCCCCATACGCTGGGTGCGTACTCTCCCTCCCCTTTGTGTTCTGGTTGGTTCCCTGTGGATAGGTGGGAGAGTGTGTATTGTTCCTATACGGTGACTACATTCCCGCCCCCCTCATTGTGACTTGTCTAAATCCTTGCCGTGTGATTGGTTCCCCTACGGATGTGTGGGAGAGTGTGTATTGTTCCTATACGGCGGTTGCGAACCTTCCCTAGGTCTAAATCCCGCCCTGGTGATGGGTTTAGGTTGGGGATGTGCAGCTCGGGTGATGGAGTATAAGGGAATGGGATTCTTGGTGCGTGACGCTGGCCTGGAAATCCACCCTGGCGATGGGGGAATGCGATTCTCGATGCCTGCCGCACATCGGCAAATCGTTTGAGTACATAATTGTGTCAATCAATTAGATAATGTTCGTCCATGCATAAAACATTAATGAAAAAAAGAATCGCCATCATATTACTACTAATGCAATTAAACGCTGTTCTTCGAGCAATTAAGTATTTTTGATTGATTAATTGAATCGCGCCGACCTGCTTCTAAACCGCCATTTATACATCAACTAATGTCAACAAATTTCACCTCTAATGAAACGCGGCTAGTCGTTCGATGAATACAATTAAGTATTTTTGATTGATTAATGTAATTGACTCGCGTGCGCATCTGATCGTTATCGTATATGTGTGGTAGCATGTGTATAATTATTACGAGTAATAACATTTATTTAATTCTACTTTTGAGGGAAAATATATTTTGGATTTATAAGAATATTACAACACTTAGATGAATCCATAGCTGAAAGGACAGAGTTGACGTAACAGTCGTTATCGCGTGATAATTGCGCTGGAACCCCGAGCGCAACCCTTCTTCCACTAAGCGTCTCAATCGAATGAATGTCTCTCGGTACTTGCAGTGGCAAGTCGACTACCGCACCCCCTCCACTCGCGTTTCAGTTCGCAACCTACACCAGTGCGCCAGGTAGTAATATGAGTGAAACTGGTTTTTTCTCTCTGAACCAGCGAGGGTTTCCTCTCGGCGCCCCTGGTGGTCATATCCGAAAGTTGTGAATTCGCCATTTTTAAACTCAAGGTTCGCGCAAGACGGCCATCTTAACTCTATATAATTCAGCGAAATATGATTCCGGAAAAAAAATAAAGGCGAATTAACATTTTAGTTAAATAATACTCGTTTAACATGCGAGGTGCGTTCATGTTGTCTCCGGAGTAGTTGATTATGAAATAAATAAATACGGTTAACATTATAGGTGAATATTACATACGTTATTAAAAAATAAATAAGGCTCTCGCTGATCGATGAATACAATTAAATATTTTTATTAATTAATGTAATTGACTTGCGCACCTAGAGCTATCTCACCCATTATTCATCTACCATGAATATCTCACTTCTAATGAAACTACGCAGTCTATCGATTAAAAACAATTAAGTTTTTTTATTAATTAATTGTATATGAATTGAAGGCGCACCTGGTTGTTCTCGTATATGCGTGATTATTACGCGTGTATAACTATTACGGCTAATAACGTTTGTTTAATTCTTCTTTTGAACGGAGGGTTTATAAAAAATATTGCATTGCTTAGATGAATTAAAAAGTAACTGAAAACGATATTGCAAATAGCTAGTATGAGACGTTAACACGAGAACCCTTTACGAAAAACAAGACGCATGCGACCGCAGTGTATCGTCTTATACAATGAATCTTAAGAAGCGGTTAAACCAGGACTCTTGGGTTTTCCCCCAGTACCTGCTCTTAATGGCTAGGGGTATCCATCACATCGGGGTAAGCTCCAACTGATGTTAAAAATATAAGACCGCTATGCCTCTTCTCGCTCGAGAGAAGTAATAATTACCCTTCAAAAACAGGCATACCTTTCTTAGTAGATATAAAAGTAACACGCACGAAGACTCCAAATATAAATTTTATATTCGTTTTAAATGTTCTTTCTAAAGACGTAGCGAACTTTGAGAAATTCAACGAATTATTCACTTGCGTATGGTGCTTGAAAGAAATATGCTGTACATCCCTGAAGAATGCATATGGTCTGCTCGGAAGAAATGCCTATGTAGACACATTAGCGGACAATGGCAGACGCTTCCATGCCATTAAACATCTTAAGAAGAATTCAAAACAATCATTAGTGGACAATGACAGACGTTTCCAGTTCATTAAACATCCTAAGTGCTCTGAAAAACCACAGACCCTCTGGGTAAATAACTATTAGCGATACAATAGAATTTCTTAATGGCTTCCTCTGTGCAGAAATTCCATCACAAACCGTGGAAAACCAAGTCTAGTCATGTTTTAAGCTTACCACAAAAAATTTTTTCCCGATAATTAATATAAATTCCACATGAAGAATATTAATGATTAAGTTTCATAGCTCTTATTTCTTTCAATAAAATATTGAATATGACTCGAGCGTTAGGAATATGAAACGGTGAGAAGCACTATTATAATTATAATTAAACGTATACTGTATAGATTCTGTACTTAAACATTCGATTGTATCTTTGTCATTATTTAAATACTCACATACAAGAATTGCATGCATGATATCAAAAATTAAACTGATTTTTTTTTCGGTATGTTAAACAAAGAAATATGATTTGGCGAGAGTAATATGAAGAATAAAAAGTATTCAGAACGGTGAATATTACATACGTTATTAAAAATAAATAAGGCTCTCGCTGATCGATGAAAACAATTAAATATTTTTTATTAATTAATTGTATATGAATTGACTTGCACATTTGCTTGCTGTCGTATGTGCGTGATTATTACGCGTGTATAACTGTTACGACTAATAGCATTTGTTTAACTCTAAATAAATAATGAAATATGGAGCCTAGCCTAAACAATCCTCGTTACTCTTAATTTATTCCATTTAAAAAGATTGGCTTATTCTCTTAGTAAACATAGGACGAGAACGATTTTAAATACCTCATCCATTCGAGAGATATTTTTTGAATATTCCAGCATGTTAAATTTAAACTTAATACACACACACAAAAATTCATTTCAAGTAATATTTTTGCAATATTAAGTATTTGCGAATGAGTTTTTACTTTCTCTACTACGTATAGTAAGTAGAGGAAGTGATTTATTCCACCCAAAAAAAATCCATACCGAGATTTCACCGGAAATACATGTTTTGAGACCCTCTGAATCCGAAAAAAAGCATGGCTGTCTGCGAGTGTGCCTGTGAAGCATAACTTAGAAACGAAGAGCCGGATAAACACCAAACTTGGTATTTAGGTTCAGCATCTTCCAGAGATGCGACACGAAGGTTTTAAAGAAAATGCCTCAAACCAGACTACCCTTTACATGGAACATTTTTCGAAAATTTCAATTTTCTCAAAAAATGACTCTATCGATATTGAATAAAATATTATATGTTTAAGATATTGTAATGAGAAATGAAATGTATATCTCAAATTTTCAGGGAATGTCTCCAAAAGTATTCTTCATTCTGAACGACTTTTGCAAAACTGATAAACCATAAGAGATAGATAAAATTTTACTACACAAAAAAATTGAGATCGCGTTAAAATACATAATTTATATCATATACATTATTGTTGTTGAGTAAATCGTTTTCGAGATATTGCTTGTTATTCCCTTAAAATTTTCCAATACCTATACCTTTTCTCAAATTCATTATTCTTGTTTTTATGTTCTGGACATGCAAAGAGAATGGAATGCGCCACATAGCAACCAGGGTTAAAATATTTGACTATCGCTTAAAACCTACCATATTCCCCTTGCATCGACATGAAAATTACCAATAACATTGACATCTCGATAGCTCGATTAACATGAAGCATATAGAGAATAAGTGTTTGTAAAAATAGTTTGTACAAGAGTACGGAAAGTCATGTGAGTGTAACACACATCAGAATTTTGATATTGGTTTAAATTTTCAAATACTTTTAATTTTTCTCAAATGGTAACTCGCTATTCGTTTTCCCGTGGTAATGCATAGAGAATAGAATTCTAAAGCCATCACATAGCATCAGACGTTTTTTTAAACATCTGTGACGTGTCTATTCACAATCGAAAGGTCGCTGGTTCGAGGAAAATTATATCTACAGAAACAATACATTATTTCACTCTGTGATTAATTTGGTAATGTAACAATAATTAACAATGAATTTTAGCGGTACATGTAAAAAATAAAATATATTTTTTATTTCCTAGCGTCATACGCAGAAGGATTCCCCTTAAGGAACGCTGGCGTGAGCGATGGTTTCCCCCATAACAGAATTAGACTTGCTTACGAATTGCCCCTGTGCGAGGCTAGCATTTTCCCTCTCCTACTTCTCGAATGTTTGGAGTAACCAATCAAAATCATTGTATTATATATCTTAAACTTTCACTCATACATTTTTTATATTGCAAAAGAACACTATAAAAAGGCTGCTTCGTCGGGGATTCTTACAGTTTCTCCGCTGAAATCAACGAGATAAGGTCTCTGGAAACTTTTCTCATTCAAAGTGAAATTTCAACGAACATCATGTCTGGTAAGTTGTAACAAACCACTACATTTACTTTTAAAAGTTAAATTATTCCTCTGTACATTTAACTTATATTTGCGTTCTTGTTTTTAATGTCTGGCATTTATATGCGAATAGTTGAACTTCTACTGTTAATATCTAGCTGCGCGAATTCTCAAAAAAATGTGAACAGTTTAGTTAAGTATTCACCTTGTTGAGTAATTATTATTCCGGATATTTAAATACGTGTTTTCACCGGGTGAATTATATTCCTTTCTAGAGAAATACAATTACTTGAAAACCCTGCGAATCGAATAAAAATGTTCTGTATAAATTTTCTTCCGGGGTAACCGTCGGTAATCGATCCGAAGACTTCATGTTTGCCTGCACTGGTCGAACATTCACTGTGAATGTTTCATTCCTCTCTCGCATTTATTTAGTAAAAACATTCAGCCTGTTTCCATCATGTTAAAGAGATATTTTCCATGATTGTGTCGAGAAATACACGTGCTTTATTTTTGTAATAGAAATTTCTCAGGTGTTTAAAATACATCAACATTTTCCCTGTATAAGGTATTCGCAGTAAAGTAAATTAACTTAATAATATATCTTTTCTTTAATAAATAAATAAAAATCTAACGCGTAAATTAATTGCGTTTTCAGCCTTCAGTTCTGCTAACATAGCTGAAGCATACATCCAGCTCCAGCAGGATACCCACCACCGGTTGCAGGATCGCTCATCAAATACCGTAATGATCAGGCACCCGAACAGTCGAATGGTAAGCATTCTACAGTGTTTTAAAAAAGTAATGTAACAATTCATATTAACTTTTTGTTCATATTCATTATTATTATTATTATTTCCAGGAAGTGGACTTTATTTTGGTATCGACCATCCATCGACCGCTGCAACGGCTCCACATGGTTTCAAAGCCTTCATGGGACCAAATCATCATGGAGGTGGCTCTGCCCCGTACATGCAGCAACACTCGTACGGTAAGAATTTACAGACTGGTGTTTGAGCAATTGTAACTAAAAATTATTTAATAGTAGACATACTTTGGCGATTCTAGCACACAAGCCTTATCTACGATAGCATAGTGTTCTGGATTGTATAAGGAGAAAAGGATATATTTAAGTGGAGTTTCTCACCCAATATTCAGTCACATAACTCTTTCGGTCTCCCAGAATTCTATGTATTTTTCACTCAGGTGTTTAAAACATGTATTTTTTCACATATAGCGTGCAGATTCTTTAGAATTCTGTACTTAAACATGCTATACTATTATTATTATTTATTTTTCCAGGAAATGGACTTTATTTCGGAGGCGGTATCGGTCAACATGCGAGCGCTGCACCGGTAGCTCCAGGCTTCGCGACTGTTGCACCAGTAGGCTTCGCGACCGCTGCACCGCCACCCCCAGGCTTCCAGAACTTCCTGGTACCAAATCAGCAGGGGTGGGGCCCTGCCCCATACATGCAGCAAGCACCGAACGGTAAGAATTTTTTTTCAACATTTTACGAACTTCTTTTACACATTCTATATTATTATTACTAATATTGTTATTATTATTTCCAGGAAGTGGACTTTATTTCGGAGGCTACATCGGTCAACATGCGAGCGCTGCACCGGTATTTCCAGGCTTCGCGACCGTTGCACCAGTAGGCTTCGCGACCGCTGCACCGCCACCCCCAGGCTACCAGAACTTCCTGGTACCAAATCAGCAGGAGTGGGGCCCTGCCCCATACATGCAGCAAGCACCAAACGGTAAGAATTTATCAACATTTTACGAAGTTCTTTTACACATTCTATATTATTATTAATATTATTATTATTTTCAGGAAGTGGGCTTTATTTCGGAGGCGGTATTGTTCATCAGGCGCCCTCTGCACCACACACATTCCCTGCATCAAATCAGCAGTGGTGGGGGCCCTGCCCCATACATGCAGCAACCACTGAATGGTAAGAATTTTTTCCACATTTTATGAACTTCTTTTACACATTCTATATTATTAATATTATTTTTATTATTATTAATATTATTATTATTCAAGGAAATGATCTGGGTGACCTTGGAAGCCAGCCTATAAATCTAGCAACACAGGAGTCAACATCACCGGAGATTGGTGAAGACTCGACCGCTGCACTATCCGCCTCCTCATCATTCGACATTCTGGAGGAAGTTGTACCAGATGCACCATCGACCTCCTCAGTCGCAGGCGATAAAACCGCCGCACCCTCGACCTCCTCAGGCGCAGGCGATGAAACCGCTGCACCCTCGACCTCCTCAGGCGCAGGCGATGAAACCGCTGCACCATCGACCTCCTCATCATCATCCAGTGATGCGACAGCTTTGAATGGAAAGAGAGGGCGGCATCGGACGGGAGCGAGCAGTTTACAATCAAAAGGGCCAAGGTTAGTGCTAGTAATTGCCAGGGGCTGGAATGCAATACCATCCAATCGGCGTTCAAGGGACGTATTTTTAATAGTAGAATAGAAAATACATTAAAAGTACTCGAGCCCAGAGTCTTTTTAGATGAATGCAAGGAGCTTATTATTAAAGAAGTGGAAAGCGTCTTGCAGAGAAGCATTTGTGGATTAAAGATGCATTGTTCCATGGAACTTGAATATTTAATCCGCAAACCAGATGAAGAGAAGAGTCTTTCCACTGGCTTTAATTCTAAGCCTGTACTGATTCTTCAGTCAAGCGATCTCAATCAGATCTTCTCTTCAATTGCGGGGGATATTTTGGAAAACATTTCTAAATTTGAGGGGGGAGCATCATCGAAGTCCTTGTCAAAGATACTCAGCCTGGTGATGGGCTTTACACACTACGACCCTTTACACGCAGGTTCATACATCGAATTGCCACTGAAAATCAGGAATAAAACTGCAATTATAAACATAAAGAATGAAGACAATTACTGCTTTGCATGGTGTATGCTAGCCTCTAAATACCCTGTTAAACGTCATGGCTATAAAACAACAGTATACCCCAAGGAACTGCTTTTCGAGGCATTCAATTATGAAGGTATCGAATTTCCGGTACCGCTCCATCAAATTGATTGCTTTGAAAAGCAGAACAGTGGAGTATCCATTTCAGTGTTTGGTATAGAGGAGGAGAATGAGAACATTATTCCCCTATACCAAACAGCTGAAAAGAAGCAGCATCATATCAATCTGTTATATATTGAGCAGGGGGAAAAGTCCCACTACTGTTTAATTAAAGACTTGTCTAGACTTGTAAGGAGTCAAGTAACGAAACACCAACATAGAATATGGACATGTGAGGCCTGCCTCAAGAGATGCACCAATGAAAAGGCCCTGGAAACGCACCGATTAAAATGTGGAAAATGCCAACTGCTTAAAATGCCTCAACAGGATGAATACCTTGAATTTAAAGTATTCTCCAAGAGCGTTCCTGTACCATTTGTTATATACGCAGACATTGAATCTGTTCTGGCGAAGGTTCACTCTTGCGAGCCCTCAAGCAGCTCGAGCTGGACCCGAGCCGTTCAAGAGCATGAAGCAATGTCTATTGGCTTGAAGGTGGTATGTAGACATGACGAGTCAATGTCAAAATTCTTTCTCTTTAGAGGTCCGAATGCCGTCGATGACTTTATCAAACAATTAAAATCAATTGCTGATGACGTCATCTATGTGTATTCCAATCCTAAACCCATGGATTTAACCCTTGAAGAGCAACAGAATTTTGACAATGCCTCTGAGTGTCATACCGATCTTTTTTCATTGTCTATCTAATTATGACAGCCACTTCTTGATAAGACGCCTGGCATATGATAATAAGCCCATATCGTGCATCGCTCAAAGTGGCGAAAGGTATATTGCGTTTAGCAAACGGTACAGGAACATCAGCTTCAGGTTTCTGGATAGCTTTAAGTTTCTTGACGACAAGCTGTCCAGCCTGGCTGACATGTTGGAGGAGAGTGATTTTAAAATAACAAGGGCAGAATATCCTGTTGAGGAGCACTTTAAGCTGCCAAAGAGCAAGGGAATATTTCCATATGATTATGTTTCAAGCCTTGCCGTACTCGAAGAAACTTCTCTACCACCGAAGGAGGCCTTCTACAGCACTCTCACTGACAACCACATTACCGAAGAGGAATACAGGCATGCTGTAAAAGTCTGGGAGGTCTTTAATATCCGGAATCTCGGAGAATACAGCGATCTATACCTGAAAACAGATATATTGCTCTTGGCGGATATTTTCGAAAAGTTTCGAGATCTCATCCTGGGAATGTATAAACTTGACCCAGCATGGTTTTATACATTACCAGGACTCGCATTTGACGCTATGTTGAAGATAACAAAGGCGAAACTTTCCTTAATATCCGACAAGAGCATGCTGGAATTTTTCGAGTCGGGAATTAGAGGCGGACTGTGCACAGTGGTGAAGGGCCACACCAAAGCTAACCACAGATACATGTCCAACTTTGACCAGCATGCTTCTGTTAAACACCTGTCCTATTGGGACATAAACAACTTATATGGAGCTTCTATGGTGTCTGCCCTACCGTACAAAAATCTGAAATGGCTCACCAGAGAAGAAATTGACAGCATAAACTTCGCAGAAATCAAAGAAGATTCAGAGACTGGATATGTGCTAGAAGCAGATATCGAATACACCGACCATATCCACGACGCCCATAACGAACTTCCTTTGTGCCCACAGAGCGCGATACCACCGAATGGCCAATACAAGAAACTGCTTGCAACATTAGAACAGAAAAGCAAATATGTCTTGCACTACAGGGTGATGCAGCAGTGTATCGAGCAAGGTCTAACTGTGAGACATATTCACAGAGTGGTGTCCTACGACCAGGCTAACTGGTTGAAGACATATATCGACGTCAACACCGAGAAGAGAGCACAAGAAAAGTCAAAATTCGGGCAAAACCTGTGGAAAAAGATGAATAACGCCGTATATGGAAAATTTATAGAGAATGTGAGAAAATACACTGATTTCAAAATAGTTGGAACCTGGAAACAAGCAAAGAAGTTGATAGCACGCAGCACTTACCTACGCACCATAATTTTTGAGGAAAATCTTGTGGGAATCGAACTGGGCAGAGAGGAAGTACATATGAACAAACCAATCTACATAGGACACGCAATTTTGGACATTTCAAAATTTATCATGTATGAATTCTTTTACAGTATCATGAAACCGAATTTAAAAGACTTGCTGCTGAATTACATGGATACAGACTCGTTCATTTTTGAAACGAGTTCTGATATCTATGAGTTCATCAGGGAGAACCCTCAATATTTCGACACTTCAAACTTCGAAAAGGATAATGTATATGGCATTAAGAAAGCCAATAGGAAAAAGATTGGGTTGTTCAAGGACGAATTGGGTGGCTTGGTTATGGAGGAGTATGTCGGTATTAGAGCAAAACTATACGCTTACAGATACGGAGGGCAGACAATAAAGAAAGCTAAGGGCATCACCAGGGCAGGCATGGATAAAATAGATTTCGGCCATTATTTTGAATGCTTAAAAGACCATAGCCTAAAAATTTATTCGGTACAAAAAACATTTCGGAGTAAACACCACAAAATTACAACAATTGAGCCAAATAAATTGGCGTTGAAGGGGGGTGACGATAAGGGGAAGTTGATGGAGGGAAGTTATAAGACTCTAGCGTGGGGCCATTATTCCCTTAGACCTGGTGAATGCTAGTGCCTAAACTTGTAAATATGTATAATGTAAATATTTGAAGATATCTTGTTTTTTTCAATCTGGATTTTGTAAATATTCTTTTAAATTGTTTATGAGGGTTTTTATAAATTAATTTTACCTCTGATGTCATTGTATATATCCATTTAAATTGTGTATGAGCGTTTGTATATATTAATTTTTCCGTCTGATGATGTCATTGTATATATTCATTTAAAGTGTGTGTGAGGGTTTTTATATATTCATTTTTCCCTCTGATAATGTCATTGTATATATTCATTTAAAGTGTGTGTGAGGGCTTTTATATATTAATTTTTCCCTGTGATATTGTCATTGTATATATCCATTTAAAGTGTGTATGAGGGTTTTTATATATTAATTTTTCCCTCTCATAATGTCATTGTATATATTCATTTAAAGTGTGTATGAGGGTTTTTATATATTAATTTTTCCCTCTGATAATGTGTTGTATATATCCATTAAAGTATGTGAGGATTTTTATATATTAATTTTCCTTCTGATAATGTGTTTGTATATATCCATTTAAATTGTGTATGAGGGTTTTTATATATTAATTTTCCCTCAAAAAAAGAGAAAATATGAAGGATTCTTAAAATAAAAAATACTCATGATTTTACCATCATAACAACTGGTGTTTATTAAGTCTTCATACATTACACCAAATCCTTTATATCAATCCACTGAGTATCTGCAAAACCATACCACTTTACAAGAACTTTGTTTCCACGTTTACGTATAACCTTTTCTACTAAATATGTGTTAGGATAGTTAGTCTTTTTTAGTTCATGTCCATAAAAGCCACCTTTTATGATTTCACCATTCCTATCCTTTAGTATGTATGTTGTAGGCTTGGTACGATTCACACGAAATACTTTGAAGATTTCAACGCTCCAGTTAGATTCATAACCCTTTTCAAAATGTCCTTTATGTTTAGATATCCTGACATAATCACCAACATTAAACTTCCTTGAAGCCTTCTTCTCTCTTCGGGCTTGATTATAATTATACACAGTCAGAAGAAAATCGTTGTTTTTCACTTCATTAGGCTTCATGCGGATAGTTGAATGAAAAGTATCATTGTACTTTACGAGGATTCCAGGTAAAAGATCTAGCCACTTGTATGAGCCTTGGACTAAAAACTCTCGGTACATCATATTCTTCAAGGTTCGAATTAAACGTTCAACAGCCGCAGCCTTCACATTGGTATAGGTGCTGTAGTGGTTAATATTATACTTAAACATTAATCGTTTAAAGAACTTGTTATAAAATTCTTTCCCGTTGTCACTTTGAATATTCCGGGGAGGGACGTCCATTTCTTGTAATATATCCTCCATAGCCTTTGCAACATTAACTCCACCCTTATCCTTTAAGGGTTTTGCATATGCCATTTTATAGTAAAAGTTGATTGCGATCAGGATGTATTTGAAATTTTTGTTCACTTTTGCATATGGTATCATTTCAATCAAATCAATTTGTAATAAATCATTCATACCTTTGCTGATAATTTTGCGTCGTAAATAGTTCCTCCTCGACGATCCGTGAAGCTCTCTGGCGATATTCTGTTTGGCGGTCATGCTATAATTTTAGATGCTTTCAACTCCCGGATAATTTCCTCAATCTCTCGAGTGTGACTATTGTTACCGGCGTCCCTCGAAGCAATAAGTAACCTCAGTCTATTCACTAATGTGTTAGGATTTCTCCAGAAAACGTAGTCAACCTCCTTATCAGGCTTATGCTCCTTCCATGACAGTCCTAGACCTGAATGTGTATTGAGCAAGGGTCGTATTATATTCTTGTATTTATACGATTTACCAGATTTCAAACGACCGTGCCTGCTGTAACCACTTCTATGAAGAAAAGTACTTTTCATAATCTTAGCGTACGTCTCCAAGTCTTCACTAGTGTGTGCAGAAATCTGAGGCGTTCGCTTAAAGATGAGGTCCGTCAAACCGGCGGTAGACTCATACGTTTCATCACCTATCAATATTTGATTATTTATAAAATGAATATCTTTATTTCCAAGCATATAACTTCCATCCTGATATCTCACACCGTACAATGTATCAATACGATCCTTGTCTTTTGAGCGAACGTGTTGAAGGTAAGTAGAAATACTTGTAGAATCACCAGCTTCATTCTTGACGGTCTTCACAGTCAACCCTCGTTGAGTGTCCAAAATATCCTTGAGTGGGGCGGTTACAGGCTTCAAAGCTTCGGCCATGACATGCTGAGTCTCAAACCTGAGACCTGTTAGAGCTCTCAGTTTTTCTTTTACAGCCCTGGTATGCTCGGCTACAGACTCTTTAAATCTTATGCTTTCACTATCCATCTTACAAATGGTGTGAAAATAGACGGTTACCATCAATTTATAGCCTGCGTCCAGCTTGAGTTCTCAACGTGTCGATAGCCTTAGCTAACATCTCTATCGAAGTTCTCAGTTGCTCGGTATCTTTCTTATGCTCCTGTGTATGTGTCTTGAACGCTTCAGCAAAGATTGCAGTATTAGCGTACTGGCTTCTGGCTGATTCTTCTAGAGTCGTCATTTGCTGCATATTAGTTTTGTAGGCGTCCATCATCATATTTACATTATCCTCCACTTTCTTAAGTTTATCATTGCAGCAATCAGTTTTGAGAGTATTCAAAACCTCTGTCTTTAACTGCCCGACTGTAGCCTCTAAATCTGAAACTCGCTTCATCGCTAACTCTTCTAAATTACTAATTTTCTGATTGCAAAGATTCTGAAGATTTGTTTTTTCTCTATCAAGCTCTGCGGTAACTTGTTTAATAGAGTCCATTACAGAATCCACTCTGTCTTTTGTAGAGGTTGTTAGAGTATCCACTTTACTCGTAGTTTTATTCAGAGTTGCTGTAATGTCTAGCAGCTTCTTGCCTATTTGCATCTCGATTTCCTTTGGTAAGTACCTGTTTAACTGCTGTCGCGTCTCGTTCGATTTCCTAATGATCATAGCTCTAGCATATCTTTTATTTACAGCATCCGTATCTCCGAGAGGATCTGCTATATCAATGATTCACATGTTACCATTACCATCTCTCGACTGCGTGAGTGAATTGACATATCCAACGATGAACTTTTTATTCACAACATCATTATCGTAAACAGGATCTAGCAATACCTTCAATCTAACTTTATCGATCACGACGTTATTTTCCTTATCTCTCTTGAGGATATATCTTGAAATCAATTCATCGATCAGGGTCTTAACCATAACCTCAACATTGTTAGCAGCTTGCTGAGAGAAATCGTGCATCCTAATTTCGAGAGCATCCACATAATTCTTATTGGAGGCATCATGATTATCTTCAGGATCGTGAACATTGCACAATCTCTTATTCTTGAATTGATAGTTTCCTTTGACATCTCAATTTATGATCAAACACTCTTCTAACTGGACCAGTTCTCTGAGAACCGAACCTATCGATGCTCATGGTTAACTACGAATGATCATTTTCTTTTTTGTCGAGCTTAATATATACATCAAAACCATTCCTATATCGTCCCTCATTCATGTAAAATTCAAAAACTATCACAACAAAGGGTCTTCCTTCTGTAGAGCTCTCCCAAACGTTCTTACATAGATCTTTAAATTCATTGTAGGTCATGTCGGTATTTACATAATCTTCGTAAATGTGCTTTAAGTTTAAATTGTCTTGTCTGAAGAGTATTATCATGTTTGTATTATCGCGAATTATATGTTTTGTAACTTTAGCATAGGACTGTGCTAGATATACAGAGTCGACATTTCGATGTCTACCCATACTGTAAAAGGATGCTATCTTTTTCTGCTTTTCAGTGATGACGTCATCAAATATAAAGATTGAATTTTCTTTGACTTCAGAAGGATGCAAAACATCATCCCCGTTGTCGAAGGTGTTCACTTCTATACCTTCGATGTTTCCGAGCACTTTAATTAGGTATTGGTACTTTGGTTGATAGAGAGACTTTGAATAAATATACAAATTTTCAAAACGTAGTCCATTCTCATGGAGTAGCATATTGAGTAATACGTTTGTTTTCCCTGCACTGGAGCTCCCTAAAATAAGAGCTCTGACATTAGATGGAAATAACTTGCCATGTCGATCACTTCTAAAGTCACTTTCAAAGTCTAATACCTGAATAGGTAGAGAGCAGTGCTGCTTAACAAGCTCCATGTTAACAACTAACTTATAAAATGCGTGTGCGATGTTTATATATTACCGGATGTAAAGTAGATAATGATTGATTGCAATGATATAAAAGGGCTAATGTATGCAATTACTCGCTTAGTATATCTTGAGAGCTAAGAGAGGAAGGTCGTTGCAGTATAAGCGCGGCTCTGGAATTATTAATTCCATAATTAATTCCCTCCCCTTTGAAGCTCACTTACCTGGATATAGATATTGTCGGCCTGGTACTAGATTGGAAAAACGTCTAAAAAGAGGAGACCCCGGAATTAACCAATTAGACGAAGCTTGCAAACAGCACGACCTCGCGTACGCTGAGAATAAGGACACCGCTTCAAGACAAATAGCGGATAATATTCTTGCAGAGAAGGCTTGGAAACGGGTGCAGTCATCAGATTCAACTTTTGGTGAAAGGTTAGCTGCAAGGCTAGTAACTGCAATCATGAAAGGAAAGGATGCAGTGGGAGCCGGAAAGAGGAAGAAGAAGAAGAAGAGAGGAGGGTTTTTACCATTGATACCCATCATTGCTGCTTTAGGCGCTGCAGCAGGCGGCGCTGCTAAGATAGCCTCTGCAGTCAATAAAAAAAGGCTGCTGATAGGCACTTAGCAGAAGTTGCGAGGCATAACAAGGCGATGGAGACACGAGGAAAGGGACTCCGAAAGAGAAGGTGTAAGAAGAGAAATAAACGAGGATTCTTACCTGCAATGCCGCTGATGTCGTCTTTAGCCGCTGCATCTAAAATAGCAAGGTCCTTGAAAAAAAGAGGATGTAAAGGCAGGGGTTTAAAGAAGAAGGCAAAAAACGGTGGAAGAGGATTGTACATATACCGGAGGAAGCCCTAAGTAACGTGGCCATCGAATATTATGCTAAACGTTTAAAATTTCCTTATTTTAGAGGAGTTTATATGATTGACAAACTTCCTTTAAAACCAAACCTCAAAGAGAGACTTATTACCAATCTCGATACCTCCGATAATGAAGGAACACACTGGGTTGCTATAAGGAAAGAAGGTGATGTCGCATACTTCTTTGATAGTTTCGGCGATTTGAAACCGCCTCCTGAGATTGAGAAATATCTACAAGGTGTTAAAATCTACTATAACACACAGAGATACCAGAATTTCGAATCAGTCATCTGCGGGCACTTGTGCTTGCAATTTCTTTTATCCTAGAAGCTGCTACATCGTCAAGATGAGTTATACAGTTACAGTGAGTGGGCCAGACACTGTTATTCCAACGTATTTAAACCCGCCTCTACAGCTAGATCCTCCAGGGCATTATGAGATTGCTCTCTTGAATTTTGAAACATTCTATTCAATACCAAATGTCGATGAAAGTAATAATAGATTTCATTATATTCATAATGGTAAACCTGAAACCATTATCATCCCACATGGAACCTACGAGATTGCCGATATCAATGCATTTCTAAAGGATAAACTAGGATTGAATGATGAAGTCTTCTTTATAAGACCTAACAATAATACAATGAAGGCCGAGATTAAATGTCCTTATACAATAGTCTTTTCTAAGGCTAGATCTATTGGTTCGCTTCTAGGATTCACAGACACTAAAATAATTCCTGCTGGAGAAGCTTTTGAATCTGACGATATTGTGAATATATTTAAAGTGAGTATCATACGTGTGGAGTGCAGTATTGCAACAGGCTCTTTCATTGACGGTAAAAGCGGACATTCGCTCTACGAGTTTTTCCCTTCTGTTCCACCAGGCTATCATATCTCTCAAGAACCTTCGAACCCGATATATTTACCGGTCATAGATACAAACTATATAGACCAGATCACTATTCGAGTGGTAGATCAACACGGAAAGGCGATCAACTTCAGGAACGAAGTTATCGCTACAAGACTGCACATAAGACGCAATGGCAATACATTTTAAAAGACATCGCAAATACTATAATAGACGACGTACACCACGTTCGAAGCATACTACCTCTCCAGCTTCCGAGGAGTTAACATGTGCTAACCGCAAGTTCTTCGAGGCGTTAGGTTACAGAACGCTATAATGGACATCTTAAACGTGACAGAAGTTCCAGCCTTTGACGACAAGATCACCAAGGAGGAGGAGCATATTTTTCTTTCATACAACACCTCCGCTCTGGATGTAAACGGTGAAACTAGAATACCATGCCAAGCTGAAGATTTGTATACGCTACCTAACAAGAGTTATCTCTACATCGAAGGTGATCTCACCAAGGTAGATGGATCACCTACTACAGCGAAGCTCGCTAATAATGCTATAGCCTTCATGTTTGATGAGATACGTCTAGATATGAATGCTACAACTATAGACAGAACAAGGATCCTGGAATTACTACAACTATACGAAATTATGTGACTCTCAACCCTATGGAGTCGAATCGGCTGCTGAATGCTGGATGGGCCTATCCTGGTGAAGAAGTTGATATAGTACACGCGACGAATGGAGCTTTCAATGCTGTAGTCCCTCTCTCGATGCTCCTAGGATTTGCTGATGACCACAAGGAGCTTATACTCAACAGTAAGTTTGAATTGATTCTCATTAGATCCAAAGATTCTAGAAACTGTGTCCTGAGTTCGAATGGAGAGGAAGCTAATGTAAGGTTAACTAGAATCGAATGGAGGATGCCTGTAATTCGTCTTTCCGATGCTGAAAGAGTTCACATTCTAAAATTTGTGAAGTCTGATAAACCTCTACACCTTGCCTTTCGATCTATGGATCTTCATACCCAGCCTGCTGTACCCCAGACAAGTTCTTTCACTTGGAATGTAGCAACAACATCTAAGCTCGAGAAACCTCGCTTCATCATAGTGTGCGCGCAGACTGCAAGATTGGGGGATTATATCAAGAACGGTTCCGAGTTTGATCACTGCAACATTACTAATTTGAGACTATTCCTCAACAGTGAATGCTACCCCTACCATGATTTGAACTTGGACTTTAAAAATTCAAAGTTTGCTTCACTATATGAAATGTACTGTAAATTTCAAAGTTCCTATTATGAAACAGATAATTATCCCCTCTTGAAGAGAAAGGATTTTCTTCACCGTGCACCATTATTCGTAATAGACTGTTCTCACCAACCCGAGGAGGTTGTAAATGGAGCTGTGAACATCAGAATCGACATTCAGGCATCTGCAAATATACCAGCCCAGACGTCACTGTACTGCCTGGTTCTACATGACAAAGTATTTACCTACAAACCTCTTTCTCACGTGATGCAAGCGCTTATATAATTATGTATATGTTTGGGTGAATGGTTTTGTAAAGGAATGTACTAGGATAAGTTTATAAATAATAAATTGAATTCATATACTAAAACACTCTTTTATTGACTTTAGCATACATTTCAAGCACTTTCCTTCTCCCCCTCCTACTCCCTGAAAAACTAGTTGCTCCTGACTTGCAGAAATCATTTAAAATATTCAAATGTCTTTCAATATAGGGCAATAGCTGTTTTAGGTTCCTTACACCCTCAATGTCTAAAGATATTACATTATTATTTAAACATGTATTTATGAAATGAATTGAATGGTCAAAAAATACAATAATATTGTATGCATAAATTACATTGTCACAATATTCATCACACGCAAACTTTTTTCCTTGGTGTAGGTAATCTTCAATCATTGGAATGTTTTTGGATATTATATCCCAGTCTGATTTTGTGATATAAACAAATGATTTATCACTTTCGCAGTTTATGTAGAGGGAGGGGGTGTCATAGTATAGTCCAATGTTCACTGAATGGGAGGGTGAGATGCATGACGTCATCAAGCGCCTGTGATCGATTCTCCATGCTCCTCCGGGGTATCTTCAATGAATAAGAAGACCATAGGACCCTCGTTGATGATCCTCCTCTTACACCGTCTCTTCTGCTTTTTCTCCCCAGTCTCGTTCTGCCCCTTCCTCCGCCCCCTCCTCACACCCCTGCAACATATATTCAAAACAATGTTAGAAATAGGTTTAGTTAATGATTTCATGCGTCTGAAAGAGAAAATACATATATTAGAAAAATCCTCTCCCCTTGTCACACAAAAACGTACTATCAAAGAGTGTCATACTCACTTCACGGGCTTGCACGATTCTGTGTGCATCTCGGGCGAGCAATCTGGAGTCATCTGATTTATCCACTCATGTAGCCTCATTGCTTTATCATCAGGGTTAGTAGTAATGGCGGGTAGTGGAGCGGCATCCTCATCCATAGGTTGTGTATGGCGTTCTGCGATTGGATATTCCACTATATCGACATCGCGTCTCTCAGGATCCAGCTGCTCTATTTGCACGGGTACCTTAGGCGCAGTCACTCGCAGTCTGTAATAATTTAATTTTTTAGGTTAGACACAGAGTAGCATTAGAAGCAGTAAATGAATATGTAATTTAACATTTCTTCTACTTACTCGAGTTTTCTCTTCCTGCGCTGGTAGACCTCGCAGTTGTCGTTACATAGGAAGAAGGATGTCATGCGTTCATGCTGGGCTGGGTTAGTACAAAGTACAGAATGCATGTACCCAGTGCACGACTCTGTATCACATTCAGCTAGATGTTTCGAGACGAAGACATCGTCAACTTCATCGACATCGCTAAGATCCTCCACATCAACACCCATGCGATTTTCACTGAAAGAATAAAATAATTTCAAGTTAGATTTCATTTAACATGCGTACAATATATTACCGAGTTATAGAAATATGTATATTACTTACATGTTCGCTCCTCGATAAACAGGACAGCTCTCTGTACACACTTCCAGTGTAGTCATGTGATCATGATGCGATGGTTGAGTACACAATACTGAATGCATTAAACCATTGCATGTTTGGGTATGGAAGTATACGTAGTGAAAATAATCTTCTCCGCACTCGCTCCAGTAATCATTCACCTCAGATGCACGATGATCACCAGCCATTTCGATTATCACTGAACGAACACAGAAAAACAATAAATGGTCGCTCCGGCTGCCAGCGTTCCTTATATACTGTAGACGGTGACGTCACACGGCGGTGGAGGGGGTGGAATGCATGTTGAGACCTGTTATTCACCCTCCAGGCAGAAGCCAGCCGTCTGTTTTTGAATACCAAGGAAAGTCCTTGGCGAGCGTGTTTTAACATGATTTACCGACGCCGACAGAGTGGAGCCGGGCTAGTCTACACGTCGAGGCTTGTTAGTGACGTCACGCACACAGTCGCGGAGTGGGGATGAAACTGGTTATTACCAGACCGAAGTCGGCTGGCGGGTTTTCCATTACATGTTGGACTGTTGCCGGAGATAGGTTAAGGCAGTGAGCCGGATAGTTATACATATTCTACCGCACATATACGATGGCGGTCAGGTGCGCGCGATTCAATTAATCAATCAAAAATACTTAATTGCTCGAAGAACAGCGTTTAATTGTAATAGCAGTATATAAACATTGATTCTTTTTTCAATAACACATTACCTAATTGATTGACACAATTATGTACTCAAACGATTTGCCGATGTGCGGCAGGCATCGAGAATCGCATTCCCCCATGGCCAGGGTGGATTTCCAAGCCAGCGTCACGCACCGAGAACCCCACTCCCTTATACCCCATCACCCGAGCGGCACATCCCCTACCCCAAACCAATCACCCGGGCGGGATTTAGACCTAGGGAAGGTACGCAACCGCCGTATAGGAACAATACACACTCTCCCACATATCCGCAGGGGAACCAATCACACGGCAGGGATTTAGACAAGTCACAATGAGGGGGGCGGGAATGTAGTCACCGTATAGGAACAATACACACTCTCCCACCTATCCACAGGGATTCAACCAGAACACAAAGGGGAGGGAGAGTACGCACCCAGCGTATGGGGGAGGGAGGGGGGCGGGCCACCGGCACGTGACCAGACACCAGGGGGGAGGGGGAGGACCTGCCGGCACAGAACCAGTCGGCATTAGGTGAGGCCACAAAGGGAAGGGGGCGGGGCTAGCGGCACGCGACCAGGGCGGCATGTGAGCCCTCAAAGGAGGGGGCGGGGCTTGTCGGCATAGAACAAAGTACCTTATCAGATGGCGACATATCCTTTGATGGCTGGAGTCGCCACAATATGACTACTATTAGTTTATCACGATTAACAAGAAGTATATAGAAAAACAATAACAGCGTAGAAGAATAACATTATTTTATCTCGATTAACAAAAAGTATACAGAGGAATAACAAATGCGTAGAAGATTAGCATTAGTTTATCTCGGTTAACAACAAGTATATAGAAGAATAAGAAAAGCGTAGAAAAATAACATTAGTTTGTCTGCATTAACAGCAAGTATACAGAAGAAAAAGGAAATGCATAGAAGAATAACACCGGTTTATCTCATTTTACAAGAAATATATAGAAGAATAAGAAATGCGTAGACGAATAACATTAGTTTATCTCTGCTAGAAAGAAGTATATAGAAGAATACGAAATGCGTAGTCGAATAACATTAGTTTATCTCTATTAAAAAAAGAAGTATACAGAGTACGAAATGCGCAGAAGAATGACATTAGTTTATCTCATTCAACAGCAAGTATGTACAAAAATAAGAAATGCATAGTAGAATAACAATCGTTTGTCTCAATTATCAAAGTTATATTTATATATTTATATATATAGAAAAGTAAGAAATTCCTAGAAAGATAACATTAGTATCACCATTTAACAAGAAATATGTAGAAGAATTATATATGTGTAGAAATATAATATTAGTTTATCTCGATTAATAAGAAGTATATAGAACAACAAGGAATGCCTAGAATAACATTAGTCTATCTCAATTAACAAGGAGTATATAGAACAACAAGAAATGCCTAGAAGAGTAACATTAGTTTATCTCAAGTAACAAGAAGTATATAGAACAGCAAGGAATGCCTAGAAGAGTAACATTAGTTTATCTCATTTAACAAGAAGTATGTAGAACAGCAAGGAATGCTTAGAAGAGTAACATTAGGTTATCTAATTTAACAAAAAGTATATAGAACAGCAAGGAATGCCTAGAAGAGTAACATTAGTTTATCTCAATCAACAAGAAGTATATAGAACGACAAGGAATGCCTCGAAGAATAACAATAGCTTATCTCAAGTAACAAGAAGTATATAGAACAGCAAGAAATGCCCTGAAGAGTAACATTAGTGTATCTCATTAAACAAGAAGTATATACAAGAACAAGGAATGCCTAGAAGAATAACATTAGTTTATCTCATTTAACAAGAAGTATATAGAACAACAAGGAATTCCTAGGAGAGTAACATTAGTTTATCTCAATTAACAAGAAGTATATGGAAGAACAAGATGTGCGTAGAAGAATAGCATTACTTTATGTCGATTAACAAGAGGTATATAAAGGAAATATAAATGTGTAGAAGAATAAGATTAGTTTACATCATTTAACAAGAAGTGATTAGAAGAACAAGAAATGCGTAGAAGAATCACATTAGTTTATCTCGATTAACAAGAAATGCATATAAGAATAACATTAGGTTTTCTCGATTAACAACAAGTATACGGAAGAATAACAAATGCGTAGAAGATTAATGTTTGTTTATATCGGTTAACAAAAAGTATACAGAAGAATAAGAAATGCGTAGAAGAATAACATTAGTTTATGTCCTTTAAAACAAGTATACAGAAGAATAAGAAATGTGGGGTAATTAATTCGATTACAGACCAGTTTAATTGGCGGTGCGTCACAAAAAATGTATTATTACCGTTAAATGCTTATATCTCGTATATGGAAAGAGATAGCGATATGCAGTAAAGGGTGTCTATATCCTTAGAATGTAATGCGTCACTGACTGCTGTTCCAAGTTGACCTGGTGGTCTTGGGCTGAATCGCGTGACATGAATATAAATTTATCTTCGAATAATATCACAAAGTAGTTAAGATAAAGACGACGAATAAAGGTTTATAAATAAAACTACTTTCTTTGTAATGCATATTTGACTACTATCGTCCTGACGAAATTACATCTCTTGGATGAATGCATGATTAAAAAGGTAAAAAAAAAAAAAAAAATACGTAACGAACACGCGATAAGTCGACGCGTCTTAAAATGAATGCTAGAGCTATACTTCCTACCTGGACGAGCCTCTCGGGCATACTGAAATGTCCTCTATACCGCACCCGTAATTAGAGCTGGTTATTCCCGCCCCACTCTCGCTAGGACCAGTAGTCTCCGACCCGCTTCTCTCACAGCGCAGCTCCTAGCCTACAGCACGCGCGTACCCTAGCGGAGAGAGTCGGAAGCACGCGGTCTTACTCACCACGAGCAGCTGTGATGAAGCAGCCATATTGAATGGTTTAACGTGCATGGCAGCCATATTGGGTATATGAAGACATCCAGTATATACATTAAACGCAGGTATGATTTGATTTTAAAAATGGATTGCGAGACATTATATTTTACAAGACGGCTTTAGAAATGAAATATGATAATCTTTCCGCTAAATGTAAATAGCTGGAATCGATGACTTTAAAAATGTTTACCCACTTTGAACTGAAAAAATATGATAAATTTTCTAATACGATCCTACGAGTTTAAAATCCCTGTAACTCTGGAAAAATATACTTTGCTCGTGAGCGGTTTTCTGCGATAACTGTGAATTAAGCATGGTTTTCTGTGATAAATGGACATTTAGCGTATAAAAATGTCATATTGTGTACTGATTCTTTAGGGCGAATGAGATGTACGAGGGAAAGAAAGTACTGAAAACATGAAATAATAGGGTATATACATGAATTTAATTAAATAAGGAGAGAAAGTATTATCATAAAAATTATTTTAACTTTGCTGTGAAATGGATTGAGGTGTTGGTATGCGCGTTTCATCATGTCGACTGACCCCCGACAGTCTGTCTACAGGTATGACGTCATCTGGCATGGTATCCTATTGTTATGAGTTGTATGGTATAAACCTGTTTTTACGGTCTGGTTCAGACAATAACGTCTGTGACTTTCATTCGAGGTCGTAGGTTCCATTTCCGTAGGGACGGTCACTCTGACCTTAGGTTTCTCGCAGTTTTCGCGGTCTGCCTGCGAATGCCTGGGCGGTTTCTCATCTATCACGATTTACTTTCCCTTTCGTTTACATCTTTCACATGTATAATCCGAGGGTCTCCCTGGTTCGATTACCATCGGATGTTCACTCTGACCTCAGATTTTTCGCGGGTTTCCCTGATCTGCGGGCGAATACCTGGTGGTTTCTCATCGATTTCTATTTTCTTTCATTTAAATTTGATTTACATCTTTCGCGTGTGCTTCTAGAGTCCTTTGTTTCATTTCTCTGTCGGTCGCTCACTCTATCCTGGGTTTTTTCATGGTTTTCCCTGGTCTGTAGGGGAATGCCTGAGTGGTTTTCTCACCTATTACGATTTTCTTTCATTTTATTTGATTTACATCTTTCAGGTATACAATCTGAAGGTTTTCCCGGGTTCGATTGTCGTTGGTTGTTCACTCTGATGTCATATTTTTCGTGATTTTCCCCGGTCTGTAGGCGAATGTCTGGGTGGTTTCTCATCTATCACGATTTTCTTTCATTTTATTTGATTTACATCTTTCACGTGTGCTTCTAGGCTCCTTTGTTTGGGTTCCCGTCGGTCGCTCACTCTATCCTGGGATTTGTCATGGTTTTTCCCTGGTCTGCAGGCGAATGCCTGAGTGGTTTCCCGTCTATCACGATTTTCTTTCACTTTATTTGATTTAATCTTTCACGTGTACAATCTGAAGGTTTCCCTCGTTCGATTGCCGTTGGTTGTTCACTCTAACATCATATTTTTCGTGATTTTGCCTGGTCTGTAGGCGAATGTCTGGGTGCTTTCTCATCTATCACGATTTCCTTTCATTCTATATAATTTGCATCTTTTACGTGTGCTTTAGGGTTCAGGAGTTCGATACCCATTGGTTGCTCACTCCTACATCATATTTTTTATGGTTTGTCTTGGTTTGCAGGCGAACGCCTGGGTGGTTTCTCATTGATTCCGTTTTCCTTTCCCTTTAAATCTTTTTCATTTATATCTTTCACGTATGCTTCTAGAGCTCCTGGTTCGAGTCCCGTTCGACGCACACACTAGCCTGAGATTTTTCATGGTTTTCCCTGGTCTGTAGGCGAATGTCTGAGTGGTTTCTCATCGATTCCGATTTCCTTTCATTCTATATAATTTGCATCTTTTACGTGTGCTTTTAGGGTTCAGGAGTTCGATACCCATTGGTTGCTCACTCCTACATCATATTTTTTATGGTTTGTCTTAGTCTGCAGGCGAACGCCTGGTTGGTTTCTCGTTGATTTCGTTTTCCTTTCCCTTTAAATCTTTTTCATTTATATCTTTCACGTATGCTTCTAGAGTCCCTGGTTCGCGTCCCGTTCGACGCTCACTCTAGCCTGGGATTTTTTTTATGGTTTTTCTTGGTCTGCAGGCGAATGCCTGAGTACCGTATGCTGTCACGATTTCCTTCCATTCTATATAATTCACATCTTTAACGTCAACAATCTGAAGGTCTCCCTGGTTCGATTACCATCATCCGCTCACTCTGGTCTCTGATTTTTTCGTGATTTTCCTGGTCTGCAGGCGAATGCCTGAGTACCGTATGCTGCTACGTTTTCATTTTCATTCGCATCTTTTTTGCTTCTAGGTTTTGTTGCGCAGGGGGAATGCTTGCCTCTTGCTCGGTAACGGATCGTTCATCACTTTCGCGAGTCAAGCTCCCCGAATCTGTACGATTATAGCCGAACAATACATCATCCTCGCAATACATTACACTTTCTCTAAGCACTCGAAACTGTACGAGAAGCTCGAACGTCAGTGTAACATGAATTGAAATATAAGAGCTTACACGCTTCATCACCGTTTTTAGTATTAATATGCAGTATAATTGATCAAAAAAAGGTTCGTGCTTCCTCCATAAATAGAGCGAACTTGAGCATTGGACTTCATTCTGTTAATCATCTCCGAGGTGACAACATCGTTGTTCTCCTAGAAAATAAGCGACCTTCTAAAGTGTTATCAAGGTAAAGTGGCTAACATTTCTTTGAAGAATGGTTAATACGTTATATAATTGATCCAAAAAGGTTCGCGCTTCCTCTATAAATAGAGCGACCTCTAGCATTGAAATTCATTCTATTGATCGTCTCTGAGGTGCTAACATTGCTGTTCTCTCAGAAAATAATCAACCTTCTAAAGCGTTATCAAGGTAAAGAGACGTACATTTCCTTGAAGAAAGGTTAATACCTTATTATATCAAGAAGAAAAATGAATAAGTCCTCATATAAGGATATCATTCCTAGTGCCTCAGGATATTCTTGTGGTAAATGCTGTAAGAAGTTCCTCCGTGGATATGATAAAAGACGACATGGGCTACGTTGTAAAAAGCTCTTCAAGTGTAAATATTGTAACGTAGCCTTCAAAGACAGTTATAAGGTCCGTCGACACGAAGATGCGTGTGAAATAAACAGGCCTGAGAAGAAACGTAGATTAGAACCGACAAAGCATGAGTTATTTTCTACATTGGACGACTATGACATGAAAGAATATGAAACTTCATTCAATGGACGCTTGAAATCATATTTTATACGTTGAGAATCAGCTAAGGACCTGATTATGTACCTGCATGAGGCGAAACAGCGGATAATCCAGGCCGTACATAAAGACCTTGGTATTCACAAAAGTGTGAAAATTAATCTGTTAGCTGAGTGTAGATTTGTTAACAGTGTCGGAGAAACCTGCGACAAAACATTTAAAACACGGAATCAAGCTGTTTTCCTAGAAACGGATCTGGACTCTATGCTGGAAACGAAAATGAAGAAGATGGTTACTGAAATGGAGGAATCACAACTTAAGGGTAGCAACTGGGCTCTGCTTGCAGTAGAAGGAGTTCGACTTCGTATTAACAAGTACAATCCGTTACGTGGAAGTAGCTACATACCCCTACCGCCATCTGTTGAAGCAAGAAAAGCATGCATTAACATCCAGAATTTAACTGATGAGGTATGCTTTATGTATTCTGTATTAGCCACATTTGTCAGCGTCAAGCCTCAACGGGTGAGCAAATACAAGAAACTTCAAAATAAATACGACTTCAGCTGTGTTTTCTACCCTACGCCCCTTTCTCAAATACCTAAATTTGAGAATCTTAACAGGATGTCTATCAACGTCTTCGGCCTGGATGAGAAGCATGAAGTGTATCCGATAAAGGCTGCTGAGACTGAACTATCTGACCACCGTGACCTCCTACTATTGAGTGACAGTAGTGGGAGACATCACTACGTTTATATAAAGAATTTTGAAAAACTTATTCGACGTCAGAAAACTATGCATAAAGAACGTGTTTATACCTGTAAGCGTTGTTTTACACATTTTGACGATCGATATGGACAAAGTGGACTGGAAAAACTACAAGAACATGCACCATCTGTAATCAGCATGGTGTTGCAAGGGTACTTATGCCTACAAAGGAGAAATCAATTGTACAGTTTAAAAATTTTGAAAGGATGTTGAAACTACCTTACGTCATCTACGCAGACTTTGAAAGCATTCTCGCTCCATGTCATACATGCATACCCGATCCGAAACTTCATATACATCCCCTTATCAGCAGCATGTTCCCATGAGTTTCTGCGTTTACGTTAAACCGTCAACCAACGTTGAACATCTGGAAACTGGTCTTCGTAAGCATCCCTAAGTATATCGTGGTGTTGATGCTGCTCAGAAGTTTATGGAATACCTGTCATTCCTTGCAAAGGAGATTAATAATATATACAAATCTATCATGCCTCTGAAACTTACAGATCAACGGCAGACCGATTTCAACGCTTCTACAGTATGCTACTTGTGTAGAAAAACCTTTACTGAAGAGAACTATAAAGTACGCGACCATGATCACATCAGTGGTGAATATCGGGGAAGTCTACATAATGAATGTAATTTACCCTGCAAAACACCTAAATATTTTCCTGTCTTCATGCACAACCTCAGTGGGTATGGCTCACACTTCATTGTTAAGGAGCTGGGATGTACAAGTGAGCGGGTGGAAGTAATTCCTGGCTCTGAAGAAAGCTATATATCATTCTCCAAGTATGTAGGAGATATAAAGCTTCGGTTTGTAGATAGTTTTCGGTTTCTCAGTACAAGCTAGGATAAGCTGGTGAAGAATCTAACATCGTACCCTGACACACTGAAACACTTCGGAGAAGACAAGATGAAGTTGATGACAAGTAAGGGTGTATTTCCCTATGATTACGTCACTTCATGGGACGTCTTGAACGAAACTTGCCTGCCTCCTAAGAACTAATTCTACAATAAATTGAATGAAGAAGAAATTAGTGATGCTGACTACGATCACGCTAGAAATGTATGGGAGCTGTTTAATGAAAGAAACCTGGGTGAGTACAGCGACCTCTACTTAATATCTGATGTACTTCTTCTACTTGATGTCTTTGAGACATTTAGAGATCAAACCCTCAAAACGCATAAAGTCGATCCGGCCCATTATTTTACCTCTCCAGGACTTACATGGGATGCCATGTTGCTGTATACAGGAATTCAGCTGGAACAGTTACAGGATTATGACCAATTGCTCATGGTGGAATCCGGTATAAGAGGAGGTTTATGTCAAGTCTCCCACCGTTATGCAGATGCTAATAACGCTTACATGGACAAGTATGATCCGTCGAGACCAACCCAATTCATTACATATGAGGGCGCTAATAACCAATATGGGTGGGCCATGTGTCACGGCCTCCCTTATGGTGGATTTGAGTGGATATCACCTGAAAAATTTGACTTAGAAAGACTACAAGAAGATGATCCTCATGGATATATATTAGAAGCCGATATCGAGTATCCTGCAGAACTTCACGCTCTGCATAATGATTTACCATTCCTGCCTGAGTGTATGAAGCCTAAGGACTCGAGTACAAAGAAACTGATACCTCATCTTAGACCTCGAAAGAAGTATATAGTACATTACATGGCTTTGAAGCAAGCACTTAATAACGGACCATGGTTAACAAAAATTCATCGAGTGCTACAATTCCGCCAGTCACAGTGGTTAAAACCGTATGTGGAATTTAACAACAGACTACGACAAAAGACAGCAAATGGTTTTGAAAGGACCCCTACAAACTGTTTAATAACGCCATGTTTCGAAAAACAATGGAAAACCTTCGTAACCGTATGGATATACGACTGGTGACAAATGAGAAGACTCTGGAAAAGTTAATTGCAAACCCTACGTTTATCGATCGAACAATATATGCTGCTAATCCAGCCTCTGTACATATGGCCTCTCGTCAGATCGTATTCAACAAGCCTATATACATTGGAATGAGTGTGTTGGATATCTCCAAGACATTAATGTACCACTATCATTATGATGTGTTGCTGCCATATTATGGATCTGAAAAGTTGAAGCTCATGTATATGGATACTGATTCGTTCATTCATCGTGTGATGACTGAAGATGTGTACCAGGACAAGCTGCGTTTTCTCGAACACCTAGATACAGCTGATTACCCTGTCAACCATATATGCTATTCAGCTCTAAACAAGAAGGTGTTCGGAAAATTTAAAGATGAGCCTAATGGTAAAATCATCCAGCGCTTTGTCGGACTACGACCTAAGATGTATGCACTAGATATCCAAGGCTCAATGATAAAAAAGATTAAAGGCATTAAGCGTAGTGCTATCAATCAGTACATTACATTTGAAAGTTATGCTGACTGTCTTAAAACCGGAGAAATCATTAGAACACCCACGAATCTGATCCTGTCCCGGGAGCATGCTCTTGCCACAGTACAAGTGTATAAAATCACATTGACTCCGTTTGATGATAAAAGAGTTATTGCTGAGGATGGAATAACGACATATACGTATGGACATTACAGCATTACAAACAGCGTTTAAAAGAATGTAAGTCAAAGATGAAGATTTTCTCGTGAGTCTACAATCTTAAAAAAATGAAGGTTATCCGTGTGCTGTGTATGCAACTAGCTGATGACTGATGAAGAAAGAAGAAGATAGAAGGGAAGGTGGTAACCCAGCCATTAGGAGCAATCCTAGTGCTAGTCTCAAGCCTAGATAAAAAGGGGAGAGACACCTACAACGAGCTAAAATAAAGGTATGTTGACATAAACGTTTCAATTAAAACTCTCGAATAATAAAACCTGAATAAAACATTGCTATTTCACTAAAAGAAAGTCGAGGTTATCTCTGGTTAGGCGGATTAGGTTAGACGATGACTGAGTAGAATAGATGATGAGAGGAGCGTTTGGGATTGGTCGGGTTAATCTAGGCTAGGCCCTCGTACTTATTGTCTAAGTTATGAAGGATGAATTAGTTTAGATTGCCTTAGCAATGGGTTGGTTACGTGTTGTTCTTACGTTTTGTTACGTGGTTATATAGTTGCTACGTGTTGTTACGTCGTGTGACGTTTCTGGTTACGACATGTCACGTGATGTTACGTGGACACGTGCTTATGTTACTTAGTGTGACGTCTTGTTACGTGATGTTACGTCTTGACACGTGGTTACGTGCTTATGTTACGTAGTGTAACGCCTTGTCATGCTGTTATGTCACGTTGTGTTACGTCTTGTTACGTGATTATGTTTGTTGGTTACGTCTTGTTACGTGATTATGTTAGATGATGATAGGAATGAATAGACAATGAGAAGATCCAGAGCATACAAGGTGGGGATAGGTTAGGACGTATACTTCACTGTAAACCGATATACAGTTTGTCCCTCTCCGTCTCGTGCACTACTGTTTAACATATAAAAAGTTTGTAAGGTTTAAAAGTATATAAAAGTGGTGTAACGTTGGATGAGAAATGTTTTATAATCTAATTACTCTCATTCCTCCTCCCCCTTCAACCCCTGTCTATCCTTGTACCACTCCCGGTTTCTATATTTCTCCCATGTAAACGTATACTCTACTCCTCAACCCATGTCTAGACTAGCACCTCTCCTCGTATTCCCTACCGCTCTCATATAAATGCATTTTCCTCCTTAAAGACTCTCTCAACCTAGCACCTACCTTCGTTTTCCTCGTCTCTCCATATAAACGCATACTCTGTCATTCAAACCTTCGTGCCTAATACCTCTCCTCGGTTTGCTAGCTCTCCCATATAAAAACGCCATATTGTACCCTTCAATTCCTGTTTAGTATAGCATCTTTCCTTGTATTCCCTATCTCTCTCGTATAAAGCGTATCCCTCCCTCCTTTAGCATCTGACTAGCCTAACATCAGCCCTGGTATTCCCTATCTCTCCCCTATAAACGCATTTTCCTCATTGAACCGTCGCATCTACCCTCGTTCTCCGTATCCTTTCCCACATAAACGCAAACGTGGCCCAGCTTCTGTGTATAATACCGTCTGTCTCCGTTTTCCATACATTCCTCATATAAGCGTATACCCTACTCCTTAACCTCTGTCTACACTAGCACCTCTCCTCGTATACCCTATCTCTGTCGCATAAAGCATACCCCTTCCTCCTTCAGTCCCTGATCTGTCTCGGAACTCTCCTCGTTTTCCCTATCTTCTCCATATAAACGCATCTTTCCTCCTTGAAGGTTCTCTCAACCTAGCATATACCCTCGTTTTCCTCGTCTCTTCATATAAAAAGCCATACCCTACCCTTCAAACCCTGAGTAGTGTAGTACCTCTCCACGTAACCCCTATCTCTCCTGTATATATGTTCATATTCCTCCTGCTTCAGCATCTGTCTATCCTAAAATCTGTTCACGTTTTCCCTATCTTTCTCATATAAACGCATATTCCACATCTCAAGCTCTATCTAGTCTAACACTTCTCCTCGTACTCCCCGTATCTCTCATATAAAGCGCATCCCCCCTCCTTCAACCTCTATCTAGCCTACCATCGATCCTCGTAGTCCCTATCTTCCCCATATAAACGCATTTTTCCTCTCTGAAGGGCCTCTCAACCTAGCATATACCTTCGTTTTCCCTATCCTTTCCCATATAAACGAAAAAAATGGCCCAGCTTCCCCCTATATATGCTACTTATATAGAAGAATAAGAAATGCGTAGAAGAATAACACTGCTTTATCTCATTTTACAAGAAGTATAGAGAAGAATTGACAAATGAGTAGACGTAATAACATTAGCTTATCACTGTTAACAAGAAGTATACAGAAGAATAAGAAATGCACCGAAGAATGCCATTAGTTTATCTCATTTAACAAAAAGTATAAACAAAAATAAAAAATGCATAGAAGAATAACATTAGTTTATCTCATTTAATCAGAAGTATATAGAAGAACAAGGAATGCGTAGAGCAATAACATTAAGTTTATCTCAATTATCAAGAAGTACATAGAAGATCAAGATATTCGTAGACTTATAGCAATAATTTATGTCGATTACCAAGAAGAGTATAGAGGTAAAAGAAATGAGTAGAAGGATAACCTTGGGTTATCTCATTTAACAAGCTATATATAGAAAAATAAGAAATACGTAGAAGAATAACATTGTTTTACCTCATTTAATAAGAAATATATAGACGAAATAGAAATGCATAGAAAAATAACATTACTTTATCTCGATTAATAAGAAGTATATAGAAGAAAAAGTAATGCGTAAAAGAGTAAGATTAGCTTATCTCGCTCAACAAGAAGTATACAGAAGTACAAGAAATGCGCAGAAGAATATTATTAGTTTAACTCTATTAATAAAAATCATATAGAAGAAAAAGAAATGCTAGAAGAATAACATTAGTTTATCTCGAATAACAAATAGTATATTGAAGAACAATAAAGCGTAGAACAATAACACTAGTTTATCTCATTTAACAAGAAGCATATAGAAGAATACGAAATGTGTAGATAAATAACAATAGTTTATTTCGGTTACCAAGATGTATTCAGAAGAATAAGAAACTCGTAGAAGAATATTATTAGTTTACCTCATTTAAAAACAAGTGTATAGAAGAACAAGGAATGCGGAGACGAATAACATTAGTTTATCTCGATTAACAAGAAATATATAGAAGAACAAGAAGTGCGTAGAAGAATAACATTAGTTTATCTCGATTAACAAGTATACAGAAGTACAATAAATGCGTAGAAGAATAACATTAGTTTATCTCGGTTAACAAGAAGTATATAGAAGGATAAGAAATGCGTGGACGAATAGCATTAGTTTATGTCGATTTACAAGAGGTATATAGAGGAAAAAGAAATGTGTAGAAGAATAACATTAGTTTATCATGGTTAACAACAAGTATAAAAAAGAATAAAAAATGCGTAGAAGAATAACTCTGGTTTATCTCATTTTACAAAACGTATATAGAAGAACATGAAATGCGTAGAAGAAGAACAATAATTAATCTCGGTTAACAAGAGGTGTACAGACGAACACGAAATGAGAGGAAGAGTAACATTAGTTTGTCTGGGTTAGAAACAAGTACACAGAGGAATAATAAATGCATAGAAGATTTACTTTACTTTATCTCGGTTAACAACAAGTATACAGAAGATCAAGAAATGCGTAGAAGAATAACACTGCTTTATCTCATTTTACAAGAAGTATATAGAAGAATAAGAAATGCGTAGACGTATTAACATTAGTTTATCTCTGTTAACAAGAAGTGTATAGAAGAATAAGAAATGCGCAGAGGAAGGCCATTAGTTTATCTCATTTAACAAAAAGTTTAAACAAAAATAGGAAATGCATAGAAGAATAACATTAAGTTTACCTCAATTAACAAGAAGTATATAGACGTACAAGATATGCGTAGAATTATGGCAAAAGTTAATGTCGATTAACAAGAAGAATGTAGTGAAAAAAGAAATGCATAGAAGAATAACCTTAGGTTAACACATTTAACAAGATATATATAATATAGATAAATAGGAAATAAGAAATCATTTAACAAGAAGTGATTAGAAGAACAAGGAATGCGTAGAGGATTAACATTGTGTTATCCCATTTAACAAGCCACATATAGAAAAATAAGCATAACGTAGAAGAATAACGTTAGTTTACCGCATTTAACAAGAAATATCTGGATGAATTAGAAATGCATAGAAGAATAACATTAGTTTTTCTCCTTTAACAAGTATGTAGAACAACAAGAAATGCGTAGAAGCATAAGATTAGCTTATCTCGCTTAACAAGAAGTATACAGAAGTACAAGTAATGCGTAGAAGAATAAATGTTGTTTATCTCGATTAATAACAAGCCTATAGAAGAATAAGAAATGTGTAGAAGAATAATGGTTTATCTCTGTTGAAATAAGTATATAGAAGAATAAGAAATGCGTAGAAGAATAACATTAGTTTATCTCACTTAACAACAGGTATATAGAAAAATGAGAATGCGTAGAAGAATAAAATTATTTTATCTCGGTTAAGAAGCAGTATATAGAAGAATGAGGAATGCGTGGAAGAATAGCACTATTTTATCTCGGTTAACAAGAAGTATATAGAAGAATGAGGAATGCGTGGAAGAGTAACATTACTTTATCTCATTTAACAAGAAGCATAAAGAAGAAAAAAAATGCTGCGTAAAGGAATAACATTAGTTTATCTGGGTTAACGAGAAGTATACAGAAGAATAAGAAACGCGTGGAAGAATAACATAAGATTACCTCATTTAACAAGAAGTTAATGGATGAAAAAGGAATGCGTAAAAGAATACCATTAGTTTATCTCGATTAACAAGATGTATATAGAGAAACAGTAACAGCGTAGAAGAATAACATTATTTTATCTCAATTAACAACAAGATTACAGAAGAATAATAAATGCGTCAAATGTTAACATTGGTTTATCTCGATTAACAATAAAAATACAGAAGAATAAGAAATGCGTAGAACAATAACATTAGTTTATCTACACTAACAAGTATACAGAAGAATAAGAAATTCGTAGAAGAATAATACTGGTTTATCTCATTTTACAAGAAGTATAAAGAAAAATAAGAAATGCGCAGAGGAATGGTATTAGTTTATCTCATTCAACAACAAGTATATACAAAATAAGTAATGCATACAAGAATAAAAATCGTTATCTCATTTAACAAGAAGTATATAAAAGAACAAGGAATGCGTAGAAGAATAACATTAGTTTGTCTCAATTAACAAGCAGTATATAGATGAACAAGATATGTTTAGAATTTTAACACTAGTTTATGTCTTTAAGAAAAAGAATATACAGGAAAAAGAATTGCGTAAAAGAATAACATTAGGTTATCTCATTTAATAAGCTATATATAGAAGAGTAAGAAATACGTAGAAAAATAACATTAGT
Source organism: Deroplatys truncata (assembly GCA_030765065.1). Lineage (NCBI taxonomy): Eukaryota > Metazoa > Arthropoda > Insecta > Mantodea > Mantidae > Deroplatys > Deroplatys truncata. The sequence continues at coordinate 5,816,623 of CM060982.1, forward strand.
ATCATCGTTGATATTGTAATGAAAAGAAGCTAGAAACAGTGATGTGTATTGAATTTATTTAAAGGTGAGTCGGAATTGTTACACTAACATCACTTAAGTTTACTCACTTAACATGTTTCGGGAAACAGTTGTTCCCATCCTCAGAAGTTAATTCGACTGGCCCGTGTTGTTGGTGTTTCCGTTTTTTGGACTGGATCCTGTGGTGGCATCTTGTGGTGGAGAAATGTACTTCCAGAGAGGGTTTGGTGGCGGCAAATCAAAATTCATTTTATGTGTGTTTCTAAGTAGCTCATAAATAAATCTGCCAAGAAGGGTGAAAGTGGGTTGCCCATGGTTAGACCAGTTGGTTGTTGATAGAACTTTTTATTGAAACTAAAACAATTTTGTGCAATGCATAAGTTGGTAAGTTGTATGAGGTCTTCTATTTCTTCTTCAAGTAGGTTAGTCTGCTGTAGCCATTTCTTTAATTGACGCAGGAGTTGATCTGTAGGGACACTTGGAAATAGTGCAGTGACATCAAAGGAAACTAATCTGTCTTCTGGTTCGAGTTCCAGGGATTTTATCTTCTGTATTAAATGTTCTGAATTCATTATGTTTTTGTTATTGAATTTTGGTAGTGAAGAGAATCTCTGTACTAATCATTTTGCCAGTTTGAAGGTAGGAGAATCAATATTGCTGACGATTGGTCTCATCTTATTACCCGGTTTGTGTATTTTAGGTAGAGCATACATTCTTGGTAAAGTGGGGTGGTCTGGTTTTAATCTAGATTTATCAGTGTCTGTTATAGTTTTGCTTTCCTGGATGGTTTGATTGAAGGCTTTTAAATGTGATTTTAATGGGTCTTCTTGAATTTGTATGTAATTCTCTTGTTGCAGCATATTTTCTACTCTGGCAATATAATCATCTTTTTGCAGTACAACTAGTTTATTTCCCTTGTCAGCTTTTGTGTATACTACTGGTTTTGATTTTAATGTTTTGATCATATGTTTGGTTGGGAAATTGTTATGTTTATCTGCTTGTAAACTTCCTTTCCATACATGTTTAAAGTTTGGAATAGATATGTTGACGACATCTTCGCTGTTGTCCCTAATAGGTTCATACAAGACTCCTTAGCCTTACTAAACCTACAGAACCAATCAATAAAATTCACCATAGAAATAGAAAAAGAAGCCATGCTACCCTTTTTAGACCTAAAAATCATCACAGAACAAAAGAACCTAATCTTTGGCATATACAGGAAGCCAACACACTCTACTAATTACATAAAAAATAAGAGTTTCAATCCAACCACACACAAACATGCAGTACTAAACCGCCTAACACATAGACTGGTATATACCCCCTTAAATAAAAAATAATACCAGTTAGAATACCAGCATATAGTAGACACAGCAATACATAATGGGTACAACAAAACAACTATTGACAAAAAAATTTCAAAATTCAAACGACAGATGCACATCAGAAACACAACAAATCTCAGCCAGCAAGATAAAGAGCTAAAGTTCAAGAAATTCACATACCACCCAGGAACATTTCACAAATTTAAGAAGATTTTCATGAAACATAACATCAGCCTAGCTCCGCAGAACAAATTTAACATTGAGAAATTACTTTGTAACAAGTTAAAAGACCCCATTCCACAAGACAAAAAAGCTGGTATCTATAAAATCAATTGTTCAGATTGCAATAAAGTATACATAGGTAAGACAAAAAGAAACCTAGAAACTAGGCTAAAGGAGCACATGAGATGTATTAAATACAAACAAATGGACAAATCTGCAGTTTCACACCATTTTTGGACCACTAATCACAACATCAAACCCAATATTACATTAGTCAAACCAGCCAAATTTGCAGCCGAATTAGATGCATGGGAGAAGATCACCATTCTAAAACACCACACACATCTAATGAATTTTGATTTGCCGCCACCAAACCCTCTCTGGAAGTACATTTCGCCACCACAGGATCCAGTCCAAAAAACGGAAACACCAACAACACGGGCCAGTCGAGTTAACCTTCTGAGGATGGGAACAACGGTTTCCCGAAACATGTTAAGTGAGTAAACTTAAGTGATGTTAGTGTTACAATTCCGACTCACCTTTAAATAAATTAGTATCATCATTTAACAAGAAATATACAGAAGAGCTATGTATGCGTAGAACAATAACATTAGTTTTACTCGATTAATAAGAAGATATAGAAGAATAAGAAATGCGTAGAAGAATAACATTAGTTTAACTCGATTAATAACTATCATAATAAAGGAAAAGAAATGCGTAGAAGAATAGCATTAGTTTAACTATATTAATAACAATCATAATAAAGGAAAAGAAATGCGTAGAAGAATAACATTAGTTTAACTATATTAATAACAATCATAATAAAGGAAAAGAAATGCGTAGAAGAATAGCATTAGTTTAACTATATTAATAACAATCATAATAAAGGAAAAGAAATGCGTAGAAGAATAACATTAGTTTAACTATATTAATAACAATCATAATAAAGGAAAAGAAATGCGTAGAAGAATAGCATTAGTTTAACTATATTAATAACAATCATAATAAAGGAAAAGAAATGCGTAGAAGAATAGCATTAGTTTAACTATATTAATAACAATCATAATAAAGGAAAAGAAATGCGTAGAAGAATAGCATTAGTTTATCTCGATTAATAACAATCATAATAAATGAAAAGAAATGCGTAGAAGAATAGCATTAGTTTATCTCGATTAATAACAATCATAATAAAGGAAAAGAAATGCGTAGAAGAATAACATTAGTTTATCTCGATTAATAACTATCATTATAAAGGAAAAGAAATGCGTAGAAGAATAACATTAGTTTATCTAGATTAATAACTATCATAATAAAGGAAAAGAAATGCGTAGAAGAATAACATTAGTTTATCTCGATTAATAACTATCATAATAAAGGAAAAGAAATGCGTAGAAGAATAGCATTAGTTTATCTCGATTACTAACTATCATAATAAAGGAAAAGAAATGCGTAGAAGAATAGCATTAGTTTATCTCGATTAATAACTATCATAATAAAGGAAAAGAAATGCGTAGAAGAATAACATTAGTTTATCTCGATTAATAACTATCATAATAAAGGAAAAGAAATGCGTAGAAGAATAGCATTAGTTTATCTCGATTAATAACTATCATAATAAAGGAAAAGAAATGCGTAGAAGAATACCATTAGTTTAACTCGATTAATAACTATCATAATAAAGGAAAAGAAATGCGTAGAAGAATAGCATTAGTTTATCTCGATTAATAACTATCATAATAAAGGAAAAGAAATGCGTGGAAGAATACCATTAGTTTAACTCGATTAATAACTATCATAATAAAGGAAAAGAAATGCGTAGAAGAATAACATTAGTTTATCTCGATTAATAACTATCATAATAAAGGAAAAAAAATGCGTAGAAGAATAACATTAGTTTATCTCGATTAATAACTATCATAATAAAGGAAAAGAAATGCGTAGAAGAATAGCATTAGTTTAACTCGATTAATAATAATCATAATAAAGGAAAAGAAATTCGTAGAAGAATAACATTAGTTTAACTCGATTAATAACTATCATAATAAAGGAAAAGAAATGCGTAGAAGAATAACATTAGTTTAACTATATTAATAACAATCATAATAAAGGAAAAGAAATGCGTAGAAGAATAACATTAGTTTAACTATATTAATAACAATCATAATAAAGGAAAAAAAATGCGTAGAAGAATAACATTAGTTTATCTCGATTAATAACTATCATAATAAAGGAAAAGGAATGCGTAGAAGAATAGCATTAGTTTAACTCGATTAATAATAATCATAATAAAGGAAAAGAAATTCGTAGAAGAATAACATTAGTTTAACTCGATTAATAACTATCATAATAAAGGAAAAGAAATGCGTAGAAGAATAACATTAGTTTAACTATATTAATAACAATCATAATAAATGAAAAGAAATGCGTAGAAGAATAACATTAGTTTAACTATATTAATAACAATCATAATAAAGGAAAAGAAATGCGTAGAAGAATAACATTAGTTTAACTATATTAATAACAATCATAATAAAGGAAAAGAAATGCGTAGAAGAATAACATTAGTTTAACTATATTAATAACAATCATAATAAAGGAAAAGAAATGCGTAGAAGAATAACATTAGTTTAACTATATTAATAACAATCATAATAAAGGAAAAGAAATGCGTAGAAGAATAACATTAGTTTAACTATATTAATAACAATCATAATAAAGGAAAAGAAATGCGTAGAAGAATAACATTAGTTTAACTATATTAATAACTATCATAATAAAGGAAAAGAAATGCGTAGAAGAATAACATTAGTTTAACTATATTAATAACAATCATAATAAAGGAAAAGAAATGCATAGAAGAATAGCATTAGTTTAACTCGATTAATAATAATCATAATAAAGGAAAAGAAATTCGTAGAAGAATAACATTAGTTTATCTCGAATAACAACAAATATATCGAAGAACAAGAAACCGTAGAAGAATAACACTAGTTTAGCTTGTTTAACAAGAAGCATATAGAAGAATAAGAAATGCGTAGAAGAATAACATTAGTTTATCTCCAATAACAACAAATATATCGAAGAACAAGAAAGCGTAGAAGAATAACACTAGTTTATCTGGTTTAACAAGAAGCATATAGAAGAATAAGAAATGCGTAGAAGAATAACACTAGTTTAGCTTGTTTAACAAGAAGCATATAGAAGAATAAGAAATGCGTAGAAGAATAACATTAGTTTATCTCCAATAACAACAAATATATCGAAGAACAAGAAAGCGTAGAAGAATAACACTAGTTTATCTGGTTTAACAAGAAGCATATAGAAGAATAAGAAATGCGTAGAAGAATAACACTAGTTTAGCTTGTTTAACAAGAAGCATATAGAAGAATAAGAAATGCGTAGAAGAATAACATTAGTTTATCTCCAATAACAACAAATATATCGAAGAACAAGAAAGCGTAGAAGAATAACACTAGTTTATCTGGTTTAACAAGAAGCATATAGAAGAATAAGAAATGCGTAGAAGAATAACACTAGTTTAGCTTGTTTAACAAGAAGCATATAGAAGAATAAGAAATGCGTAGAAGAATAACATTAGTTTATCTCCAATAACAACAAATATATCGAAGAACAAGAAAGCGTAGAAGAATAACACTAGTTAATCTGGTTTAACAAGAAGCATATAGAAGAATAAGAAAGGCGTAGATGAATGACAATTGTATATTTCGGTTACCAAGATGTATACAGAAGAACAAGAAACGCATAAAAGAATATCATTATTTTATCTCATTTAAAAACAAGTGTATGGAAGAACAAGTAATGCGGCGAAGAATAACATTAGTTTATTTCAAATAACAACAAGTATATTGAAAAAAAACGAAGCGTAGAACAATAACACTAATTTATCTCGTTTAACATGCGATATATAGAAAAATAAGGAATATTTAGGACAATAATATTAGTTTACCTCATTGAACAAGAAGTATATAGAAGAATAGGAAATGTGTAGAAGAATAGCATTAAATTATTTCACTTAACAAGTATACAGAAGAATGAGAAATGCGTATAAAAATATCACTACTTTATCTCATTTAACAGGAGGTAGATAGAAGAACAAGAAATGCGTAGAAGAATAACATTAGTTCGTCTCGATTAACAAGTATACAGATAAATAAGAAATGCGTAAAAGAATAACATTAGTTATTTGGATTAACAGGAAGTATATAGAAGAATAAGAAAAGCGTAGAAGAATAGCATTAGGTTATCGCATTTAACAAGAAGTATATAGAAAAATGGCGGCGCCGTGGCCGATTGGTTAGACCGCTCGCCTCTCACCGCGACGGCCCGGGTTCAATCCCATGGACCTGCATGGGGGAATTTTGGTGGACAAAGGGGCGTCTGGTCGGTTTTGTCCGCATTCTCCAGTTTCCCCCCCCCCCCATTATTTTCTCCAACTGCTCCATTATCACCTTTCCTTTCATCCATTTTACCAACATTTCGTTTCATCTACTTCCTTCATCCCATACCAGGCATCGGGCTGATCGCCATCCTGGATGCTTTGTCTGATCAATGACTGTCTGCACCTCGACGGGGCTCTGACCCCATGCATCCGCTTGTAAGTCCTGGGGGTGTACGTCCCACATAAGAGAAGGGTAAGCAGATAAAAAATGAATAAATATAGAAGAGTAAGAAATGCATAGAAGAATAACACTATTTTATCTCATTTTACAAGAAGTATATAGAAGAATACGAAAATACGTGGAAGAATAACATCAGTTTATCTCGGTTAACAAGAAGTATACAAAAGAAGAAGAAGCAATGCGCAGAAGAATAACATTAGTTTATCTCATTTAACAAACTGCGTATACAAAAATAAGAACTGCATTGAAGAGTAACATCCATTTATCTCATTTAACAAGAAGTATACTGAACAACAAGGAATGCCTAGAAGAGTAACATTAGTTTATCTCGATTAACAAGAAGTATATACAAGAACAAGAAATGAGAAGAGGAATAAGATTAGCTTATCTCGCTTATAAAGTAGTATACTGAAGTACAATATATGCGTAAAAGACTAACATTATTTTATCTCCATTAATAACAGGCGTATAGAAGAATAAGGAATGCGTAGAAGAATAACATTAGTTTATCTCTAATAACAAAAAGTATACAGAAGAACAGTGTATGCGTAGAAGAATAGAATTAGTTAACCTCGGTTAGCAAGAAGTATATAGAAGAACAAGAAAAGCGTAGAAGAATAACATTAGATTATCTCGGTTTAAACAAAGTATATAGAAGAATAAGAAACGCGTAGCAGTAAAACATTAATATATCTCGACTAAAAACAAGTATACAGAATTATAAGTAATGCGGAGAAGAATAACATTAGTTTATCTCATTTAAGAAGTAGTATATAAAAAATAAGAAATGCGTAGAAGAATAACACTGCTGTATCTCATTTTACAAGAAGTATATAGAAGAATAAGAAATGCGTATAAGTATTAACATTAGTTTATCTCTGTTAACAAGAAGTATACACAAGAATAAGAAATGCGCAGATGAATGCTATTAGTTTATCTCATTTAACAAAAAAAAAAAAACCAAAATAAGAAATGCATACAAGAATAACATTAGTTTATCTCATTTAATAAGAAGTATATAAGAACAATGGATGCGTAGAAGAATAACATTAAGTTTACCTCAATTAACAAGAAGTATATAGAAGAACAAGATATGCGTAGAATTATAGCAACAGTTTATGTCGATTAACAAGAAGAATGTAGAGAAAAAAGAAATGCATAGAAGATTAATCTTAGGTTATCTCATTTAACAAGCTATATATAGAAAAATGAGAAATACGTAGAGGAATAATATTAGTTTACTTCATTTAACAAGAAATATATAGAAGAAGTACAAAAATAAATAACTTTATCTCGATTAATAAGAAGTATATAAAAGAAAATGTAGTGCGTAAGTAGGTAAATATAGAGAGAGCTGGCGCAGTTTTTTGGGCATATATGGGAAAGGATAGGGAAAACGAGTCTGGATGGGGCGGTTCAAGGAGGCAAATGGGTTTATATGGGAGAGATAGGGAATACGACGACCGATACTACGCTAGACAAGGTTGAAGGAGGGAAATACGTTTATATGGAAGAGATAGTAGTGAGGTGTTAGACTAGACAGAGGTCGAGGAGTAGAGTATGGTTTATATGAAAGGTATAGGAAAACGAGGACGGGTGTTAGGCTAGACAGAGATTGTGGAGTAGAGTGTAGTTTATATGAGAGGTATAGGAAAACGAGGAGAGGTGTTAGGCTAGACAGAAGTCGAGGAGTAGAGTATGGGTTATATGAGAGGTATAGGAAAACGAGGAGAGGTATTAGGCTAAGGATGTTGAGTATGCGTTTATAAGGAGAGACGAGAAAACGTAGAGATCCTATAATAGGATAGACAGGTGGGAAAGGTAGAATGTGTGTTATATGAGCGGTATAGGAAACCAAAGAGAGATACTCAGCTAGAGAAGGGCAGGAGGAGAATGCGCTTTATGAGAGGTAGGGATACGAAGAGAAATGCTAGGCCAGACAGATGTTGAGGAGTAGATTATGTGTTTATAGGGGGAAGATAGGGAAGATGCTAAACCAGAAAGAGGCTGAGAGTAGAGTATGCGTTTGTATGTATGAGAGGTATAGGAAAACGAGGAGAGGTGTTAGGCTAGACAGAGGTCAAAAATAGAGAATGGTTTATATGAGAGGTATAGGAAAACGAGGAGAGAAGTTAGACTAGACAGGGGTCGAGGAGCAGAGTATGGTTTATATGAGAGTCATAGGAAAACGAGAGAGGTGTTAGGCTAGACAGAGCTAGAGGAGTAGAGTGTGGTTTATATGAGAGGTATAGGAACAGGAGGAGAGGTGTTAGGCTAGACAAATACTAAAAGAGTAGCAATATGGGTTTGTATACAGGAGAGATAGGGAATAGGAGGTGCTAGACTTGAAAGCGACTTTAGACGTGAACTTCATGGAAAACTGTTTCATGTCAATGTTCTAGACATGCTCATCACGTAACATATTCAGGGAAAAAGATGACCCATAAAGGGAAAAAGGTGACCAGCAAAGGGAAAAAGGTGACCAGCAAAGAGAAAAAGCTGACCAGCAATGGGAAAAAGGTGACCATCAATGGGAAAAAGGTGACCAGCAAAGGGAAAAAGGTGACCAGCAAAGGGAAAAAGGTGACAAGCAAAGGGAAAAAGGTGACCAGCAAAGGGAAAAAGGTGACCCACAAAGGGAAAAGGGTAGGGAAAAATGTGACCCACTAACGTAAAAAGGTGAGTAATTCAGGTAGCATCACAGGGTAGGACAGATTCCGGGAAGCGGATATAGCATAGTTCCGTATGATGTTACAGGTATTTCAGATAGTATCGTGGGTATTTAGGATAATTCAAGTATCATAGGTGTTTAGAGTCACTCAGCTAGTACCACAGGAGGCTATATTCCAGAGGCAGGGCGTATCATACCTGTATATGATTTCACAGGCAAATCAGCTAGTATCGAGAGCATTTAAGCTAAGTCAGCTAGTATCACAGGAGGCTAGATTCCAGAGGCCGACTGCACCATACCTGTGCGTGATTTCATAGGTAATTCAGCTAGTATCGTAGGTATTTAGGCTAATTCATCTAGTATCACATGAGGATAGATTCCAGGGGTTGGGTATAGCATAGTTTAGTATTTCACAGGTAATTCAGCTAGTATCGTAGGTATTTAGCATAATTCAAGTATCATAGGTGTTTAGAGTAATTAAGCCTACATTACAGGAGGGTAGGTTCCAGGGGTCGGTTATAACGTAGTTTCGTATTTCACAGATATTTCAGTTAATATCGTAAGTATTTGGGTAATCAGCTTAGTTTCACAGATACTCGTGATAATTTCGGTCAGAGATTTTTATCACAGCTATTTAAGGTAAATCCAGGTGGTTGAGGTAGTATCAATGGTATTTGAGGCATTTTAACAGGTAATTCATCTAGTATCACAGGTGCTAGTGCCAATTTAGAGCAGGAATTCTTATCAGAGCTACTTAAGGTAATTTCACATGATCCGGGTAGTATCACAGGTATTTAAGTAATAGCAGCAGCCTCATTACATAACAGCTGTAGCAGAAACACCAGAAAATCCAACAACTGTAGATTCAGCATCCTCAGCAACAGGAAGAATCACAACAGCAAATACGACAGATGTAGTAGCAGATACAGCATCTATAGCAACAGCAGCTACAATGATACCAGCATTAGATCCTACAGCTACAGAAACATCAGCCGCAGCCTGTACAATAGCCGTAGCAGAAGCAAATACAACAGCTACCGAGGCAGATACAGCAGCTATACAGCAATAGATGTAACAGATCCTACAGCTGTAGCAACATCTGCTACAATAATAGCAGTGACAACAACCGGTTACATAACAGGTGTAGCAGCAGCAGTCATCACGGCAGCTGTAACATCAAATACGAGAGCTGTAGTAGTAGATACAAGGCTGTAACATCAGCTACAAGAATAACAGCATCAGATCAGGTAGCTGTAGCAGCATTAGACACAGTCAGCACAATAGCTGTAGCAGAAGCAAATACAGCAGTTATCGTAGCAGATACAGAGACTGTACAACTATGACTAGCAGATCCTACAGAAGCAGCGTCTGCTACAACAATAGCAGCAGCAGTCGCATTACATAACAGCTCTAGATTTAGTATCCTCAGCAACAGCAAGCATCACAACAACAGCAACAGTAAATACGACAGATGTAGTAGCAGATACAGCATCTATAGCAAGAGCAGCTACAGCGATAGCAGCAATAGATCCCACAGCTACAGAAACAGCCTACAGTCTGCACAATAGCTGTAACAGAAGCAAATACAACAGCTACCGTAGCAGATACAGCAGCTGTACAACAATAGATGTAACAGATCTTACAGCTGTAGCAACATCTGCTACAATAATAGCAGAGACAACCGGTTTGTTCAGCAACAGCAAATACGGCAGATGTAGTAACAGATACAGCATCTATAGCAACAGCAGCTACAATGATAGCAGCAACAGATCCTAAAGCTGCAGAAACATCAGCCGCAGCAGAAGCAAATACAACGCTACCGTAGCAGATACAGTAGCTGTACAACAATAGATTAACAGATCTTACAGCTGCAGCAACTTCTGCTACAATAATAGCAGCAACAACAACCAGTTACATAATAGCTGTAGCAGCAGCAGCTAATCTAACAGCTATAGATTTAGCACTCTCAGCAATAGCAAGCATCACAGCAATGATATTCCAGCTGTAGATTCACCCACCACAGCAACAGCAGTGATCAAATGCGAGAGCTGTAGTAGTAAATACAATGCTGTAACATCGACTACAACTATAACAGCAATAGATCCTGCAGCTGCAGCAGCTTTAGACACAGTCAGCACAATAGCTGTAGCAGAAGCAAATATAGCAACTTTAGTAGCAGATACAGAGCCTGTACACCAATAGCTGTAACAGATCCTACGTCTGTAGCATCTGCTACAAGAATAACAGCAGCAGTTGCACTACATAACAGCTTTAGCAGCAGCAACAGCAAGCATCACAACAACAGCAAATACGACAAATGTAGTAACAGATACAACATCCAAAGCAATAGCACCTACAATGATAGCAGCAATAGATCCTGCAGGTACAGAAACATCAGCCGCAGCCTGCACAATGGCTGTAACAGAAGCAAATACAATAGCTACCGAAGCAGATACAGCAGCTGTACGACAATACATGTAACATATCTTACAGCTGTAGCGACATCTGCTACAATAATAGCAGCGATAACAACCAGTTACATAACAGCTGTAGGAGCAGCAGCTAATCCAGCAGCTATAGATTTAGCACTCTTAGCAATAACAGGCATCACAGCAATGATATTCCAGTTGTAGGTTCAGCAACAGCAGCCATCACGGCAGCTGTAACATCAAATATGAGAGCTGAAGTAGTAGATACAACACTGTAACATCAGCTACAACAATAACAGTATCAGATCAGGTAGCTGTAACAGCATTAGACATAGTCAGCACACTAGCTGTAGCAGAAGCAAATACAGCAGCTATCGTAGCAGATACAGAGCCTGTACAGCAATAGCTGTAACAGATCCTACGTCTGTAGCATCTGCTACAAGAATAACAGCAGCAGTTGCACCTCATAACAGCTTTAGCAGCAGCAACAGCAAGCATCACAACAACAGCAAATACGACAAATGTAGTAACAGATACAACATCCAAAGCAATAGCACCTACAATGATAGCAGCAATAGATCCTGCAGGTACAGAAACATCAGCCGCAGCCTGCACAATGGCTGTAACAGAAGCAAATACAATAGCTACCGTAGCAGATACAGCAGCTGTACGACAATAGATGTAACATATCTTACAGCTGTAGCGACATCTGCTACAATATAGCAGCGATAACAACCAGTTACATAACAGCTGTAGGAGCAGCAGCTAATCCAGCAGCTATAGATTTAGCACTCTTAGCAATAACAGGCATCACAGCAATGATATTCCAGCTGTAGGTTCAGCAACAGCAGCCATCACGGCAGCTGTAACATCAAATATGAGAGCTGAAGTAGTAGATACAACACTGTAACATCAGCTACAACAATAACAGTATCAGATCAGGTAGCTGTAACAGCATTAGACATAGTCAGCACACTAGCTGTAGCAGAAGCAAATACAGCAGCTATCGTAGCAGATACAGAGACTGTACAACAATAGCTGTAACAGATCCTACAGCTGTAGGAGCATATGCTATAACAATAGCAGCAGCAGTCACATTACATAACAACTGCAGCATCAGCTAGAGATTTAGCAGTTTTAGCAATAGCAAGCATCACAGCAATGATATTCCAGCTATAGATTCATCTACCACAGCAACAGCAGTCATCACAACAAATTCAACAGTACATACGACAGATGTAGTAGTAGATACAGCATCTATAGCAAAAGCAGCTACAACCATAGCAGCAATAGATCCTGCAGCTGTAGCAGCATTAGACACAGTCAACACAATAGCTGTAGCAAAAGCAAATACAATTGCTATCGTAGCAGATACAGCAGCTGTACAACAATAGATGTAACAGATCCTACAGCTGTAGCAACATCTGATACAATAATAGCAGCGACAACAACCGGTTACATTACAGTTGTAGCAGCAGCTAATCCATTTTTGTTCAAATGTAGCAGCTTTATCAGTTAAATCATTGCTTCATTAAACAAGGATTGTAAGGGTAGACGTCTCTTCCCTTTATATAGGCCTGAGACTAACACCAGTATTTGCTCCTAATGACAATGCTTACCGCCTCCCCTTCCATTTTTTCCTTCCTTCACCATTTGTCTCCTATGTGCATACACAGCACACGAGTAAACTTTAATTTTTTAACTTTGTAGACTCGCGGTGATCATCAAAGGGATTCAATGTAATTTTATTCACTTGCACAGTAGTAACAGCGTGCTTTCGTGATAAGATTAGATTCATAGGCGTTCTGATGATTTCACAGGTTTTAAGGCAGTCTGTATAGATGTCAAACGTAATGTACTGCTTAATAGCACTACGTTTTATACCCTTAATCATTTTACCATTGAGCCATAGATATCTAATGCAAACATCTTACCTCGTAGTCCGACAAAGTGCGGGAAGATTTTACGATTAGCCTCATCTTTAGATTTTCCAAGCACTTTGTTTACAGCTGAATAGCATATATAGTTGTAGGATATGTACAACAGCTAGAATAACAGCATATATTGTCCTTATCGATAACCATAGGCTTGGCCATCAGCTTCTCTAGAGTCTTCTCATTTATCACCAGTCGTATATCTATACGATCAGACAGATTCTCCATAGTTTTTCCAAACATGACGTTGTTAAAGAGCTTGTAGAGGTCCTTCTCGAAATCATTTGCAGCTTATTGTAGTAGCGTGTTGTTAAATTCATCATAAGGTTTTAACCACTGTGACTGTTGGAATTGCAGCACACGATGGATTTTTTTAGTCGTAACCCATGATTAAGAGCTTGCTTCAAAGCCATGTAATGTACTACATACATGGTATAGGTTCAAGACGAGGTATCAGTTTCTTTGTATATGATTTCAATGGTTTCATACACTCAGGCAGGAAAGGTAGATCGTTGCGTAGATCGTGAAGTTCTATAGGATGCTCGATGTCTATGACGTCACACCCAGAGACAGGATGTTTGGCAGTATCAAACACGTTTAAACTCGTCTCGTAACTACCTGCATATGCTGTCACACCAACAAGAGAAGTATTCCCACACGCTCATTCAGTCAGATGTTCCATTCAAAGCCTACCACCACCCATTACACCAAAGCTAGCACAATGTCTATTATCGCAATGCTTAAAAGTAAAGGCTTAAAAGGTAACGTATAAGATTTTCTCCCTTGTGTAGTTAGATGTATGTATATACTACATTATTTCATGTTTTAATTCCCTTTTCAATTCTTCCCTTCCATCTTCCCACAGAAAAACCATTACATTTCACTGCAATCACGAGCAAAGCAATTTTTCCAGAGTTACAGAGATTCTAAGCTTCTAGAATCGAACCCGGCAATACTTTTAATAAATGTATTTTAGTAATTTAGCTCCCGCGCATCAGCATCAAGGATTTAATCTTTACTCGAAACTGATATGATCTATAGGCTTGAAGATATATGAAATCACCCCTTCGGGATTCGATCTAAGTACTTTAAAGTAATTTTTGTGATGATAACCTATTTAGGAACAAGTTAATCTGTTTAATTTATACTTAACGTGCTTATCTTAATTAAATTACGAGTTAATTATATTTGTAAGTAAATTTCATTGAATCGGTATTCGAACCCAGAACACCAGGAACAAAATAATTTATAATGTTAGTTTGGTATGTTAAGCAAAGCTGTATGCAGTTACAGCATCAATCTAAGTGACATATCCTAGAGTGTAGAGGAAAATGAAGGAAATCATTGAAAGATCGGGATTCGAACTAAAGACAACTGATTGTCAATTATACATCCCATTAATTGTTTATCATAGGAGCTATCAATCGTGCTTTGTTCCACTCCTCTACCTTGCTTAGTTCCCGAGATAATGGAGATTTAAAAATGAAGGTTCGAACTCAGGACATCGGGTATCTAAATATGCCTTCACAAGATATTACATAATAACATAAACGCAATACAATTTATTTGACGTCTTTATCTAAAATAGTTTGGGAGATATGAAATTTACAAATAAATTACATTTTATTGGTATTCGAACCCAGAGCACCAGAAACAAAATTATTTACAATATTAGTTTGATATGTTTAAAGGAGCTGTATGCAGTTACAGCATCAATCTAAGTGATATATTCTAGAGTATACAGAAAATTTAAGGAAGTCATTGAAAGTTCGGGATTCGAACTAAGGCCAACTGATTGCTAGTTTAATGCGGTTTTAATTACATATTATAACAGCTATCAATCATGCTTTGGTTCACCCCTCTTCCTTTCGTAGTTTCCGAGATAATGAAAGTTTAAAAATTAAGGATCGAACTCAGGAAGCCAGGTACGCAAATGTACATTCGCAAGAAACTACCTAATAATGTAAATGTAATAAACTTTAATTGACGTCTTTATCTAAATTAGTCTCTGAGGTATTACAAGATGAATTTGTAATCACTCCTAGGATTCGAACCCAGGCATCCTGGGCAACTTAGAGCAATACCCTAATGACGCGGCGTATTCCAAGGAATTGACTAGTTTTTATCCCATTGTTCTATCTCTTTTCATTCAGGAGATATAAGCGATTAATCAGTAGAGGTAAATTGAGAGTTCAAGCGAAATTAATATGGAAGAATGTACAATTAATATGCTAATTAGCCCACACCCCCGTTAATTAGCCAACTCTCATTTCCGCCTACTGATTAATCGCTTGTATCTCCTGAATAAAAAGAGATAGAACAATGGAATAAAAACTAATCAATTTTTTGGAATGCGCCGCGTCACTAGGGTATTGTTCCAAGTCGCCCAGGATGCCTGGGTTCGAATCCTAGGAGTGATTGCAAATTCATCTTCTAATAACTCAGAGACTAATTTAGATAAAGACGTCAAATAAATTTTATTACATTTACACCATTAGATAGTTTCTTGAGAATGTACATCTGGGTACCTGGTTTCCTGGCTTCGATCCTTAATTTTTAAATTTCCATTATCTCGGAAACTACGAAAGGTAGAGGGGTGAACCAAAGCATGATTGATAGTTGTTATAATGTGTAATTAATACCGCATTAAACTGGCAATCAGTTGGCCTTAGTTCGAATCCCGAACTTTCAATGACTTCCTTAATTTTTCTGTATACTCTAGAATATATCACTTAGATTGATGCTGTAACTGCATACAGCTCCTTTAAACATATCAAACTAATATTGTAAATAGTTTTGTTTCTGGTGCTCTGGGTTCGAATACCGATAAAATGTAATTTACTTATAAATTTCATATCTCCCAAACTATTTTAGATAAAGACTTCAAATAAATTTTATTGCGTTTACGTTATTATGTAGTATCTTGTGAAGGCATACTTAGATACCCGACGTCCTGAGTTTGAACCTTCATTCTTATACCTCCATTATCTCGGGAACTAAGCAAGGTAGTGTAGTGGACCAAAGCATGATTGATAGCTCCTATCATAGATATTTAATGCTATATATAATTGCCAATTAGTTGTCTTTCGTTCGAATCCCGATCTTTTAATGGTTTCCTTCATTTTCCTCTACACTCTAGGATATGTCACTTAGATTGATGCTGTAACTGCATACAGCTTTGCTTAACATGCAAAACTAATATTATAAATTATTTTGCTCCTGGTGTTCTGGGTTCGAATACCGATTCAATGAAATTTACTTACAAATATAATTAACTCGTAATTTAATTAAGATAGGCACGTTAAGTATAAATTAAACAGATTACCTTGTTCCTAAATATCGTTATCATAACAAAAATTACTTTAAAGTACTTAGATCGAATCCCGAATGGGTGATTTCATATATCTTCAAGCCTATAGATCATATCAGGTTCGAGTAAAGATTGCATGCTTGATGCTTATGCGGGGGAGCTAAATTACTAAAATACATTTATTAAAAATATTACCGGGTTCGATTCTAGAAGCTTAGAATCTCTGTAACTCTGGAAAAATTGCTTTGCTCGTGATTGCAGTGAAATGTAATGGTTTTTCTGTGGGAAGATGGAAAGGAAGAATTGAAAAGGGAATGAAAACATGAAATAATATAGTATATACATACATTTAACTACACAAGGGAGAAAATCTTATACGTTACCTTTTAAGCCTTTACTTTTAAGCATTGTGATAATAGAGATTGTGCTAGCTTTAGTGTAATGGGTGGTGGTAGGCTTTGAATGGAACATCTGACTGAATTAGCGTGTGAGAATACTTTTCTTGTTGGTGTGACAGCATATACAGGTAGTTACGAGACGAGTTTAAACGTGTTTGATACTGCCAAACATCCTGTCTCTGGGTATGACGTCATAGACATCGAGCATCCTATAGAACTTCACGATCTACGCAACGATCTACCTTTCCTGCCTGAGTGTATGAAACCATTGAAATCATATACAAAGAAACTGATACCTCGTCTTGAACCTATACCATGTATGCAGTACATTACATGGCTTTGAAGCAAGCTCTTAATCATGGGTTACGACTAAAAAAATCCATCGTGTGCTGCAATTCCAACAGTCACAGTGGTTAAAACCTTATGATGAATTTAACAACAGGCTACTACAATAAGCTGCAAATGATTTCGAGAAGGACCTCTACAAGCTCTTTAACAACGTCATGTTTGGAAAAACTATGGAGAATCTGTCTGATCGTATAGATATACGACTGGTGATAATTGAGAAGACACTAGAGAAGCTGATCGCCAAGCCTATGTTTATCGATAAGGACAATATATGCTGTTATTCTAGCTGTTGTACATATGGCCTCTCGACAGATTGCATTCAATAAGCCCATATACATTGGTATGAGTGTGTTGGACATCTCCAACACAATGCATCACCATCATTATGATGTGCTGTTACCATTTTACGGAGCTGGAAACCTGAAGCTTATGTACATGGATACTTATTCAATCATGCATTCATTCATTCATCGTGTAACAACTGGAGATGTGTACCATGACAAGTTACGTTTACTTGAGTATCTGGATACTGCTGATTATCCTACAACTATATATGCTATTCAGCTGTAAAGAAAGTGCTTGGAAAATCTAAAGATGAGGCTAATGGTAAAATCTTCCCGCGCTTTGTCGGACTACGAGGTAAGATGTTTGCATTAGATATCTATGGCTCAATGGTAAAAAGATTAAGGGTATAAAACGTAGTGCTATTAAGCAGTACATTACGTTTGACATCTATACAGACTGCCTTAAAACCTGTGAAATCATCAGAACGCCTATGAATCTAATCTTATCACGAAAGCACGCTGTTACTACTGTGCAAGTGAATAAAATTACATTAAATCCCTTTGATGATCTCCGCGAGTCTACAAAGTTAAAAAATTAAAGTTTACTCATGTGCTGTGTATGCACATAGGAGACAAATGGTGAAGGAAGGAAAAGATGGAAGGGGAGGCGGTAAGCATTGTCATTAGGAGCAAATACTGGTGTTAGTCTCAGGCCTATATAAAGGGAAGAGACGTCTACCCTTACAATCATGTTTAATGAAGCAATAATTTAACTGATAAAGCTGCTACATTTGAACAAAAATGAATTAGCTGCTGCTACAACTGTAATGTAACCGGTTGTTGTCTCTGCTATTATTGTATCAGATGTTGCTACAGCTGTGGGATCTGTTACATCTATTGTTGTACAGCTGCTGTATCTGCTACGATAGCAATTGTATTTGCTTTTGCTACAGCTATTGTGTCGACTGTGTCTAATTCTGCTACAGCTGCAGGATCTATTGCTGCTATGGCTGTAGCTGCTTTTGCTATAGATGCTGTATCTGCTACTACATCTGTCGTATTTACTGTTGAATTTGTTGTGATGACTGCTGTTGCTGTGGTAGGTGAATCTACAGCTGGAATATCATTGCTGTGATACTTGCTATTGCTAAAACTGCTAAATCTCTAGCTGCTGCTGCAGTTGTTATGTAATGCGACTGCTGCTGCTATTGTTATAGCAGATGCTCCTACAGCTGTAGGATCTGTTACAGCTATTGTTGTACAGTCTCTGTATCTGCTACGATAGCTGCTGTATTTGCTTCTGCTACAGCTAGTGTGCTGACTATGTCTAATGCTGTTACAGCTACCTGATCTGATACTGTTATTGTTGTAGCTGATGTTACAGTGTTGTATCTACTACTTCAGCTCTCATATTTGATGTTACAGCTGCCGTGATGGCTGCTGTTGCTGAACCTACAGCTGGAATATCATTGCTGTGATGCCTGTTATTGCTAAGAGTGCTAAATCTATAGCTGCTGGATTAGCTGCTGCTCCTACAGCTGTTATGTAACTGGTTGTTATCGCTGCTATTATTGTAGCAGATGTTGCTACAGCTGTAAGATATGTTACATCTATTGTCGTACAGCTGCTGTATCAGCTACGGTAGCTATTGTATTTGCTTCTGTTACAGCCATTGTGCAGGCTGCGGCTGATGTTTCTGTACCTGCAGGATCTATTGCTGCTATCATTGTAGGTGCTATTGCTTTGGATGTTGTATCTGTTACTACATTTGTCGTATCTGCTGTTGTTGTGATGCTTGCTGTTGCTGCTGCTAAAGCTGTTATGTAATGCAACTGCTGCTGTTATTCTTGTAGCAGATGCTACAGATGTAGGATCTGTTACAGCTATTGTTGTACAGGCTCTGCATCTGCTACTAAAGTTGCTATATTTGCTTCTGCTACAGCTATTGTGCTGACTGTGTCTAAAGCTGCTGCAGCTGCAGGATCTCTTGCTGTTATAGTTGTAGTCGATGTTACAGCATTGTATTTACTAGTACAGCTCTCGTATTTGATGACTGCTGTTGCTGTGGTGGGTGAATCTACAGCTGGAATATCATGGCTGTGATGCTTGCTATTGCTGATAGTGCTAAATCTATAGCTGTTAGATTAGCTGCTGCTGCTACAGCTGTTATGTAACTGGTTGTTGTTGCTGCTATTATTGTAGCAGAAGTTGCTGCAGCTGTAAGATCTGTTAATCTGTTGTTGTACAGCTACTGTATCTGCTACGGTAGCGTTGTATTTGCTTCTGCTGCGGCTGATGTTTCTGTAACTTTAGGATCTGTTGCTGCTATCATTGTAGCTGCTGTTGCTATAGATGCTGTATCTGTTACTACATCTGCCGTATTTGCTGTTGCTGAACAAACCGGTTGTCTCTGCTATTATTGTAGCAGATGTTGCTACAGCTGTAAGATCTGTTACATCTATTGTTGTACAGCTGCTGTATCTGCTACGGTAGCTGTTGTATTTGCTTTTGTTACAGCTATTGTGCAGGCTGTAGGCTGTTTCTGTAGCTGTGGGATCTATTGCTGCTATCGCTGTAGCTGCTCTTGCTATAGATGCTGTATCTGCTACTACATCTGTCGTATTTACTGTTGCTGTTGTTGTGATGCTTGCTGTTGCTGAGGATACTGAATCTAGAGCTGTTATGTAATGCGACTGCTGCTGCTATTGTTGTAGCAGACGCTGCTTCTGTAGGATCTGCTAGTCATAGTTGCACAGTCTCTGTATCTGCTACGATAACTGCTGTATTTGCTTCTGCTACAGCTATTGTGCTGACTGTGTCTAATGCTGCTACAGCTACCTGATCTAATGCTGTTATTTTTGTAGCTGATGTTACAGCCTTGTATCTACTACTACAGCTCTCGTATTTGATGTTACAGCTGCCGTGATGACTGCTGCTGCTACACCTGTTATGTAACCGGTTGTTGTCACTGCTATTATTGTAGCATGTGTTGCTACAGCTGTAGGATATGTTACATCTATTGCTGTATAGCTGCTGTATCTGCCTCGGTAGCTGTTGTATTTGCTTCTGCTACGGCTATTGTACAGGCTGCGGCTGATGTTTCTGTAGCTGTAGGATCTATTGCTGGTATCATTGTAGCTGCTGTTGCTATAGATGCTGTATCTGCTACTACATCTGTCGTATTTGCTGTTGTGATTCTTCCTGTTGCTGAGGATGCTGAATCTACAGTTGTTGGATGTTCTGGTGTTTCTGCTACAGCTGTTATGTAATGAACCTGCTGCTATGACTTAAATACCTGTGATACTACCCGGATCATGTGAAATTACCTTAAGTAGCTCTGATACGAATTCCTGCTCTAAATTGGCACTAGCACCTGTGATACTAGATGAATTACCTGTTAAAATGCCTCAAACACCATTGATACTACCTCAATCACCTGGATTTACGTTAAATAGCTGTGATACAAATCTCTGATCGAAATTATCACGAGTATCTGTGAAACTAAGCTGAATACCCAAATACTTACGCTATTAACTGAACTATCTGTGAAATACGAAACTACGTTATAACTGACCCCTGGAACCTACCCTCCTGTATTGCTAGCTTAATTACTCTAAACACCTATGATACTTGAATTATGCTAAATACCTACGATACTAGCTGAATTACCTGTGAAATACTAAACTATGCTATACCGAACCCCTGAAATCTATCCTCATGTGATACTAGATGAATTAGCCTAAATACCTACGATACTAGCTGAATTACCTATGAAATCACGCACAGGTATGATGCAGTCGGCCTCTGGAATCTAGCCTCCTGTGATACTAGCTGACTTAGCTTAAATGCTCTCGATACTAGCTGATTTGCCTGTGAAATCATATACAGCTATGATACGCCCTGCCTCTGGAATATAGCCTCCTGTGGTACTAGCTGAGTGACTCTAAACACCTATGATACTTGAATTATCCTAAATACCCACGATACTATCTGAAATACCTGTAACATCATACGGAACTATGCTATATCCGCTTCCCGGAATCTGTCCTACCCTGTGATGCTACCTGAATTACTCACCTTTTTACGTTAGTGGGTCACATTTTCCCCTACCCTATTCCCTTTGTGGGTCACCTTTTTCCCTTTGCTGGTCACCTTTTTCCCTTTGCTTGTCACCTTTTTCCCTTTGCTGGTCACCTTTTTCCCTTTGCTGGTCACCTTTCTCCCTTTATGAGTCATCTTTTTCCCATAATATGTTACGTGATGAGCATGTCTAGAACATTGACATGAAACAGTTTTCCATGAAGTTCACGTCTAAAGTCGCTTTCAAGTCTAGCACCTCCTATTCCTTATCTCTCCTGTATATAAACCCATATTGCTACTCCTTTAGTATCTGTCTAGCCTAACACCTCTCCTCCTGTTCCTATACCTCTCATATAAACCATACTCTACTCCTCTAGCTCTGTCTAGCCTAACACCTCTCTCGTTTTCCTATGACTCTCATATAAACCATACTATGCTCCTCGACCTCTGTCTAGTCTAACTTCTCTCCTCGTTTTCCTATACCTCTTATATAAACCATACTCTATTTTTGACCTCTGTCTAGCCTAACACCTCTCCTCGTTTTCCTATACCTTTCATACATACAAACGCATACTCTACTCTCAGCCTCTTTCTAGTTTAGCATCTTCCCTATCTTCCCCCTATAAACACATAATCTACTCCTCAACATCTGTCTGGCCTAGCATTTCTCCTCGTATCCCTACCTCTCATAAAGCGCATTCTCCTCCTGCCCTTCTCTAGCTGAGTATCTCTCTTTGGTTTCCTATACCGCTCATATAACAAACATTCTACCTTTCCCACCTGTCTATCCTATTATAGGATCTCTACGTTTTCTCGTCTCTCCTTATAAACCCATACTCAACCTCCTTAGCCTAATACCTCTCCTCGTTTTCCTACACCTCTCATATAACCCATACTCTACTCCTCGACTTCTGTCTAGCCTAACACCTGTCCTCGTTTTCCTATACCTTTCATATAAACTACAATCTACTCCACAATCTCTGTCTAGCCTAACACCTGTCCTCGTTTTTCTATACCTTTCATATAAACTACACTCTACTCCACAATCTCTGTCTAGCCTAACACCTGTCCTCGTTTTCCTATTACTCTCATATAAACTACACTCTACTCCACAATCTCTGTCTAGCCTAACACCCGTCCTCGTTTTCCTATACCTTTCATATAAACTACACTCTACTCCACAATCTCTGTCTAGCCTAACACCTGTCCTCGTTTTCCTATACCTCTCATATAAACTACACTCTACTCCACAATCTCTGTCTAGCCTAACACCCGTCCTCGTTTTCCTATACCTTTCATATAAACCATACTCTACTCCTCGACCTCTGTCTAGTCTAACACCTCTCTACTATCTCTTCCATATAAACATATTTCCCTCCTTCAACCTTGTCTGGCGTAGTATCGGTCGTCGTATTCCCTATCTCTCCCATATAAACCCATTTTCCTTCTTGAACCGCCCCATCCAGCCTCGTTTTCCCTATCCTTTTCCATATATGCCCAAGAAACTGCGCCAGCTCTCTCTATATTTACCTACTTGCGTAGAAGAATAACATTATTTTACCTAGATTAACAACAAGTATACACAAGTATAATAAATGCATAGAAGATTAGCATTAGTTTATCTCGGTTGGAAACAAGTATACAAAAAATGCGAAATGTGTAGAAAAATAGCATTAGTTAATCTCGATTAACAACACGTATTTAACTATAAGTATATAGAACGTCAAAAATGCGTGGAAGAATAACATTTGTTATCTCGTTTAACAAGAAGTATATAGAAGAACAAGAAATGCGTAGGAGATTAGCATTAGTTTATCTCGATTAACATGAAGTATATAAAATAATACGAAAAGCGCAGAAGAATAACATTAGTTTATCTCATTTAACAAGCAGTATATACGTAATTAAGAAATGCGTTGAATTTAGACATTCGTTTATCCCCTTTAACAATAAGTATTTAGAAGAAGATGAAGAAATGCGTAGAACAATAACATTAGTTTATCTCGATTACAAAAAGTATATAGAAAAGCCAGAAATGCGTAAAAGAGTAACATTACTTTATCCCATTTAACAAGAAATATTGAGAAAAACAAGAAATGCGTAGAAGAATAACATTGGTTTATCTTGATTAGCAACAAGTATATGGAAGAATAACAAATGCGTAGTAGCTTAACATGTGTATATCTCGGTTGACAACAAGCATAGAGAAGAATCAGAAATGCGTAGAAGAATAACATTAGTTTATCTCCATTAATAACAAGTATACAGAAGAATAAGAAATGCGTAGAAGAGTAACACTGGTTTTTCTCATTTTACAAGAAGTATATAGAAGAAAAGGAATGCGTAGAAGAATCACAATAGGTTATCTCGTTAATAAGAGGTGTATAGACGAAAAAGAAATGCGTGGAAGAGTAACATTAGTTTATCTGGGTTAACAACAAATACTTAGAAGAATAAGAAATACGTAAAACAATAACATAAGTTTATCTCCATTAAAAATTAGTATACAGAAGAAGTAGAAGTATAACATTACTTTATCTCATTTTACAAGAAGATATATAGAAGAATAACATTAGTTTATCTCGAGTAACAACAAGTAGACGGAAGAATAACAAATGCGTAGAAGCTTAAGATTAGTTTGTCTCGGTTACAAGACGTATACAGAGGAATAGGAAATGCGTAGAAAAGTAACTCTGGTTTATCTCATTTTACAAGAAGTATATAGAAGAACAAGAAAGCGTAGAAGAATAACATCTGTTTACCTCATTTTACAAGAACCATATAGAACAATAAGAAATGCGCAGATGAATAACAATAGTTTATTTCGGTTACCAAGATGTATATAGAAGATCAAGAAATGCATAGAAAAATAACATTACTTTATCTGGATTAATAACAAGTATAAAGAAGAACAAAAAATGCGTAGGAGAAAAATATTTACTTATCTCGCTTAACAAAAAGCAGTACAAGAAATGCGTAGAAAAGTAACGTTGGTTTAACCGGATTAATAACAATCATATAGAAGAAACAGAAATGCGTAAAAAAATAACACTCGTTTATTTCGAATAACAAGTATATCGAAGAACAAGAAAGCGTAGAAGAATAACACTAGTTTATCTCATTTAACAACATGCATATAAAGGAATAAGAAATGCGTAGTGGAATAACAATAGTTTGTTTCGGTTACCAAAATGTATACAGAAGAATAAGAAACGCGTAGAAAATATCATTAGTTTACCTTATTTAAAAACAAGTGTATAGAAGACCAAGGAATGCGTAGAAGAATAAACTTAGTTTATCTCGATTAACAAGAAGTATATAGAAGAACAAGAAATGCGTGGAAGAATAACATTAGTTTATCTCGATTAACAAGTATACAGAAGTACAATAAATGCGTAGAATATAAACATTAGCTTATTTCTGGTAACAACAAGTATACAGAAGAAGAAAAAATGCGTAGAAGAATAACATTAGTTTATCTCCATTAACAACAAGTATACAGGAGAAAGAGAAATGCTTAGAACACTATGGTTTATCTCATTTTGCAAGATGTTTACAGAAGAATAAGTAATGCGTAGAAGAATAACTTAGGTTTACTCGGTTATCAAGAAGTATATAGAACAATATGAAATGCTAGAAGAATAAGTTTAGGTTATCTCGCTTAACAAGAAGTACACAGAAGTACAATAAATGCGAAAAAAATAACATTAGTTTAACTCGATTAATAACAATCATATACAAAAAACAAATGCGGAGAAGAATAACATTAGCTAATCTCGAGTAACAAAAATATATATCAAAGAACAAGAAAGCGTAGAAGAATAACACTAGTTTATCTCATTTAACAGAAGCATATACAAGAACAAGAGATGCGTAGAGGAATAACAATAGTCTATTTCGTTTAATAAGATGTATACAGAAGAATAAGTAACGCATAGAAGAATAACATTAGTGTACGTCATTTAACAAGAAGTGTATAGAAGAACAAGGAATGCGTAAAAGAATAACATTAGTTTATCTCGATTAACCAGGAGTATATAAAACAACAATAAATGCGTAGAAGATTAACATTAGTTTACCTCAGTTATCAACAAGTATACAGAAGAATAAGAAATATGTAAAAGAATATTTTTAGTTTATTTCCATTAACAACAAGTATACAGAAGAATAAGAAACGCGTAGTAGAATAACACTGCTTTGTCTCATTTTACAAGAAGTATATGGAAGAATAAGAAATGCGTAGACGTATTAACATTAGTCTGTTTCTGTTAAAAAAAGTATACAGAAGAATAAGGAATGCGCAGAAGTATGCCAATAGTTTATCTCATTTAACAAAAAGTATAAACAAAAATAAGGAAATCATAGGAGAATACCATTAGTTTATCTCATTTAACAAAAGTATATACAAGAACAAGATATGCGTAGAATTATAGCAATAGTTTATGTCGACTAACAAGCCCAATTTAGAGAAAAATAAATGCGTAGAAGAATAAGATTAGTTTATCTCGCTTAACAAGAAGTATACAGAAGTACAATAAATACGTAGACGAATAACATTAGTTTATCTCGTTTAACCAGCAGTGTATACAAAAATAAGAAATGCGTTAACAAAAGACATTAATTTATCCCATTTAATAAGAAGTATATAGAAGAAAAGGAAATGCGTAGAAGAATAACATTTGTTTATCTCGATTAAGAACAAGTATACGGAATAATAACAAATGCGTAGAAGTTTAACATGAGTTTATCTCGGTTGACAGCAAGTACAAAGAAGAATAAGAAATGCGTAGAAGAATAACATTAGTTTACCTCCATTAACAACAAGTATACTGAAGAACAAGCAATGCCCAGAAAAGAAACTCTGGTTTGTCTCATTTTACAAGAAGTATATAGAAAAACAAGAAATGCGTACAATAATAACAATTGTATATCTTGGTTTATTTGAGGTATATAGACGTAAAAGAAATGCGTGGAAGAGTAACATTAGTTTATCTGGGTTAACAACAAGGACTTAGATGAAAAAGAAATGCGTAAAAAAGTAACATTAGTTTATCTCCATTAACAACTAGTATACAGAAGAATACGAAATGCGTAGAAGAATAACACTGATTTTCTCATTTTCAAAAAGTACAAACAAGATTAAGAAATGCATAGGAGCTTAACATTAGTTTATCACGGTTAACAACAAGTATACGGAAAAATAAGAAATACGTAGAAGAGTAACTCTGGTTTATCTCATTTTACAAGAAGTATATAGATGAACAAGAAAGCGTAGAATGCGTAGTTTATCTTATTTAACAAGAAGTATATAGAAGAATAAGAAATGCGTAGATAAATAACAATAGTTTATTGCGCTTACCAAGATGTATATAGAAGAACAAGAAATGCGTAGAAGAACAACATGTGTTTATGCCGATTAATGAGAAGTATAAAGAAGAACAAGAAATGCGCAGAAGAATAAGATTAGCTTATATCGCTTAACAAGTAATATACAGAAGTACGAGTAATGCGTAGAAGAATAACATTGGTTTAACTCGATTGATAACAATCAAATAGGAGAAACAGAAATGCGTAGAAGAATAACATTAGTTTATCTCGAATAACAACTTGTATATCGAAGAACAAGAAAGCTTAGAAGAACAACACTAGTTTATCTATTTAACAAGAAGCATAATAGAAGAATAAGGAATGCGTAGATAAATAACAATAGTTTATTTCGGTTACCATGATGTATACAGAAGAACAAGAAAGCGTAGAAAAATAACATTAGTTTATCTCGATTAATAAGAAGTATAACGAAGAAAAGCATTGCGTAGAAGAATAAGATTAGCTTATTTCGCTGAACAAGAAGTATACAGAAGTACAGGAAATTCGTAGAAGAATAACATTAGTTTATCTCGATTAACAAGAAGTATATAGAAGAACAAGAAATGGGTAGAAGAATAACATTAGTTTATCTCGATAAAAAAAGATTATATGGAATAAAAGGAAATGCGTAGAAGAATAACATTAGTTTATCTCGAATAACAACAAGTATATCGAAGAACAAGAAATCGTAGAAGAATAACATTAGTTTATCTCGAATAACAACAAGTATATCGAAGAACAAGAAAGCGTAGAAGAATAACACTAGTGTATCTCATTTAACAGAAAGCATATAGAAGAATAAGGAATTCGAAAATGAATAACAATAGTTTATTTCGGTTACCAAGATGTATACAGAAGAATAAGTAACGCGTAGAAGAGCACAAATAGTTTATCTCATTTAACAAGAACTATGTACAAGAATAAAAAATGCGTAGAAGAAAAAACAATGGTTTATTTCGGTTTACAAGATGTATACAGAAGAACAAGAAACGCGTAGAAGAATAACCTTAGTTTACCTTATTTAACACGAAGTGTATAGAAGAACAAGGAATTCGTAGAAGAGTAACATTAGTCATCTCGATTAACAAGAAGTATATAGAAGAACACGAAAGGCGTAGAAGTATAACATTATTTTATCGCGATTAACAACAAGGATACAGAAGAATAATAAATGCGTAGAACAATAACACCGGTTTTGCTCATTTTACAAGAAGTATATAAAAGAATAAGAAATGCCTAGACGAATGATAATAGTTTATCTCTGTAAAAAGGAGTATACAGAAGAATAAGAAATGCACAGAAGAATGATATTTGCTTATCTCTTTCAACTACAAGTATATACAAAGATAAGAAATGCATAGAAGAATAACATTAGTCTATATCATTTAACAAGAAGTACATAGAAGATATGCGTAGAATTAAAGCAATAGCTTAGGTCGATTAACAAGAGGAATATAGAGGAAGAAGAAATGCGTAGAAAAATAACGTTAGTTTATCTCGATTAATAAGAAGTATATAAAAACAAGATTTGCGTAGAAGAATAACATTAAGCATATTTTACTTAAAAGAAGTAGATACAGAAGTACAAGAAATGCCAAGAAGGATAACATTAGTTTTATTTGGTTAATAACAATCATATAAAAGAATCCGAACTGCGTAGAAGAATAACATTAGTTCATCTCAAATAACAGCAAGTGTATCGTAGAACAGGTAAGCGTAGAAGAATAACATTAGATTATCTCATTTAACAAGATGTATACACAAGAATAAGAAACCCGAAGAAGAATAACATTAGTTTACCGCATTTAACACAAACTATATACAACAAGAAATGCGTAGAAGAATAACGTTAGTTTATCTCGGTTAGCAACAAGTATACAGAAGAATAAGAAATGCGTATAAGAATAACACTGGATCTCATTTTACAAGCAGTATATAGAAGAATAAGAAATGCGTAGACGAATAGCATTAGTTTATCTCTGATTAACAAGAAGTATATAGAAGAACAAGAAATGCGTAAAAGAATAAGATTAGCATATCTCGCTTAACAAGAATTATACAGAAGTATAAGAAATGCGTAGAAGAATAACAATAACTTATCTCACTTAACAAGAGGTATATAGGCGAACAAGAAATTTGTGAAAGATTGACATTAGTTTATCTAGATGACCAACAAGTATATAGAAGAACAAGAAACGCGTAGAAGAATAACAGTAGTTTATATGGGCTAACTAGAAGTATATAGAAGAATAATATTACTTTACATCGAGTAATAGCATGTATACAGAACAATAAGTAATGCATAAAAAGAACAGTAGTTTATCTCGGTTAACAAAAATTATACACATTAATTAGAAATGCGTTGAAGAAAAACATTAGTTTATCTCGGTTAACAGGATGTATATAGAAGAATAAAAAATGCATAGAATAACGCATTAGTTTATCTCGACTAAACACTAGTATACAAAGAATGAGTAATACGTAGAAAAATAACATTAGTTTATCTTGATTAATAGGAAGTATATAAGAACAAGAAATGCGTAGAAGAATAACTTAGGTTTTCTCGGTTAACAAGAAGTATATAGAAGAATATGAAATGCTAGAAGAATAAGATTAGCTTATCTCGCTTAACAAGAAGTACACAGAAGTACAATAAATGCGTAGAAGCATAACATTACCTTAACTCGATTAATAACAATCATATAGAAAAAACAAACTTGTAGAAGAATAACATTAGTTTATTTCTAATAACAAAAATATATATCGAAGAACAAGAAAGCGTAGAAGAATAATACTAGTTTATCTCATTTAACAGAAGCATGAACAAGAATAAGAAATGCGTGGAGGAATAACAATAGTCTATTTCGTTTAATAAGATGTATACAGAAGAATAAGTAACGCATAGAAGATTAACATTAGTTTACGTCATTTAAAAAGAAGTGTATAGAAGAACAAGAAATGCGTAAAAGATTAATATTAGTTTATCTCGATTAACCAGAAGTATATAAAACAACAAGAAATGCGTGGAAGAATAACGTTAGTTTATCTCGATTAACAACAAGTATACAGAAGAATAATTAATGCGTAGAAGATTAACATTAGTTTACCTCGGTTATCAACAAGTAAACAGAAGAATAAGAAATACGTAAAAGAATACCCTTAGTTTATCTCCATTAACAACAAGTATACAGAAGGATAAGAAATGCGTAGTTGAATAACACTGCTTTATCTCATTTTACAAGCAGTATATAGAAGAATAAGAAAGGCGTAGACGTATTAACATTAGTTTATCTCTGTTAACAAGAAGTATACAGAAGATCAAGAAATGCGCAGAAGAATGTCATTAGTTTATCTCATTTAACAAAAAGTATGAACAAAAATAAGGAATGCATAGAAGAATAACGTTAGTTTATCTCATTTAATAAGAAGTAAATAGAAGAATAAGAAACGCGTAGAAGAACAACATTATGTTTATCTGAATTAACAAGAAGTATATAGAAGAACAAGATATGCGTAGAATTATAGCAATAGTTTATGTCGACTAACAAGCAGAATACAGAGAAAAATGAAATGCGTAGAAGAATAAGGTTATTTTATCTCGCTTAACAAGAAGTATACAGAAGTACAATAAATGCGCAGAAGAATAACGTTAGTTTAAACCGATTAAAAAAATCATATGGAAGAAAAAGAAATGCGTAGAAGAATAACATTAGTTTATCTCGTTTAACCAGCAGTGTATATAAAAATAAGAAATGCGCTGAAGAAAGACATTAGTTTTTTCCAATTTAACAAGAAGTATATAGAAGAAAAGGAAATGCATAGAAGAACAACATTAGTTTAATTCGATTAACAACATGTATACGGAAGGATAATAAATGCGTAGAAGCTTAACATGAGTTTATCTCGGTTGACAAGTACAGAGAGGATTAAGAAATGCGTAGAAGAATAACATTAGTTTATCTCCATTAACAACAAGTATACTGAAGAACAAGAAATGCCTAGAAAAATAACTCTGGTTTGTCTCATTTTACAAGAAGTATATAGAAAAACAAGAACTACGTAGAAGAAGAACAATAGTTTATCTCGGTTATTAAGAAGTATATAGACGTAAAAGAAATGCGTGGAAGAGTAAGATTAGTTTATCTGGGTTAACAACAAGTACTTAGAAGAATAAGAAATGCGTAAAAAAATAACATTAGTTTATCTCCATTAACAACTAGTATACAGAAGAATAAGAAATGCGTAGAAGAGTAACTCTGATTATCTCATTTTACAAGAAGTATAAACAAGAATTAGAAATGCGTAGAAGGTTTACATTAGTTTATCTCGGGTAACAACAAGTATACGGAAGAATAAGAAATGCGTAGAAGTGTAACTCTGGTTTATCCCATTTTACAAGATGTATATAGATGAACAAGAAAGCGTAGAAGAATAACACTAGTTTATCTCATTTAACAAGAAGCATATAGAAGAATTAGAAATGCGTAGATGAATAACAATACTTTATTTCGCTTACCAAGATGTATATAGAAGAACAAGAAATACGTAGAAGAATAACATTAGTTTATCTAGATTAATAAGAAGTATAAGGAAGTACAAGAAATGCGTAGAAGAATAAGACTAGCTTATCTCGCTTAACAAGAAGTATACAGAAGTACAAGAAATGCGTAGAAGAATAACATTGGTTTAACTCGATTAATAACAACCAAATAGAAGAAACAGAAATGCGTAGAAGAATAACATTAGTTTATCTCACTTAACAAGAAGCATATAGAAGAATAAGGAATGCCTAGTTGAATAACAATAGTTTATTTTGGTTACCAAGATGTATACAGAAGAATAAGAAACGCGTAGAAGAATAACACTAGTTTTTCTCATTTAACAAGAAACATATAGAAGAATAGGGAATGCGTAGATGAATAACAATAGTTTATTTCGTTTACCAAGATAGGTACAGAAGAACAAGAAAGCATAGAAGAATAACACTAGTTTATCTCATTTAACAAGAAGCATATAAAAGAATAAGTAATGCGTAGATGAATAACAATAGTTTATTTCGCTTACCAAGATGTATATAGAAGAACAAGAAATGCGTAGAAGAATAACATTGGTTTATCTAGATTAATAAGAAGTATAAAGAAGAACAGCAATGCGTAGAAGAATAAGATTAGCTTATCTCGCTTAACAAGAAGTATACAGAATTACAAGAAATGCGTAGAAAAATAACATTGGTTTAACTCGGTTAATAACAATCATACAGAAGAAACAGAAATGCGTAGAAGAATAACATTAGTTTATCTCGAATATCAACAGGTATATCGAAGAACAAGAAAGCGTAGAAGAATAACACTAGTTTTTCTCATTTACCAAGAAGCATATAGAAGAACAATTAATACGTAGTTGAATAACAATGGTTTATTTCGGTTACCAAGGTGTATACAGAAGAATAATGTGACCTCTTAACAAACTAGCTCAACTTAACAAACTAGAGCGACCTGTACCGAAGATCATAAAGTTATACTTCACATTATGCGAGGTCCGACGGGGAACGCAGCTGAGAGAAATTATGAAAATATACCAAAATGTTCCTAGCAATGATATTATTTCATGATGTGGATGAGGGAAGGGACTATCTACTATAGTAATTTACACGAAATGAAAATTGATGGCAATTGAATTTAATGATAAAAGGAATTACATTACCTCCTTGCTTCCTTGCCTGTCGGTGGGGACGCCATACTGCTCGTATGGACAGCGCACACACACTACGATTTGCCCTTAGCGGTAACTCGGCTCGACTGACTGACCCACGCTAACTCGGCGTGGTTACGCTATGCTAGAACGTGTTTATCCCCTCCACTCTTGCGCAATATCCGATCTGGGCCGCCAGGTCACGTACGCAATAATGCTCATATCACAACGTCACATCTCCCCCTGGCTACCCAGATTGACGTCCCCGTCGACACAAGGAGGATTTTTTTGTGGTTTATGTGTAGACAAATAATTACAAAGAAAGAAGAGACGAAAAAAATTATGACATACATTACAAACTGGTTATTTACAAAGGTAAAATGGAGCAGAATTGTCTTTCAAAGAAGAAGTTAGAAAAAAATATTGTGAACATGTGACGCTAATTCAAACATAATGGAGTCTTGAGTGCCACCAACGATTTAGTTTAAGATATATTGCCTAATTATGAGTACCCCGCACACGCACATTTCACATTATGCGAGGTCCGACGGGGAACGCAGCTGAAAGAAATTATAAAAAATATACCAAAATGTTCCTAGCAGTAGTATTATTTCATGATGTGGATGAGGGAAGGGACTATCTACTATAGTAATTTACACGAAATGAAAATGGATGGCAATTGAATTTAATGCTAAAAGGAATTACATTACCTCCTTGCTTCCTTGCCTGTCGGTGGGGACGCCATACTGCTCGTATGGACAGCGCACACACACTACGACATGCCCCTAGCAGTAACTCGGCTCGACTGACTGACCCACGCTAACTCGGCGTGGTTACGCTATGCTAGAACTGGTTTATCCCCTCCACTCTTGCGCAATATCCGATTTGGGCCGCCAGGTCACGTACGCAATAATGCTCATATCACAACGTCACAATATGAAACGCGTAGAAAAAAATCATTAGTTCACCTCATTTAAAAACAAGTGTATAGAAGAACAAGGAATGCGTAGAAGAATAACATTAGTTTATCTCGATTAACAAGAAGTATATAGAAGAAGAAGAAATGCGTAGAAGAATAACATTAGTTTATCTCGATTAATAAAAATGATATGGAAGAAAAAGAAATGCGTAGAAGAATAACATTAGTTTATCTCGAATAACAACAAGTATACAGAAGTACAATAAATGCCTAGAAGAATAACATTAGTTTAACCCGATTAATAAAAACTATATGGAAGAAAAAGAAATGGGTAGAAGGAGAACATTAGTTTATCTCGAATAATAACAAGTATATCGAAGAACAAGAAAGCGTAGAAGAATAACACTAGTTTATCTCATTTAACAAGAAGGATATAGAAGAATAAGGAATGCGTAGATGAATAACAATAGTTTATTTCGGTTACCAAGATGTACACAGAAGAATAAGAAACGCGTAGAAGAATATCATTAGTATACCTCATTTAAAAACAACTGTATATAAGAAAAAGGAATGCGTAGAAGAATAACATCAGTTTATCTCGATTAACAACAAGTATACAGAAGTACAATAAATGCGTAGAAGATTAACATTTGTTTATCTCGGATAACAAGAAGTATACAGAAGAATAAGAAATGCGTAGAAGAATAACATTAGTTTATCCCACTTAACAACAAGTATACACAAGAATGAGAAATGCGTAGAAGAATAACATTACTTTATCTCGGTTCACAAGAAGTATACAAAAGAATAAGTAACGCCTAGAAGAGCACAAATAAATTATCTCATTTAACAATAAGTATGTACAAGAATAAGAAATGCGTAGAGGAAAAACATTTGTTTATTTCGGTTTACAAGATGTATACAGAAGAATAAGAAACGCGCAGAAGAATAACGTTAGTTTACGTTATTTAACACGAAGTGTATAGAAGAACAAGGAATTTGTAGAAGAGTAACATTAGTCTATCTCGATTAACAAGAAGTATATAGAAGAATAAGAAATGCGTAGACGAATGACATTAGTTTATCTCTGTAACAAGAAGTATATAGAAGATATGCGTAGAACTAAAGCAATAGTTTAGGTGGATTAAGAAGAGGAATATAGAGGAAAAAGAAGAATAACGTTAGTTTATCTCGATTAATAAGAAGTATATAAGAACAAGAAATGCGTAGAAGAATAAGATTAGCATATTTTGTTTAAAAAGAAGTAGATACAGAAGTACAAGAAATGCCAAGAAGAATAACATTAGTTTTATTTGGTTAATAACAATCATATAAAAGAATCAGATATGCGCAGAAGAATAACATTAGTTCATTTCGAATGACAGCAAGTATATCGTAGAACAGGTAAGCGTAGAAGAATAACATTAGATTATCTCATTTAACAAGATGTATACAGAAGAATAAGAAACCCGAAGAAGAATAGCATTAGTTTACCTCATTTAACAAAAAGTATATACAACAACAAGAAATGCGTAGAGGAATAGCATTAGTTTATCTCGATTAGCAACAAGTATACAACAGAATAAGAAATGCAGAATAATGCAGAAAAGAATAATATTACTTTACATCGAGTAATATCAAGTATACAGAACAATAAGTAATGCATAAAAAACAGTAGTTTATCTCGGTTAAAAAATTATACACATTAATAAGAAATGCGTTGAAGAATAACATTAGTTTATCTCGGTTAACAGGATGTGTATAGAAGAAAAAATGCATAGAATAATACATTAGTTTATCTCGATTAACCACTAATATACAAAGAATGAGGAATACGTAGAAAAATAACATTAATTTATCTCGATTAATAGGAACTATATAAGAACAAGAAATGCGTAGAAGAATAAGATTAGTTTATCTCGGTTAATAACAATCATATAGAAGAATCAGAAATGCGTAGAAGAATAACATTAGTTTATCTCGAATAACAACAAGTATATAGAAGAGTAAGAAGTCCGTGGAAGAGTAACATTAATTTGTTTCGATTAACAAGAACTATATAGAAGAGTAAGAAATGCATAGAAGAATAACATTCGTTTATCTCGATTAACAACAAGTATATAGAAGAGTAAGAAGTGCGTGGAAGAGTAACATTAATTTGTTTCGATTAACAAGAACTATATAGAAGAGTAAGAAATGCATAGAAGAATAACATTCGTTTATCTCGATTAACAACAAGTATATCAAGATTAAGAAATGCGTAAAAGAATAACATAAGTTTATCTCGGTTGAAAGAAGTATAAAGAAGAATAAGAAATGCGTGGAAGAATAACATTGGTTTATCTCGGTTAACAAGAAGTGTACAAAAGAATAGGAAATGCGTAGAAGAGTAACAATAGTTTATCTTATTTAACACGAAGTATAAAGGAGCATAAGAAATGCGTAGAAGAGTAACATTAGTCTATCTCATTTAGCAAGAAGTATATGGAAGAATAAGGAATGCGTAGAGGAATAACAATAGTTTATCTAGATTAACAAGAATTATACAGAAGAATAATATATATATATATATATATAGAAGAATAAGAAATGCGTGAAAGAATAAAATTAGTTTGTTTCGTTTAACAATAAGTATACATAAGTACAATTAATATGTATTTATAATGTGACGTAACAAATGATAATTTTTGGAAATGTATAAGAGGAGCTATGCCATTATAGGTAGCTGTGTAGTTGTTAAGAACGTATAGCATTATTACATTTACCATATTAGTATATTTAGATAGACATAATAAGATACATTGAAATACGAATTATTACAGTACACCATTTGTCAAATAAAATGGACAACAATGCAAATGTTAAACAAATAATTTCTGCTGATTATGGTGTATTTTTATCTGCCAAATCCGTGTAGAGGAATATTCCATTACCCACCAAGTTTTTGTAGTACTAAAAACACTGTTTTCACGTAAATTTATTGGGTAAATTTACTGATTAAAAGAAAATAATGTTATTTTATTAAGTCAATAAATGACATACTTACTTTAGTCGATTGTCGTCTATGACAATGGAATGGAATGACAATGTTTAACAAAAGCTATTCCTCACAAAACTATGGCTTTCCCGCCCATGTCAATGTTTACTAAAGCAACAAATAAGGGAGGTGTGTTACAGATGGAAAAGGTCCTGCATAGTTGCCAGATCCAGTATGGCTTCGTTCGGAAAGGAAGTAAAGCCGGTGGTCCCGTGTCGTAGATTTACGGTAAGCCTGATAAAGAGTCCTCCGAGCACAATTTCCGGTCTTTCACACCCAATATAGAATGGGACGCTAAGGACCATAGTAGCTAAAGAGCGTCCATAAATAAAACTTAATTTGATTTTTTAATAGTTTCCAGTGGACTGGAAGCGCGGTTTACTGAAAGAAGCTAACCGTGTGTATTCTCAGTTGTGAATTAAGGAGTGTAGTGCCAGCTAATAGTATGCTTGCTTAAGCATTGTGAATTATAATGTTCTGCAAATGTGTACACAATAAAAGCTTGTTACATTTTTGTTGAATTACTTTAAAAGCGCAGAGGTGAAATTTGACTCCTCGAATTAATAGCTTATATGAGTGATATTTTGACAATAAAACAGACCAGAATAAGTTTTGGGCTCCGGAAATCTGTTGTGCCAAATGTGTAACACTATTAACTGGCTGGTTAAAAGGGTCCCGTCGTATGCTTTCTGCAGTTCCTATGATATTGCGGGAACCTAAGTAACATATAACAGACTGCTACTTCTGTTGGACATATATATCTGGAATAAATTAAAAGTCCAAATATACTATTAAATATCCATCTTTAGAATCAGCAATTCGACCAGTGCCTCATGGACCGAACCTTTCCATACCGACTCCACCAGACGACAGGAATGTGACTGAAGATTTTGAAAGTGTTTATGGCATTGGTGAATTACACCAACAGAGTGGCCCAAATTTTGTGGAAGGAGTTACCAAAACCTAATTGCACTTTCTAACACAGGAGTGTCTAAATGATTTGGTTCTTGATCTTGGGTTATCTAAAAGTAAAGCCGAGTTACTTACTTAAAGATTGAAAGGTTGGAACCTCCTGCAGAATGGCACCAAAATAAGTTGTTTTCGTCAACACCAAAAGGAATTTGGTAATTACTTTTTTAAACAGGAGGACCTAGTCTTCTATAATAATGGTGATTCCTGGTTGTTCAACATAAACCTGAAGATTGGCGTTTGTTCATTGACTCCTCGAAAGCAGTCTTACTGCATAATGGAAACAAGTTTCCATCCATTCCTATAGGCCATGCTGTGGTATGAAGCAGAGTTACGTGAACATGCTATCCAGTATCCGGTATGATGTCTGTTCATGGCAGATATGTACACATTTTAAAGTGATAATTATCTTACTTGGCTACACACAATTTTGCTGTTTCTTGTGCATATGGGATAGTAGAGATAAGAGCAAACGTTATGTTAAAAAAAAGCTGGCCAAAAAGAGAGTCATTCAATCTAGGACAGGCAAATGTTGATCATCAACCACTTGTAAGTGCTGACAAAATCGTGTTGCTCCGTTACACATCAAACTAAGTTTGATTAAGAACTTCGTGAAAGCAATGGACCGTGACGGGAGTGCATTTCTGTTCCTAAAAACTAAACATCTTAAATTTTGGTGACCAGTGATTTTTTATTTGTAATAAAATTACTTAAACATTTTTAATGATTTATATTCCAAATTAGTATTCATTTAAGCTGTTATTGTGTACCGGTATTACAATACTTACTATAGTATCTATAAGACAGCTTGTTTGCAAAGCTTTCCAGCGGCATAAGAAAGAAACTAAATCGTTGAAATTGAACTGTGAAAAATTAGAGGGGAGGATGATTGTTTTGGGGGGAGGAGGATGCGACATAGCCTTTGGCGGAATGGGCGACCCTGACTTCATTAATCCGATTTAGCTCAGTTCTCACTGCTACGCCAGTAACATAACCATCCTCATTATCAATTCTTAGCACTCAGCGCCACTATGAAACGCGTGCGAAGCAGCCTCATCTTCCTTCCGGTTCGCTCGCTCGGGCGTCGAATGCAAGACCTCTACAATCACTCTCAGCATCAAGAACAACAACTCACTATCTCTCAGTCACGAGTACTTACGCTTATATTCAAATGCAAGGAGTTCGAGAACTTTCGCGGAAGGCGAAGGGGAGAAACTCCCAGAAACATCTGGTCATCTCCCGATGTCGCTTTTGATGTTAACGTTGGGTGAGACGGCTACTCCGTCTACATAAATCGCCTTATCTCTTCAACCGGTCAGTCGCCTATCACGCGATGAGCTCGGGCCATAGCTGCGTCACAGTATGGGTACAGGTAGATAGGTAAGTGGAGTGATCTCAAAAACTACTTGTTTCTAAGCAACATGCGAAATTACAATACTACAAAATTAAATTAAATGACGACTTTGACATTACTCTGTGCAGGTGCTTCTGGAAGTTCTGGGTGCGATAATTTCCTCCTGTTGGTTGGGTGTGGGTGATACTTTTCTTAATTTTATCACGCTGGATGCCATTTGTAGCGGGCGGGGTATTGCGCTTCCTCGTATACCCCTGCTATCTCACGTGAATGATGTATCAAGGTGGAAGTTCTCAGAAGTTTACTGAAGTTCTATGCCTAGGTTGTCGCAGTATCTGTTTGTGTTATCTTATTTTCTGGGCACCTGTTATTGTTTTACTATTTTGAATTTTGGGTTCTTTGTCCTCCGGCTAGATATTATTACTCAGTCGAGCAAATATCTCTTGAACAGGGTGTGAAACGGAAAGGAGTTTTTACTAAAAGATAACACTGATAAAAGAATTTGTTTTTACACTTTTATTACCGTAACACATAATTAATTTCAT
Source organism: Deroplatys truncata (assembly GCA_030765065.1). NCBI lineage: Eukaryota > Metazoa > Arthropoda > Insecta > Mantodea > Mantidae > Deroplatys > Deroplatys truncata. The sequence goes on from CM060982.1 coordinate 5,856,164, forward strand.
ATATTTAATCTTGATACACGCCTGACTGAAACTGTTATATTTTCGAATGTAACTACAATCACTTATTTGCCGCGCACTATTAATTCGCGTATTTCACATTTTGTAACTAACTTTACGACGCGGGAGATTCTGTAGAATTGCATAATGTGTACTTCATGAATGCTTCCGTGTAACTCGCGAGAGAGATTTCTTAGAACTGCGCGACGTTTGCCTTGTGAATGATTCTGTAGAACTGCGCGATACTTGTCTTTGGCTCCAGAATTTATACTCCCTCACCCCGATATGCCTAAACATTATAATAGAGCTGCTATTCGTTAATAAATCGCGCCAACATTAGCGTCTATTTCATAAGCCAATTAAAATTACAAACACATATGCTCTAGGGAAGATGTTCCCTCGATTTCTAAAGAAAGGCACGCTACCCTGACGTCATTTGTTTGTCTCTTCTAATTGATAAACATCTCACCCCATCGCTTCATTGTTACCCGCTCCTATTGTCAGTTTCAGTGAGGCCGTGTAAACTTATTTCCTAACAATGCTTATAATTAACAAACATCTCAAATCATTGTCATGCAATAATGTTATTTTACACTACAATCACTCTGGCATTCACAATGTTGTGATATAAAATACTACCTCAAGGTTACCAATCGTAGAGCTGAGAAGAAACGTCTATCCTAGCTACTTATCTTTGGTAAATCTCGGTGTAGGCTGTTAATAAACTGAATTCCCTCTAACAACTTGATTTATTCTAACTCAGTAACGTATCGAAGCGGCCAACAAACGTTCCCCTTTTGGATAATAATGAAGTAGTGTATAAGCTGTATTATATATCTTCCTGCTACTTTAGTTTTTGCCGTAGACCCAACTATCTACGTCACAGCTATCTCCCCTACCCACACGCACACACAAGTCTTCCGTCTGTTAGCTCACATGAGAAAATATGAAAGATGTTGAAACCTGGACCAAGCCTCATTTTATAGTCCTCTGCTATGACGCTATCATTCCCTTAACCTCTATTCCTATTGGTGATTTACTTGGCGTGCTATGAGAACAAAATTTTCCAATTTTAAAAATCAAGGTTCTGTCTGACGGCGGCGCCGTGGCCAAGTGGTTAGACCGCTCGCCTTCCACCGAGGCGGCCCGGGTTCAATCCCAGGGACCTGCATGTGGGATTTGTGGTGGACGAAGCGGCGTCTGGGCGGGTTTTCTCCGGGTTCTCCGGTTTCCCCCGCCATTCATTCCACCAACTGCTCCATCATCACCTTTCCTTTCATCTATTTCACCAACATTTCGTTTCATCTACTTCCTTCATCCCATACCAGGCATCGGGCTGATCACCCATCCTGGTTGCTCTGTCTGATCCATGAGTGTCTGCTCCTCGACGGGCCTCTGACCCCAGGCATCCGCTTGTAAGTCCTGGGGATGTAAGTCCTACATAAGAGGAGGGTAAACAGATAATGAATGAATGAAGGTTCTGTCTGACTCCTTTGGTAAAAACCACTATCTCTGTATAACTCACAACTCTGGTTTCTCTTTCTATCATCTCACACTTTTTCCAAATTCCTTGACGTTCCAGGAATTCTAGCCCTATCTCCATCCTTGTCTCACCTCGGACGTTTCTCTCTCCCTGTTTGCTGTTGCTTTGCCCAATCCTCTATACATTAGCGTATGTATGTATGTTAGTGGACTTTTAATCCTACTGCTAGCTCGCCTCCTTGCTAATTACAATGCTTCCTTGCGTATGCCTACATTTTATAATAAAAGTTATTTCACAATATTATATTACACTATTGGTTACATTCCTAGCTTAATTAGTGATTGCTGTTGGGTGTATGCCCCCTACATAATATTTCACCACTCTATTCTTTCTGGTGTACAAGGGCTAAAAATTATATACTAATTTCAATTTATAAACTGCTAAAAGACTTCGTTGAAAATGCCATGGAGTATAAAATAGTTTATCTACTTCGCAGAAAATACGCGTAAAAACAAAACCCGATTAGCTGTTGTACTCCGAAAATACTGCATGTTTAAAAACACCGGTTACATTTTATTCCAAGAAATACACATACAATTTTTAATTGCCATTTATTAAGTACTGGAGATTGTATGTAAAGAAATGCTGTCAAAACCTATGAGTAACCTTTATTTTATATTTCTATAGATGTACTCACTAAGGTGTCAGAATACCAAAACCTTATAATAACCCTCATTTAAGAAAGCTTTGATTTTTTCCTCTGTGCTTCTGTTATAATCAAGTTCCTTAGCAGGGTATAAAGAGAGAAAATGTTGTTAACATTAGAAATCAGTGAAATGGTAAAATCTAAAAATGTTTGAAGAATGATCTATAAAATTATTCTAAAGTTTAAAAGAAATTATATAACAGTTACAAAAGACGGCTGAAACTGAGATTTATTTAATTTATTCAAATCAGTATGCAGGAAGTTACAACTATCGTCACAGCATCAAGAACAACAACTCACTATCTCACTGACTCTCTCAGTCGCGAGTGCTTACGTTTATTTACAAATGCGAGGAGTTCTAGAACTTTTGCGGAAAGCGAAGGGGAGAAACTCCCAGAAACATCTGGTCATCTCTCGATGTCGCTTTTGACGTTAACGTTGGGTGAGACGGCTTCTCCGTCTACTTAAATTGCCTTATCTCTTCAACCGGTCAGTCTGTCAGTCGCCTATCACGCGATAAGCGTACCCATATATAAATTAATAACTTTCCTTACACAGAAAAAAAGAGGTAATCACTTCATTTAGAAATTGATTTAAAATGTGTATTTGTTCCATGTTCTTGTTTGAAGAACTGAAAAGAAAGTTAAGAAAACTATTTTTGAAGCAGCATTAACACTTATGACTATCCAGATTATACAAAAGTCGTAGCGAATGAAGAGTACTTCCGCCTATGACTGAAAATAGGGATAAGGACTGTACACGCTCATTCATGCACTAGCTAATATTTCTCGTCCCTGGTTTGGGACATGAATTTATAAATATACTGATACCTGCTCCCCGGACAATAACCACTGCTCCACTCACAAGCAATACTTTCCAGATTAACCATTAAATAAGAATGTGACTTTTTCCCCCAAGAATACGAGTAAAATTGTACAGTTATATTTATTTCTCAGTTGAATAATGAAATTGCTGATCTTTGAAAAATTCTCCTTATGTAAAATACCAATAGTATAAAAGTTTGATATATTCCATGAGAATGTAATAAATGGCTAGCTAAAGGCGCAAAGGGTAGGAAAATGACAAAGTAATGACGTAAAACCGAAAAAAAATGCCACTAAAGTAGAAAGTGGCATAAAATAACCAAAACTATCTGATAAATATGCACTTTTATAACCCGAGACCCATGGCAAGGATTTATGTACAGATAGCAGTCCCTATCATGTACGTCATCAGAATCCGGACCCTGGTAATTATCTCCACCTTCCTACCGATGTTTGTTCCACCACCAAAGGGTACGTATAGGCTATGCAGAACTTGGAAGACTGTCCAGAAAAGGTTAAGGAATTCAGACATTCCACCATGTTTCTCATCCTCTTGCGTGATATCTGGGCAATTTTTATCTATTAGAGAGTGGCCTGGACTTTAGGAAATTACAATTATAAGGGATAAACGGGAGGATTCATTATAAAAATTCTCTAGATCATAGTACAATAATTTCATATAGCACAGTGAGAGGTAAATTTAACCAATTAACTCGGGATTCGGTTTCAAAAGTTAATTGTGCAGCGTAGGGTACGTTAGCTAGTATTTAATAAAATAACTCCTACTCACACTTTCTGTAATTATTGGTTTCAAAAGTTGAAAATGAGAACCCATAAGTAAGTTTTTCTTCAAAAATCAAAAGTAGCATACACCAACGCTCACACGGAAGTCGACGTAAGCTGTAACTCAAAATAGTGGTAACACCCGTTTGTGCTTCTAAGGACACTTACATTATGACAGAAGTGACACAGGTACAATAGTAACTCCTTTCCTTGTTGACCAAGGGCTGAATACTAAGTTGCTTTGCGTTGAAAATACTCTTCAGTTGGCTAGGAGTATTTATTTAACAATTTGTAATAATAATAATAATAATAATAATAATGGTAATGATAACAAAATCCGGATATACAATACAACAAAATCTCATGTTACTGGGGAGGAGGGTACACTATCAAGGATTTTGTTTTCTTCTCTTCTAATTTTATAAATACTATTTCCTCCTTGCTTAGCAGACTGTAGTTTGGTCATTCTGGGAGATTATTTTGTCAGATACTTTCAAAGTTGACTGCCATATTTTACCTTTTGCCAATGGGTTATTTCTTATTATATTGGAGACTTTCTGACGTCAAGTAGATTGATTTACGATGGGACGAGAGTAGCAATATCGTCAGTATATTGTTGTTAAAGCTTTCGGTTTTATTTCGAATCGATATCATGTAGTCATATAATCGTATGAGAAATAAGCAACCAAATTGTTTTTGTGTTTACTTTAGAAAGAGTTTGTTTTCTATAGTATTCCTGCAAGTATTATTTCTATATGTATGCATGCGCGTGTGTGTTAATTTCCATTAATTTGAAATTGTTTTCGATCACACGTGATAAGTTCATTTTTAATAATTGAATTAACGAACGATTAAAGGAACTGATTGCTATTTACAGGGCAATCTTTAAACCTCTATAAACATCTTGGTATTGTGTGAAATTTGTTCCCTTTGTTATGCTTGCATTCTTCTTCAGATGTAACTTTTAGAGAGTCTTGAGCTGTATTTTATATATTAACAAACCATGAAATACTGTCATTAATTACGATTCCCTCAGGGGCTCACCTCGTGTGAGTACGGGTTTGGCGCACCCGGGGTCCCGAGCCAGCCATCGACATCGTCATCCCTCCACCCTCGTCTGGTCGAGGTGGGTTCGTCCTCGTGACTGGAGGCAAGGTAGGCTCTCGTGCGTTCTTTGCATTTCGTTCCATGCCGCCCCTCGCCATCGTTTCTTTCTTGCCTAGTCCATTTAAGAACATTTCGCACCACAACCATTCACACACCTCATAGGGCTTTTATTGCCTCAGTTCAGCCTCTCCATCCTCAATACAGGTGAGCATACTTTTCTTTCTGATTCTTCTGGTACATTTTCTCTCTTGGACCTTGCCGTTTGCTCCATACAGCTTGCTTGTTGTCTGCAGTGGAACGTCGTCGTTGACACTACTACAACGATTTTAAATTTGACACTTTGTAAGGGCGCCGATGATCTTCGATGTTTAGCGCCCTTAACCCCCATCTCATCATATTTATCATTAAATACGATAGGCCTACATGTTCTAGAGTTTTGTTTCGTAATCTCTAATCTCCTGCCTTTAGGAGATGCTTTTGCAATGAGCACATTGAACAGATCCGGCACGACGCCATCAATAACAATAGGTGAACGTTAAAAAGTTTTGTATTGTGAACAAACAAATTAATCACCTTCGTGACCTTATTAGCAGTTTACAGACGATGTTCTCTTGTCTTCATGCGTCCATGCTTAAATGATCCTCTTCTGCCTCTGTCCCTTTCTCTGCCTGCTGCGTCACTCTGCTATCACTATTCTCTGAATCAGTCTTTTTATATCAACAAATCTCTCGTAAAGTTGTTAGGGCTACTAGGATGCGTTCTCAAGAACATCAATGAAGTTGTGCGGTCAAAGACGCCTCAATCAGTAAAAATGCTGCCTCATATTTTGTGGGAGTAGGGCGAGAGGGAAACTGAAGCGTTACGCGACAATCACTACTATTCCTTCTGTAGCATTCTATATGGATGCATGAAAATACGTATTCGAATATTAGGAATTCAAAGCCTGGAAAATAATGGCATTGATATTCCCCACGATGTTTCAGAAACAGAAGGAAACGAATTTTAATACTATTTACACGGAAATAACTACATTGAAAATGAGGAACATATGATATTACCCAATTTAAGACAATTCCTACAATAAGCGGTTACATCATTTCACCTGCATATAAGGAACACCTAAATCGAAGGGGAAAGGGAGCGTTTTAATGTGGTTTCATTATACACTGGCTGCTATTCGTTCTACAACAGGGGAAGCCAATTGAAAATCTTGCTATAGTCTGTTCAAAACGAGAAGGAATCTGAGGCGGAACTAGATAACGCTGGTGAAAGTCGCTCAACAAATAGCACTAGAGCGAGATTGCCTAATTCAAGTGTCGCTCGGTTTCGCTGTAGGCTACGGTTTCTGCTTTTTATTTGCGCTGTTAAAAGTTAAGTACTCATTGTTTATATATAGTATTATAGTTGAGCAGGTCTAAACATTTTGAATCAGACTGTCCAAAGACCGTGTCTCTACGATGTTTGGTTCCTTAGTTGTGTGTCAAAGCAGATGTTTATAAAGGTTGCTGAAAGTCCTTGACCATTGTACACCACCATCAGCAGAATTATGCTTGCGTTCGGTCTCGCCAGGCCATTGAGATAATCTGTCTTTTTCATTTCTACATACAGAAAGTTTTATTTACTTAGCTACTTCACTATATGTTATGCGCCTAAGCTGATATACTGGATGCATTCACTGTCATGTTTACATAATTATTATCGTCTTAGTTTGAAAGGTAGCGTGATGAAATCGTGCCGCTGGACTCCGCTAAGAGATCGGGTTTAATGCGTATGCTACTCTAGCCGTATCTTGCTTCATTCTCTCTGTCACACTCACAAACCATCTGCCAACGCAGCACTCCTGCTCGCGCTCCATTGACTTGCTTCAGATTCCTTCTCTTCCCACAGATTATAGCAGCGCTACCGCTATATACCGCTTTCTCATCAGTTATATCTAGTTTACTTCATTGGGACGGAGTCTCTGTTGGTGTAGTATACACAGAGACCAAGAAGGAGCAGCTAGTTTTGGAAACCTGATGCTTGTGCAAAGTATGTGCAAATAACCAAATTTGGAGCAACTGGTTTTAAACCACAATGCTGAAAAACCTTAGTTACGTTAAACAATTAGAAGAATTTTTAATTAAATATTTGCCAAAACTACCGCATCTATATTTACGGTGCACTACATCCAGGAGGAAGGAACCACAGGAGGCTGCTACTCGCAGTCCCTAGATGTTCTTGTTGGAAAATCCGAGCCACCAATAAGGTACTTAAGTACATTGTATTATGATTCACGTTCTGAATTCTTAAAATGTTTCTCTTCCATAGTCTGGAATGGAATGGGATGTGTAACGGAGGGGACTCGACACCGATCCAGTGAATGAGGATACTGTGCTTGTGCCCCACGAGGGGGCGCCCCCGGGAGGGAGGGACTAGTTGAGAGATACCGAGACACCGGGCGGCCAGAACCAGGAGTGACGGCACAGCAATAACAAGACTCCTAAAGTTTCCAGATTGAGACGCCCTGACAGTCGGGCAGGCAAATCGAGGACCCCACCCCACACAGTGGGTCCAATGCCCCCCAAAAGGCGGTCTGTATACCCTGGCAACCAGCCGAAGACCGAGAGATGGATAAGGTTCTACAGAAAGCATCCTTTTCTCTGCCACGCCGCACCGAAATACCATCACGGACACTTCCAACCCTGAAAAAGACCTAACGAGTTTAAGGTTGAATAAAATGAGAATGGAACGATATTCGGGGGCTGTCAGAAATCATTCGCCTGACGATCCGGGAAAACTGCGGAAAAAAACCCTGAGTCAGATTAGGGGTCGCCGGCAAGCAAACAAAGGATCTCCCGAATGCGATTCGCACACGTTATCGCGGCGCCGCATGGACGTAAACTGAAAGATCCGTGGTTCAAATCTTGGCTATGACATTGAAGTTTTCAATCTGATTCTATCTTTCCAACCTTGCCCTACATACGGCTCGAGTGAAAGAGTCTTCTTGTTAATTGAGATGAACTGTCATTACATATTTCGTTGTAAGTATAATAAGAATGCAGTAGCTAAAACAATAGTCAGATTTTTATGTGGTGTCTTTGCAACTCCACGCCCTTTACATTAACACAAGAGCAATCTAACGCGTTGCATTCACATAACTTTCTCTTCTCACCATTCTACAATTTATTTTTTCTGAATCTCATTCTTTTGTCTATTTCTTATATTCCAGATAAACTTGCACTTGCACACTTAGCCCATCTCTGTGGTTTGGGGATCTGCCTCACATTCAAGAGGTCCCGAGTAGAGTGAATTACCTGGATAAAGCTTTTTTTCAGGTTTTCCTCTTATCCTGAGAAGATTAGTGTCAGATTCTAGTTTCTAGGGACCTCGGGCCCATTTGAGCAACATTTTAACCACTTCGTTCATTCACCGTCAAATGGTCTAACCGGTTAAAAGAACTTTAGTTAAATACCAAAAGAAGAAGTTCACATTTACACATTTCGTTGTAGTATACATAGATAAATCGATAGTCATGTTTTCAAAAAGCATGTTACTGCGTGATGCTTTGAAATTCCATGTTGTTTGTACGACTGCGACAAAAACAAAACGAATAGCGACTTCTCATAACAAACTACGTGCTATAATGGCGTCTGCATTTCTTGTGTAGTAAAACTGTTGAATCTTTTGGAGTTTAGAAGTTACAAAAGTCATTCAGAATGAAGAAGACTTGAGACGCTCTTCTCAGTAAGTTCAAAATATAAATTTCGTTTGCCATGAAAATTATTTTAAACAGAGTATTTTAATCAAAATCATTAGAGCCATCTTTGAGAAAATAACAAATTTCGAAATATTTTCTATGCAAAGCGTTGTTTAGGGTGGGGGAGATTTTCTTGAAAATCCTTGTGTCACATCTTTGAAAGATGCTGAACTTAAATATCAAGTTTGGTGTTTAACCGACTTTTCGCTTTGGATTTATGTTGTTCACAGACACATAGGCAAATGGAGCTTTTGCTGTAAAATATGATGTGTTACATTCACATGACTTTCTCTACTGACTCTTCTACAAACCATTCTTACAAAGCTTATTTTGCATCTATGTCATGTTAATACCGATAAACTTTCATCACTTATTTACACAATTCGTTTTAGGTATAATCAGAATATATTATGCTAAGGAAATAGCCAAACCCCTCAAAGCTGATCGTTATGTGATAGCTTTGGATTGGTTGACTACGGAGGTGGCTCGAAACTGATCCACATAGTGGATATTGTGCCTACGCCCCACAAAGGGTGTCTCCGGGAGGAAAGATGAGGCGAGAGGAGACACCGGGCGCCCAGAACCAGGAGTGACGACACAGGAATGGCAGTGTCCATAAGTTTTCAGATAGAGATTCCTCGTCAGACGGACAGGGAGACCGGGTACCCCGCCCAGCACAGAGGGAGTCAAACGCCCCTCAAGGAAGTTAGGATACTCCCGACAGCCAGCCGAAAGCGGAGGGACGGAGAGTCACAAAAAGCATCCTTTTCCGCTGCCACACTGCACCAAAACATCATCGCCGACACTTCCAACTCTGAAAGAGACCAACGGATGAAGGAAAATGAGAATGGAGATCAAATGGAGGGACAGGAAGTTCGAGGATGTGAGAATCGTTCTCAGCATTCGCCTGCCAACCCGAAAACCCCCGAAAAAGTCATGGGTCAGGAAGATCGACCAGATAAATCGAACCCACGACATCCCGAATGCGAACCACAGACGTGATAGTTTTGAAATGTTGTTCTCTTTGAATGAACACGAGAAGAAAAGAAAGAAAGCAGAACAATAGCTGTTTGTAGTTGAGAGAACTATAAAGTACTTGAAAATTCAATCTAATAACAAAGAATATTTAGAATAGGTAAAATATAAAACTTATTTGACATAAAATAAAAATGTTATTTGATATAAATTTTGTCCTTCAACAAGATCTACAGTTGTTGTGCAGTAGGATTTTGTCTCTCTTTTACGAATTACTAATTATTAAAACTCATTCACAATAATGACTAATATACAGACTATAACTAGAAAATAAAATAATAACATCTTATTTATCATGAAAGTAGCTTAAACATACGTACTTTAATCAAAATACTTAGAGACATTTTTGAAAGAATAAAGAACTTCGAAAAATGTTTGGAGTGGGGGAGTTTCATTACAATCTCAGTGTTGCATTATTGGAATAAGTTGAACTTAAACACTAAGTTCGATTTTTAACCAAATTTTTGCTTTTGAATTATGTTTTTCTTGGATACACACACTCACACAAACTTGGACCTTTTTTCTAAATAAATTCATGGGATTCAGGGGATCAAAAACGTGATTTCTAGTAACATTATGTCATTGAATTTTTAGGTGGAACACAAAACTTTCTCTCATTACTGTAACTACGTAGTAGACCAACTAAAAATCCTTACTTTGGATTCAGGGTCTCAAGACCTGTATTTCCGTTGAATCTCGTTATTCAGTTTTTTGGTTGGAATACAATACTTGCTCTACTTACTGTAACTACGTAGTAGAGAAAGTAAAAATGCTTTCTATGGATTCAGGGAGTCTCAAAACGTGCATATCCGGTGAATCACGTTATTCAGTTTTTGGTTGGAATACAATACTTTCTCTACCTGTAGCTACGTAGTGGAAAAAGTAAAATGCTTTGTTTGAATTCAGGGGGTCTCAAAGCGAGTATTTCCGTTCGGAGTATTTATCTCGTTATTCAATTTTTGGGTGAAATACAACACTTGCTCTACTAACTGTAACTACGTAGTAGATAAAGCTAAAACGCTTTGTTTGGTTTTAGAGAGTCTCAAAGGAGTATTAATCTCGTTATTCAATTTTTGAGTGGAACACAATACTTGCTCTACTTACTGTAAACACGGAGTAGAGAAAGTAAAAATGATTTGTTTGGTTTCAGGGAGTCTTAAAACGGGCATATCCGGTGTAATCTCTTCATTGAATTTTTGGGTGGAATATAATACAAGTAGGTATAATGGGGCAAATCTGGCGGACAAACAGATGCCGACAACTGATAAGATCCTTTTTTGTATGCCGGCAAGCCCCGACCCCCCTTTGTGCGCTACTGTTTCCCGCCTGGTCGCGTGTCGCTAGGCCCCGCCCCCTCCCTTTGTGCGCTTACCTAATGCCGACAGGGTCTGTGTCGTCAGGTCCTGCCCCCTCCCCCATGCGGTCTGGTCGCGTGCCGGTGGCCCCGCCACCCCTCCCTCCCTCCTCTTTGTGGTCAGATTGGTTCCCTGTTGGTTGGTGGGAGAGTGTGTATTGTTCCTATACGCTGGTTACATTCCCGCCCCCTCATTGTGACTTGTCTAAATCCCTGCCGTGTGATTGGTTTCCCCTGCGGATATGTGGGAGAGTGTGTATTGTTCCTATACGCCGGTCGCGTACCCTCCCTAGGTCTAAATCCCTCCCGGGTGATTCGTTGGGGTTCTCGGGTGTGCCGCTCGGGTGATGGGGTATAGGGGAATGGGGTTCTCGACGCGTGGAGCTACCCTGGAAATCCTCCCTGGTGATGGGGGAATGGTTTTCTCGATGCCTGCCACTCTTCGGCAAATCGTTTGAGTACATAATGGTGTCAATCAATTAGGTAATGTTCGTCCATGCATAAAACATTATTGAAAAAAAAAGAATCGGCATTTTATTACTACTGATGTCCGCACATTGCACATCTAATGAAACGATGCTCCTCGATCGATGAATACAATTAAGTATTTTTGATTGATTAATTGTATATGAATTGACTCGCGCGCAACTGGTCGTCATCGTATATGTGTGGTAGCATACATATAACTATCACGCTCACGGTCTTTACCTCTCTCCGGCAACAGTCCGTCATGTAATGAAAAACCCGGCAGCCGACTTCGGTCTGGTAATAACCAGTTTCACCCCCACTTCGCGACTGTGTGCGTGACGTCACTAACAAGTCACGATGTGTAGACTAGCTCAGCTCCACTTGTCTGCGTCGGTAAATCATGTTAAAACACGCTCGCCAATGGCTTTCCTTTGTATTCAAAAACTGACATCGTGTCAAAAACACGTAAGCTCTCCCTCTCCTTACAGAACCTTCAAACATGCATTACTTTCTGGAGGGAGCTTTCAAAACATACATTGTCTCCATCATACAAGCTCTCTCTGTCTCTCCCCTTACACAGCCTTCAAAACAGGCATACTTTTCTTAGTAGATATAATAGTATCGCGAAAGGAGATAATAACATGGAGAGAAGACTTCTAAACATGCATTGTGTCCGAGACGTAGGCTCTCTCCCTTTCCTTTCAGAACCTTCAAAAAATGCATTACTTTCAAAACAGATATCCTGTCCAACACGTAAGCTCTCCGTCTCCTTACAGAACCTTCAAAACATGCATTACTTTCTGCAGGGACTTTCAAAATAGACATTATGTCCATCATACAAGCTCTCTCTCTCTCTATCCCTCTCCCTACAAGAAATTCGAAACATGCGCGAAGACCTCAAATATAAATTTGATATTCGTTTTTAAATGCTCTTTCTAAATAGGTAGCGAACTTTGAGAAATTCAACGAATTATTCACGTGCGTACCCTGCTTGAAAGAAATATGCTGTACACCCCTGAAGAACGCATACTGTGTTCTTGGAAGAAATGTCCATGTATACACTCATTAGCGGACAATGGCAGACGTTTCCACTTCATTAAACATCTTAAGAGGGTTGAAGAATGCATACTGGGTCCTGTATACAGTCATTAGCGGACAATGGCAGACGTTTTCCCTTCACTAAACATCCTAAGTGCTCTGAAAAACAAATGAACCTCTGGGTAAATACCTATTAGCGATACAATAGATGTTCTTAATGATTAGCTTAATGGGTTCCTCTGTGCAGAAATTCCATCACAAACCGTGGAAAACCCAAGCCTAGCCATGTGTTAAGATTATCAAAACAATTTTTCCCCGATAATTGATATAAATTCTACGTGAAGATTATTAATGATTACGTTTCATAGCTCTTATTTGTTTCAATAAAATATTGAATATGACTCAAGCGTCAGGAAAATTAAACGGTGAGAAGCAATATTTTCTACTCTGAAATTATAATTAAACGAATACTGTATAGATTCTGTACTTAAGCATTCGAATGTATCTTTGTCATTATTTAAATACTCACATACAAGAATTGCATGCATGACATCAAAAATTAAACTGTTGTTATCGTAGAGAAAGCTTATTCCATTTAAACAGACTGGTGTTTGTGCAATTGTAACTAACAATTATTTAATAGTAGGTATACAATGCCGATTCTAGCACACAAGACCTACGACAGCATAGAGTTCTGGATTGTATAAGGAGAAAAGGATATATGTAAGGGGAGTTTCTCAACCCCTATGCAGTCACATAACTATTTCGGTGTCCCAGAATGCTATGTATTTTTCACGCATGTGTTTAAAACATGTATTTTTCAAAATGGGAGAGATTGAATTCAAAATTCAGCGATCGAATGTATCTGATAGATTTTGTTCTTTGAAGCTAGACTGTTTTTTTACGGTCTAGTTTATAGATGAATGAAATATTTGATCAATAACACCCTTATTTAACAGGGGTAAAAGGTGTTCAAAGTTTGTTTTGATAAAAATTACGTTGTGGTAAAGTGCAAGGTTTGAACAGGAGAGTTCAACGGTTCGATTCTCGGTGACTAACCTAGCCTACTTTACAACCTGCATGGAGGTCCACGAATACATAGTCTACCCATTATCGATTTTAATAAGCGCGGGTGTAGCCTTACAAGGAAAATTATATCAGCAAAAACATACCTTCTTTTTCGTTATTTCCACTCTAAAATTATTACTAAATAATACCTTGATGCTAACCTCAGTGTCGCCATTCACATTCATATCATGTTAGAATAATTCTTTGATTGCATACAGACAATTCAAATTTAATACTTGGGTGAATTATTTTGGTAATGTAACAATAATTAACAATGAATTTTTCTAGCGTCATATGCAAAAGCATTCCCCTTAAGGAGAGATGGCGTGATACCGGATTTCCCCATAACAGGTTTAGGCTTGTTTACGAAATGCCTCTGTGCGAGGCTAGCATTTCCCTCTCCTTCTACTCGAAGGTTTGGAGTAGCCGATCAAAATCGTTGTATTATATACCATCACACCTCTCACCCCCTTCAGCTTCTATAGGAGGAAATTATATAAGAGCAGCAGCTTCTCCGACGATTTTCACTGTATTGTGAGAACACAGCGATCTAAGCACTCTGCAAACTTTATTCTTTCAACGTGAAATTTCATCGAACATCATGTCTGGTAAGTTGTATCACCAATTCATTTTCATTAAAAAGTTAACTTATTACTTAGTACATTTAACTTATATTTGCGTTCTTATTTTTAATGTCCGACATTTATTTGTAAATAGCTGAGCATTCTAAAAGTTAATAGCTAGACAGGTGAATTTTCTGAAATGTGAACAGTTTAGTTAAGTATTCATTTTAGGCAAGCTTATTCTACATTTAATAGCTAACTGCGCGAATTCTCAAAAAATGTGAACAATTTAGTTAAGTATTCATCTTGCTGAGTAATTATTATTCCAGATATTTAAATACAGGATTTCACAGAGTGAATTATATTCCTTTTGGAGAAAATACAATTATTTTAATACCTTATTGACGTTTTTGCTTTAGAATATTACAAAAAGTCTGTTGCGCGAATCATTCGCTCTAACAAAGTAATGTTTACATTATATTAAAACATTTAAATCGAAAAATACAGTACTTAATGAACTTCATTAGTGAATCAGAACCTCAAATATATTTACACATATTATCATTTTTTATTATTATATTATACAGAAAAAAAGTTAATAATTTTGTAAGTTTCAAATAAATGAAATTTTGTTATGCAACACATTCTCTAATAAAGAATATGTTTTTTTTCTCTTCCTAATGCAGAAAGTTTGGCATCTCAACTTAACACATTGGCTGAGGGTAGCATTTACCCGGCCGTTCAAAGACTACAAGATCTTCAGCCAGAGGAGACTTAAAATATAAAATCCTTAAGAAAAATTGATACGAGATACGTTGTTAGAGTGGTTGCAGTTTTAGGCGATAAGCAAGTGTTTCTTCCGACAAGATATTCAACCCTAACAAGCCAGGAAAATGCCAGGGAAGTTTCAAATGATATATCATGGAGTAGTACCAGCCGGCAAGTTAAGACATGTAAATTGTCTTTTCTTCCTGTTAAGGTTTGTAGAAATAATTCAGCTATCCTTTCAAAGCTTTATTTAGAGTTACATTCGTTGAGTTTATAAATTCACACTTCACTAGGATAACATTTGTCTAAAGTATACATCACTGTGTAACTAACCCCTAGGATGTAGTCTGGGCGAGGACCTGCAGAAAGAAGTTTAATAGTTTATTCACTGATTCTTTACCTCAAAGCAGACACCTATAGCAAGTTGCAAATAATTTCCAGTAGGATAGCAGTTGTCAAAAGCATGCATCACTGTATTAAAACAAACATGTGTAAATAATGTCGAGATTGTACTCTGAGTGATTTCGTGCAGAAAGAAGTTTAATACCCCTTTGCAATGATTCTCCACATCGAAGTATATACCTACCACAAGCTGCAAATAACGTGAATGTTTGTTACAGGAATGCCCAGATGAATGTAAATAAAGAGGAAGAACGAGATAGCTTAAACAACATAAACAGAAATGTGATAGGAACATTCTCAACACCTCGCAGTGATCTCATTCAATGAAGAATTGCAGCACCATGCAGCGTGGAACATGCAAGGAAAAACATTCGGGTGTGTAGAATATAGCAATAATATATAAATTATATACTCATTATTACTGCTATACCTGCCAATACCATTGATTTCATAAATAATTTCATAATTGTTTAAAGGAGAATGCAATACCTTAAAACATTGATGCTACATGAAATCTAAACAAAAAAATTATTGAACTATTACTGAAAGAGACTTGAATAAATGGGAATCTAGAAGCCAGAACCGTCTTAATATTGGACTGTGTGATATGAGGTGCATAATAAGATTAATAAAAAATGAGGCCTATGTAATATATACAACATTTATTTTTTATAAACATTATCCTACTACATTCCTTCACAAAAAACCCATACATATTTCCTAAAGACAAAGGTGATAGTCTAGACCTTCTAAACATTCAGTTATATAATCATATTCATCACAGAGTCTAAAGCTCGAAGGAATTAAAAGCGAATGAATGAATTCATAACACGCAACTATGTATATATCTCGCGTGAGCACAGCGGAGGGGGTATCTCGATCTATGCATAGCAGAGGGAAAGGATGCTCTCCTGAAACATTAGTCATCTAGACAAAAATTGTTCACAGAGCTGGAGACGTCAGGATGGATGGAACAGACTCCAAGTTCAAATCTTTAAACGGTAGGAGCACCCCTTTTATGCCTGTCTCCTGAACCACCCTTACAGCTTAACATTACGTTACAATGCCACGTAACCTGATTACCGTCGGTCAGTCGCTCAGACCTTTGATTTTTTCGTGCTTTTCCCTGGCCTGCAGGCGAATGCCTGAGTCCCGTATGCTACCATGTTTTCATTGTATGTCAATCGCATCTTAACCTATGTTCTTCTAAGGCCCACTGTTTGGATTACCCTCCGCCTGTCGCTCAGAACTTTGATTTTTTCTGTGGTTTTCCCTGGTCTGCAGGCGAATGTCTGAGCACCGTATGCTACCATGTTTTCATTTTATATCATTTGCATCTTAACCTATGTGCTTCTAAGGCCCTCTGTCTGGATTACCGTTGGCCACTCGCTCAGACCTTTGATTTTTTCGTTGTTTTCACTGGTCTGCATGCGAATGCCTGTGCTTCTAAGGCACTCTGACTGGATTACCATCGGCCACTCGCTCAGACCTTTGATTTTTTCGCGGTTTTCCCTGGTTTGTAGGCGAATGCCTGCTCAAAAAGATACTTGTCCCTTCCTCAGTTTTCACCCTCACGAGTTAAGCTTCCGAATCTGCGCGATTATACTCGATCAAGACATACATCTTCACAATACTTTACTTACTCTAAGCATGCGAAACTGCACGGAGACGTCCGAACACCGCCGAAGAATACATTATCGTTGCAATACTTTGCTCACTCACTCTAAGCACGCGAAGCTATACGAAGACCTATGAATACAGGAAATCACACATAATCACCGCTGACCGCCTCTCTAAATACTCGACCATGCAGGAAGACATACGGTCATGTGCTTGTCAGAACCCATAATCAGATCAGATCGGAATGACGGGCTTTAATGTATATATTTATTTACAACCATAACAAGAACACATCACATCTAAACAATGTCTTAGAATGGAACTTTCTCTTTAAGACCCGTATGTATGCTATTCGCTTGTTTAGATTCAATGGAGATTCCAAACTTTCATCTCGAAAAAACAATTGAAGGCAATTTAGGGTGCTCTTAAGGTTAAGATAATTTTATCGAGGATTCTTTTAAAAAGGAACGTCTGACATGTAACATTTTACCAGATAATAATGCTTAGAATAGTGATTTCGCGACTTCACATGGATGTATCCGACAATCGACTAATTTGTTCACGTTTTTTGCTTGAGAAATCTTATTGGGCGTGAAAGACTGGTAATTTTGCTCAGAGACCTCTATCAGGCTTGAGGTTCTTTTACGTGACGTAAATCTACGACACGGGACCACAGGCTTTACTTCCCTTCCGAAGGAAGCTATGCTAAGGATTTTTACGCCCGAAAAATTCATCGCCCTCCGCCGGGCTTGAACGCGCGACCTCGGGGTCTAGAGGCTAGCATGGTAACCACTACACTACGGACGACGACACACACCTAAGGTCATTTGTGTGTAACACACTAACTAATCGAGTGGAATGGCTGAGGTGGTAAGTCTGTGACTTGTATTCGATTCAATCCCAGTAACCCACCCCCCCTGATTCCCAGAGGTTTTATCTTCAAGGTTTTCCACTCACTAGACGAATGCTGTGAAGGCTCGTTCCACCTCTGAATGTTTCCTCTCATCCTTTCACCTCCATCCTCATTATTTACCTTTTCATCTTCTTGACTGTTTCAGGGTTGAAACTAGCGGAGAGGGACTCTCGGCATAAGCAGAGCTTATGCTCTCTGTAACTTTCATCCATGGAATGGGTGTGGTCCCAGAATCCTGGACCTCTCAGAGATGTGTAAGTCTGTAGTCCTCGAGAGGAGCCATAGATTGCGTCAACTGCCGCCAGGGAATTTTTTTATCCGTGAAAGGTAGAGGCCCTGCCCCCTACCCTTTGACTGTCACACGTCGTCGCCTTGCTTGACAACGTCGTCACACTACGCTACTACGTCGTCACGATACCTATCAACATTCAGAAGGCCACTGATCATCAACATTCAGGTGACAGAGACGCGGCACGAGTTGGAACATTCCGAGATCTGGAAACGTTAGGGACATCTAGCGCAATGCAAGCTGTACAGAACTAAACCAAAAACCAAACTTTACTTCAGAAGTTAGATGGTAGAACCGCGCAACTAGCTGGAACGATCCGAGATCAGGAAACGTTAGGGACATCCAGCGGAATGCAAGCAGTAGAGATCTAAACCAACCAACAAATTTTACTTTAGAATGTAGATGGTAGAAGCGCGCAACTAGCTGGAACGATCCTAGATCTGGAAACGTTAGGGACATCCAGCGCAATGCAAGCTGTACAGATCTAAACCAAAAACCAAGCTTTACTTTAGAAGTTAGATGGTTGAAGCGCACAACTAGCAGGAACGATCCGAGATCTGGAAACGTTAGGGACATCCAGTGCAATGCAAGGTGTACAGATCTACACCAAAACCAAACTTTACTTTAGAAGGTAGATGATAGTAGCGCACAACTAGCTGAAACGATCGTAGATCTTAAAACGTTAGACATCCATCGCAATGAAAGCTGTACAGATCTAAACCAAAAACCAAACTTTAATTTAGAAGGTAGATGGTAGAAGCGCGCAACTAGCTGGAACGATCCGAGATCTGGAAACGTTAGGGACATCCAGCGCAATGCAAGCTGTACAGATCTATACCAAAACCCAAACTTTACATCAGAAGGTAGATGGTAGAAGCGCGCAACTAGCTGAAACGATCCTAGATCTGGAAACGTTAGAGACATCCATCGCAATGCAAGCTGTACAGATCTAAACCAAAAACCAAACTTTACTTTAGAAGGTAGATGGTACAAGCGCGCAACTAGCTGGAACGATCCTAGATCTGGAAACGTTAGGGACATCCATCGCAATGCAAGCTGTACAGATCTAAAACAAAAACCAAAGCTTACTTAAGATCTGGAAACGTTAGGCATATCCAGCGCATTGCAAGCTGTACAGATCTAAACCAAAAACCAAACTTTACTTTAGAAGGTAGATGGTAGAAGCGCGCAACTAGCTGGAACGATCCTAGATCTGGAAACGTTAGGGACACCCAGCGCAATGCACGCTGTACAGATCTAAACCAACCACCAAACTTTACTTTAGAAGGTAGATGGTAGAAGCGCGCAACTAGCTGGAACGATCCTAGTTCTGGAAACGTTAGGGATATCCAGCGCAATGCAAGCTGTGCAGATCTAAACCAACCAACAAACTTTACTTTAGAAGGTAGATGGTAGAAGCGTGCAACTAGCTGGAACGATCCTAGATCTGGAAACGTTAGGGACATCCAGCGCAATGCAAGCTGTACAGATCTAAACAGTGCGCCAAACGTTACTTCAGAAGGTAGATTCTGGAAGCGCGCAACTAGCTGGAACGATCCGAGATCTGGAAACGTTAGGAACATCCAGCGGAATGCAAGCTGTACAGATCTAAACCAACCAACAAACTTTACTTTAGAAGGTAGATGGTAGAAGCGCGCAACTAGCTGGAACGATCCGAGATCTGGAAACGTTCCATCTCGTGCCGCGTCTCTGTCACCTGAATGTTGATGATCAGGGGCCTTCTGAATGTTGTTAGGTATCGTGACGACGTAGTAGCGTAGTGTGACGACGTTGTCAAGCAAGGCGACGTCGTGTGACAGTCAAAGGGTAGGTGGCAGGGCCTCTACCTTTCACAGATAAAAAAATTCCCTGGTGGCAGTTGACGCAATTTATGGCTCCTCTTGAAGACTACAGACTTACACATCTCTGAGAGGTCCAGGATTCTGGGACCACACCCATTCCATGGATGAAAGTTACAGAGAGCATAAGCTCTGCTTATGCCGAGAGTCCCTCTCCGCTAGTTTCAACCCTGAAACAGTCAAGAAGATGAAAAAGTAAAAAATAAGGATGGAGGTGAAAGGATGAGAGGAAAACTTCAGAGGTGGAACGAGCCTTCACAGCATTCGTCTAGTGAGTGGAAAACCTTGAAGATAAAACCTCTGGGAATCAGGGGGTGTGGGTTACTGGGATTGAATCGAATATAAGTCACAGACTTACCACCTGAGCCATTACACTTGATCAGTTAGTGTGTTACACACAAATGACCTTAGGTGTGTGTCGTCGTCCGTGGTGTAGTGGTTACCATGCTAGCCTCTAGACCCCGAGGTCGCGGGTTCAAGCCCGACGGAGGGCGATGGATTTTTCGGGCGTAAAAATCCTTAGCATGGCTTCCTTCGGAAGGGAAGTAAAGCCTGTGGTCCCGTGTCGTAGATTTACGTCACGTAAAAGAACCTCAAGCCTGATAGAGGTCTCTGAGCAAAATAACCAGTCTTTCACGCCCAATAAGATTTCTCAAGCAAAAACCGTGAACAAATTAGTTGATTGTCGGATACATCCATCTGAAGTAGCGAACTCACTATTGTAAGCACCATTATCTGGTAAAATGTTACATGTCAGGCGTTCCTTTTTAAGAGCATCCTCGATAAAATTATCTTAACTTTAAGAGCACCCTAATTGCCTTCAATTTTTTTTCCGAGATGAAAGTTTGGAATCTCCATTGAATCTAAACAAGCGAATAGCATACATACGGGTCTTAAAGAGAAAGTTCCATTCTAAGACATTGTTTAGATGTGATGTGTTCTTGTTATGGTTGTAAATAAATATCTACATTAAAGCCCGTCATTCCGATCTGATCTGATTATGGGTTCTGACAAGCACATGACCGTATGTCTTCCTGCATGTTCGAGTATTTAGAGAGGCGGTCAGCGGTGTTTATGTGTGATTTCCTGTATTCATAGGTCTTCGTATAGCTTCGCGTGCTTAGAGTGAGTGAGCAAAGTTTTGCAACGATAATGTGTTCTTCGGTGATGTTCGGACGTCTCCGTGCAGTTTCGGATGATTAGAGTAAGTAAAGCATTGTGAAGATGTATGTCTTGATCTGGTATAATCGCGCAGATTCGGAACCTTAACTCGTGAGGGTGCCAAACGAGGAAGAAAGGGTATCTTTTGAGCAGGCATTCGCCTACAAACCAGGGAAAACCGCGAAAAAATCAAAGGTCTGAGCGAGTGACCGACGGTAATCCAGTCAGAGTTCCTTAGAAGCACAGGCATTCGCATGCAGACCAGGGAAAATAACGAAACAATCAAAGGTCTGAGCGAGTGGCCGACAATAATCCAGTTAGAGTGCCTTAGAAGCACAGGCATTCGCATGCAGACCAGGGAAAACAACGAAAAAATCAAAGGTCTGAGCGAGTGGCCGACAGTAATCCAGTCAGAGTGCCTTAGAAGCACAGGCATTCGCATGCAGAGCAGGGAAAACCACGAAAAAAATCAAAGGTCTGAGCGAGTGGCCGACGGTAATCCAGACAGAGGGCCTTAGAAGCACATAGGTTAAGATGCAAATGATATAACATGAAAACATGGTAGCATACGGTGCTCAGACATTCGCCTGCAGACCAGGGAAAACCACGGAAAAAATCAAAGTTCTGAGCGACAGGCGGACGGTAATCCAAACAGAGGGCCTTAGAAGCACATAGGTTAAGATGCGATTGACATACAATGAAAACATGGTAGCATACGGGACTCAGGCATTCGCCTGCAGGCCAGGGAAAAGCACGAAAAAATCAAAGGTCTGAGCGACTGACCGACGGTAATCAGGTTACGTGGCATTGTAACGTAATGTTAAGCTGTAAGGGTGGTTCAGGATACATGACAGGCAAAAAAGGGGTGCTCCTACCGTTTAAATATTCGAACTTGGAGTCTGTTCCATCCATCCTGACGTCTCCAGCTCTGTGAACAATTTTTGTCTAGATGACCAATGTTTCAGGAGAGCATCCTTTCCCTCTGCTATGCATAGATCGAGATACCCCCTCCGCTGTGCTCACCTGAGATATATACATAGTTGCGTGTTATGAATTCATTCATTCGCTTTTGATTCCTTCGAGCGTTAGCCTCTGTGATAAATATGATTATAAAACTGAATGTTTAGAAGGCCTAGACTATCACCTTTGTCTTTAGGAAACATGTATGGGTTTTTTGTGAAGGAATGTAGTAGGATAATGTTTATAAAAAATAAATGTTGTATATATTACATAGGCCTCATTTTTATTAATCTTTTTATACACCTCATATCACACAGTCCAATATTAAAACGGTTCTGGCTTCTAGATTCCCATTTATTCAAGTCTCTTTCAGTAATAGTTCAATAATTGTTTTGTTTAGATTTCATGTAGCATCAATGTTTTAAGATATTGCATTTTCCTTTAAACAATTATGAAATTATTTATGAAATGAATGGTATTGGCAGGTATAGCAGTAATAATGAGTATATAATTTATATATTATTGCTATATTCTACACACGCGAATGTTTCTCCTTGCATGTACCACGCTGCACGGTGCTGCAATTCTTCATTGAATGAGATCACTGCGAGGTGTTGAGAATGTTCCTATCACATTTCTGTTTATGTTGTTTTAAGCTATCTCGTTCTTCCTCTTCATTTACATTCATCTGGGCATTCCTGTAACAAACATTCACATTATTTGCAGCTTGTTGTAGGTATATACTTCGATGTGGAGAATCATTGCAAAGGGGTATTAAACTTCTTTCTGCACGATATCACTCAGAGTACAATCTCGACATTATTTACACATGTTTGTTTTAATACAGTGATGCATGCTTTTGACAACTGCTATCCTACTGGAAATTATTTGCAACTTGCTGTAGGTATCTGCATTGAGGTAAAGAATCAGTGAATAGACTATTAAACTTCTTTCTGCAGGTCCTCGCCCAGACTACATCCTAGGCGTTATTTACACAGTGATGTATACTTTAGACAAATTTTATCCTAGTGAAGTGTGAATTTATAAACTCAACGAATGTAACTCTAAATGAAGCTTTGAAAGGATAGCTGAATTATTTCTACAAACCTTAACAGGAAGAAAAGTCAATTTACATGTCTTAAACTTGCCGGCTGGTACTACTCCATGATATAACATTTGAAACTTTCCTGGCATTTTCCTGGCTTGTTAGGGTTGAATATCTTGTCGGAAGAAACACTTGCTTATCGCCTAAAACTGCAACCACTCTAACAACGTATCTCGTATCAATTTTTCTTAAGGATTTTATATTATAAGTTTCCTCTGGCTGAAGATCTTGTAGTATTTAAACGGCCGGGTAAATGCTACCCTCAGCCAATGTGTTAAGTTGAGATGCCAAACTTTCTGCATTAGGAAGAGAAAAAAAACATATTCTTTATTAGAGAATGTGTTGCATAACAAAATTTCATTTATTTGAAACTTACAAAATTATTAACTTTTTTTCTGTATAATATAATAATAAAAATGATAATATGTGTAAATATAATTGAGGTTCTGATTTACTAATGAAGTTCATTAAGTACTGTATTTTTCGATTTAAATGTTTTAACATAATGTAAACATTACTTTGTTAGAGCGAATGATTCGCGCAACAGACTTTTTGTAATACTCTAAAGCAAAAACGTTAATAAGGTATTCAAATAATTGTATTTTCTCCAAAAGGAATATAATTCACTCTGTGAAATCCTTTATTTAAATATCTGGAATAATAATTACTCAGCAAGATGAATACTTAACTAAATTGTTCACATTTTTTGAGAATTCGCGCAGTTAGCTATTAAATGTAGAATAAGCTTGCCTAAAATGAATACTTAGCTAAACTGAGCACATTTCAGAAAATTCACCTGTCTAGCTATTAACTTTTAGAATGCTCAGCTATTTACAAATAAATGTCGGACATTAAAAATAAGAACGCAAATATAAGTTAAATGTACTAAGTAATAAGTTAACTTTTTAATGAAAATGAATTGGTGATACAACTTACCAGACATGATGTTCGATGAAATTTCACGTTGAAAGAATAAAGTTTGCAGAGTGCTTAGATCGCTGTGTTCTCTCAATACAGTGAAAATTGTCGGAGAAGCTGCTGCTTTTATATAATTTCCTCCGATAAAAGCTGAAGGGGGTGAGAGGTTTGATGGTATATAATACAATTATTTTGATCGGCTACTCCAAACCTTCGAGTAGAAGGAGAGGGAAATGCTAGCCTCGCACAGGGGCATTTCGTAAACAAGCCTAAACCTGTTATGGGGAAATCCGGCATCACGCTATCTCTCCTTAAGGGGAATGCTTCTGCATATGACGCTAGAAAATAAAAATATATTTTATTTTTTACATGTACCGCTAAAATTCATTGTTAATTATTGTTACATTACCAAAATAATTCACCCAGGTATTAAATTTGAATTAACTGTATGCAATCAAAGAATTATTCTAACATGATATGAATGTGAATGGCGACACTGAGGTTAGCATCGAGGTATTATTTAGTAATAATTTTAGAGTGGAAATAACGAAAAAGTAGGTATTGTTTCTGTTGATATAAATTTCCTTGTAAGGTTACACCCGCGCTTATAAAAATCGTTAATGGGTAGACTATGTATTCGTGGACCTCCATGCAGGTTCTAAAGTCGGCTAGGTTAGTCACCGGGAATCGAACCGTTGAACTCTCCTGTTCAAAACTTGCACGCTACCACAACGTAATTTTTATCAAAACAAACTTTGAACACCTTTTACCCCTGTTAAATAAGGGTGTTATTGATCAAATATTTCATTCATCTATAAACTAGACCGTAAAAAACAGTCTAGCTTCAAAGAACAAAATCTATCAGATACATTCGATCGCTGAATTTTGAATTCAATCTCTCCCATTTTGAAAAATACATGTTTTAAACACATGCGTGAAAAATACATAGCATTCTGGGAGACCGAAAAAGTTATGTGACTTCATATGGGTGAGAAACTCCCCTTAAATATATCCTTTTCTCCTTATACAATCCAGAACTCTATGCTGTCGTAGAACCTGTGTGCTAGAATCGGCATTGTATACCTACTATTAAATAATTTTTAGTTACAATTGCTCAAACACCAGTCTGTTTAAATGGAATAAGCTTTCTCTACGATAACAACAGTTTATTTTTTGATGTCATGCATGCAATTCTTGTATGTGAGTATTTAAATAATGACAAAGATACATTCGAATGCTTAAGTACAGAATCTATACAGTGTGCGTTTAATTATAATTTCAGAGTAGAAAATACTGCTTCTCAGCGTTGAATTTTCCTGACGCTTGAGTCATATTCAACATTTTATTGAAAGAAATAAGAGCTATGAAACTTAATCATTAATTATCGGGGGAAAAATTGTTGTGATAAGCTTAAAACATGGCTAGGCTTGGGTTTTCCACGGTTTGTGATGGAATTTCTGCACAGAGGAACTCATTAAGCTTATCATTAAGAACATCTGTTGTATCGCTAATAGTTATTTACCCAGAGGGTCTGGGGTTTTTCAGAGCACTTAGGATGTTTAATGAAGGGAAAACGTCTGCCATTTTCCGCTAATGACTGTATACAGGACCCAGTATGCATACTTCAACCTTCTTAAGATGTTTAATGAAGTGGAAACGTCTGCCATTGTCCGCTAATGAGTGTATTCATGGACATTTCTTCCGAGAACACAGTATGCGTTCTTCAGGTGTGTACAGCATGTTTCTTTCAAGCAGGGTACGCACGTGAATAATTCGTTGAATTTCTCAAAGTTCGCTACGTCTTTAGAAAGAGCATTTAAAAAAGAATATCAAATTTATATTTGAGGTCTTCGCGCATGTTTCAAATTTCTTGTAGGGAGAGGGATAGAGAGAGAGCTTGTATGATGGACACAGTGTATATTTTGAAAGTCCCTGCAGAAAGTAATGCATGTTTTGAAGGTTCTGTAAGGAGAGGGTGAGCTTACTGTTGGACACGATATCTGTTTTGAAAATAATGCATGTTTTGAAGGTTCTGAAAGGAAAGCGAGAGAGGCTACGTCTTGGACACAATGCATGTTTAGAAGTCCTCTCTCCTTGTTATTATCTCCTTTCGCGATACTTTTATATCTACTAAGAAAGGTACGCCTGTTTTGAAGGCTGTGTAAGGGGAGAGACAGAGAGAGCTTGTATGATGGAGACAATGTATGTTTTGAAAGCTCCCTGCAGAAAGTAATGCATGTTTGAAGGTTCTGTACGGAGAGGGAGAGCTTACGTGTTTTTGACACGATGTCAGTTTTTGAATACAAGGGAAAGCCATTGGCGAGCGTTTTTAACATGATTTACCGACGCAGACAGAGTGGAGCCGGGCTTGTCTACACATCGACACTTGTTAGTGACGTCACGCACACAGTCGCGGAGTGGGGTGAAACTGGTTATTACCAGACCGAAGTCGGGCTCCGGGTTTTTCATTACATGACGGACTGTTGCCGGAGGGAGGTTAAGACCGTGAGCGTGATAGTTATACATATGCTACCACACATATACGATGACGACCACTTACGTTCGAGTCAATTCATATACAATTAATCAATCAAAAAATACTTAATTGTATTCATCGATCGAGGAGCATCGTTTCATTAGATGTGCAATGTGCGGACATCAGTAGTAATAAAATGCCGATTCTTTTTTTTTAACAATGTTTTATGCATGGACGAACATTACCTAATTGATTTACACAATTATGTACTCAAACGATTTGCCGAAGAGTGGCAGGCATCGAGAAAACCATTCCCGCATCACCAGGGCGGATTTCCAGGGTAGCGCCACGCGTCGAGAACCCCATTCCCCTATATCCCATCACCCGAGCGGCACGCCCCGAGAACCCCAACCAATCACCCGGGAGGGATTTAGACCTAGGGAGGGGACGCGACCGGCGTGTAGGAATAGTACACACTCTCCCACATATCCGCAGGGGAAACCAATCACACGGCAGGGATTTAGACAAGTCACAATGAGGGGGCGGGAATGTAACCAGCGTATAGGAACAATACACACTCTCCCACCAATCAACAGGGAACCAATCAGACCACAAAGGGGAGGGAAGGAGGGTGGTCCGGGCTACCGGCACGCGACCAGACCGCATGGGGGAGGGGGTAGGACCTGACGACACAGACCCTGTCGGCATTAGGTAAGCGCACAAAGGGAGGGGGCGGGGCCTAGCGACACGCGAACAGGTGGGAAACAGTAGCGCACAAAGGGGAGGCGGGGCTTGCCGGCATACAACAAAGGATTTTATCAGTTGTCGGCATCTGTTTGTGCGCCAGAGTCGCCCCATTATACCTACGAATACTTACTCTACTTACTGTAACCACGGAGTAGAGAAAGTAAAAATGGTTTGTTTGGATTCAGGGAGTCTCAAAACAGGCATATCAGGTGTAATCTCTTTATTGAATTTTTGGGTGGAATCTATTACTTGCTCTACTTATTGTAGCTATATAGTAGAGAAGGTAAAAAATGCTTTCTTTGGATTCAGGGAGTCTCAAAGCGTATATTTCCAGGGAATCTTGTTATTGAATTTTTGGGTGGAATACAATACTTTACCTATTTATTATAGGTAAACAGTAGAGACAGTAAACAGAAGAGTTGTGGTATAGATAAACGGCTGTTTTTCGTTACGACGTCTTGCTTGCAACCAAATAGGGAAAAGTGTAATATAGACCGTATATTGAAATAATTTGTGGCCTAAATTGTTGTCAGATTAAGGTAAAGTGCACGTAAAAACCATACTTTATAAGGACATTATGAAAATAAAGAGCAGTTTAGTTGATAATTGGTAGAGAAGGAAGTGAATATTAAAACCAAAGCATTTTGTTCTAACACTTGCTTATTATACAATAATATGATGTCTCTAATTCCTAAAACTTATTTTGTATATTGCTTATGTCGCTGTGCTGTACTGTTGTTGTCGCTTCCATATTATTACTTTCTTACAGCCAAGTCTAAGGAAATGTGTTGGAATACTATTTTTAGCACTCTAACTTCGTAGAGCACGTATGAGCTAAGGCACCTGGCATAACCTCCCGATAAGATACATCCCTTACCCCCTACAGGTGGAACGGAAAAAAATTTGGAGCCGTCTGTACACTCTAAGACAAAAAAAATAAGATGACTATCGAAGTGTAAATTTGTCAAAGTCTAAATCGATTTTGCGGCCGGTCCACAATGGTGTCTCGAGACGCGTGTTTTAGCGTTGCTCTATTGTCACTTTTCATATTGAGTCCCATCCACCGCATATGCATTGAGAGCTGAGCGGTTATAAGCAGCATTATTACAACAAGGCCTACCGAGATTCGTATCCTGAGCAGCTTCTGTGCACAAAAACACAATTTGCAATTGCTAAGGCTTATTTGATTTCAAGACATTTGTGCTCACACATTAAAACTAAGACAGTCTCCTTTTCGTTTTCAAACTAAATGTGAAACAAGTAAATGCTTTATTCCTAAATGAAAAATCAAATAAAAGTAGAAATTAACTTAATATTGTGTGTAAACCCTCTGCTTCTATTATTGCCCCCATTCTATGGACAAGGATTATATCAAGTACCTGGTCAAATCTTTACCAGAGGATACTTCCTTCCAAGCATCCTGCATTTGATCCCAAAAACTTCTTTTGTCTTACATTGTCTTGCAGGCCAATATAACTCCAAAACTTTTTTATTTCTGCCCACACATTTTCAATAGGATTCACATCTGGTGAGCAAGGAGGTTAATCAAGTGAACCAGTTGGAAACCTACTTACTTATGTGCACAGTCTGGTGCTGGAATTCAATCTTTCCATCGTGATATCTAGTCCTTGCAGAGGGAACAATGTTGTTCTTGAGGATGTCTTTATACTGGTGGTAATTTAATATGTCATCAAGCTGTCACAACACACCTAAACCACCTCGTGACATCCAACCCCAACACGACACAAATTTGCGATCTTAACGATCCGTCTGTGTCATGCATTTTGCCTCTAAACGTTTTCCTTTGGGGTGGTAGACATTTGTAGATGAAAGTGTTGCCTCATCTGTGAATATAACCCTATTCCAGTTATGGTTGCGTTTTCTTCTGCAAATGCGAGGCGACATAATCTGTGATCGTCTGTTAGACGCTGCTTTTTAGCTGTCGGTCAAGCAAAGAGCCCTGCTGTAGTAAAACGACGCAAGGCTGTGCGGTTCGACTCGGAGAAATTAGAATTACTTCTAGTTGTAGACACTGCTGGAAGGGATTGCTGTCCGTCTCGTCTAAAAGTGCAGTGTCCTGCTGAGGAGTGGACATATGATTTCGATGACGAATAACCCCTTCCCTGGATAACCCCACCCACCTCATAGCCGTATATATAGGGACTTGAAGTGTTCTTGCAGCTTGAGATGCAGAATATCCAGCAACGTTCACTAACGCAAGGATACAGCTGCTTGCAGCTTCGTCATAGCAAAACTCAGTATGATTGCTAACATATCATGCAGACCTCCAAGGCTATGACGTGTGCGTATGATCACGCCAGCACCATTCATAACTGAAGAGTAAGACATCCAATATTAAGTCAATTAAATATTATGCTTAGTTTTTCACTTTACAATTCTTACTAATATAGCCTTAATTTTGAAAACGAAAAGAGTAATTTGTTTGTGTTTTTATGTAGGAAAACATACGGCCCTGTCATATACATATTTAACAAATTAAAATTTAAATGATAAAAACATCTTTATTCATTGAGGATTCGAGCCCAGGTAGTTCAAATTCGAGACACGTGCGTTTTACCACTCGGTCACCATGCATACAACTAAATTAAAAGACTTCTTCTTACTTATCACATAGCTTAGAAATGAACGCAGAGTAATATTAAATCGTGTATTGTGAACGCAGCGTCAGGGAATGCTTCCGATGTTTTCCGAGTCCAACTCCTTCTCTGGCTGTTGCTCATTTATTTTGTCGTAGGCTGTACATAAAAAAACAAAGCAATTATCCAATGTGGTTTATTTACCGTTATCCAATTATCACTCAATCTTGCGGAGTTTAGTGAAATCCCACGCTAAAGTTCTCTAAATCTTTTCTCTACTGGATCTGATATCGATGCTATGCATTTTGATGTGCATACGTTTACAAGTTCGGTCCAGAAGAAGAGGACCATTCCAAAGTCAACCGCTATTTTAGGATTAGATTTGTGACGTATACAAACTATTCCAATAGGAAAGGTTAATTTCCAACAGCTACATTATTATAACGATTACGAAAGCAACGGAGACAGTGATGATTCTCATTAACGGTGCAAAAAATTGGAGAGAAATGACAGTAACTACTGGCACGTTCACTGCATACGTGTAGGCTCACCAGGAACTATCAGCTACTGAGGAATCCCATTAACTAAACGCCATTATTGTAGTATTGCTCTGTTCCTCAAACTAGCGTGACACAATTGCTCTACTATCTCATTTCTAGGTAGAAATTTCAATTCGGTGTCTTGCAGCACGCAGTAAAATACTTAGAATTACTTGTTGCTTTTAGTCTCCAGGTCCAATACAACCATTGCTTTGGTCATGAGCTTCATGACTTCATTCTAAAGTGTATTTTAGTTTAAGATAAAATACATAAACATAACTTATTTTGTAATAATGATCCTCTACTGTAGAGTATATGTGTTGACATAAAAACTGCACATTTAAATTTTTGGGGGGAAACCCGGAGCAATTAAAGAAGGGGATAAAATTTCGTGGACAAAATTTAATGAACATTTAAAATTGACTTCTGTATGGTGCACACAAAATATTCCAAATAACCTATTAAATTTTTCCTACAGGCTGATGTAGATCATTTCGCATGGTTACCGTAACCTTCACTTTATGTATTTCAACAAGAAGTGTGAATATCCTTTTCATATTTTGTCATAAATGTCAGCACATGATGCTCCATTAAAGTATGTTTTGACAATGCAGTGAAGGCCTTGAAACCTCCATTCTGTTTCTTTGTTTCATCTGGCTATAGTATATTTAATGGAGAGAAAGCAGGTTCCACAGCACATTAGGCCAATGAGCTATCAGACAATATTCTACCAAACTAAACATGTTTGTACTGCTGAAATAAGACAACGTTTTCACCACATTTCAGGAATAGTTTTGAAATATCATTTATTAAGCATTTGACGTAGTAGCCAAGGTTTGCTGCAGCCATTTCTCACGAGACCTCTTCTTATCTCTGGGCACAGTCGTGAGGAGACTGATCGGGATCAATATTGAAATACTCACACTCCGATTTAATATTGAAACTTTTGGTTTTATTATTTAAACTTTAAAACCTCCTATTTCAAATACCAACAATACATACAATCTTAGTTTTCCTGCCATTTGGTATTCTTCCTCCTCTATATAATTTACTTTCCATGGTAACGTATGTTTGTGGTCGTGAACATTCCATTGCTAAATACAACATTTGAGCATTGCTGTTCATTTATTCTTCTAACACATATTATATTTAATAGTTTTAGCAACATTTAGGTAAATCTTAACTTCAATTATATAATATATATATATAAATATTCATTACATTTTAAATATAAATTAAAAGGTCTAAAGATTCAAATAATTAATAAATGAATTACTACTATCCGGGCTTGTAGGCCGTGGTCTAGAAGGCATCGTGGATACCGACGTTTCGCCAAGTACAGCGCTTGGCATCCTCAGGGTGAAGTGATTCAGTGTCTGCGGTGGTAGGAGTCTGAATGTGGAGACCGGAGGATGGCGCTCTTATATAGTGGGGTGGGCGGGGCTTGCTGTGAGGTCCTGTGCAGTGATTGGCTCGCGTCTCTGGGAGTGGGTGGGTTTGACGAAGTATTATTATGTCTGCTATTTCTATGTATCTATTTCTCCAAGATAGGTGTCCAGGCTTTATGCATACTAAAGGCCGGTCGCGTCCAGCCCCAGTAGCTGAGCCCTCTGAGGTTGGGAACCCTCGGCCAACTGCCGAGGCTGACCCAATCAGCAACGAGCGACCCCCTCACACAGAAGAACAAACAAGCACTCCCCCAGTAAAGGCAGGTACCTCACAAGTGACTGATGGGCCTCACCCAGAAGCAAAGTCGCTCACCCCCGGGAAAGGAACCAAGCAAGATAAGGACATGGATCCTAGCTTGGCAATGGTCGAACTAGTGAAAACACTAGGCATGTCTACAAGGAAAGTACAACTAAATAAGGTACTTGAAAAGGTTCAAGAGTTCTGCGATACGGTAGATCAGATTGGATCAGACCCCATCATAGTAGCTCACTTCATCTCAGAGCTGCTGTTACAACTTCGAACGCCGTAATCATGGGTATTTCGGACACGATAAGAGTAATCTTCTGGAACTGCCACGGAATAAGGAAAAAGACTAAACACTTAGCAGATTTCCTACAAACACACTCGATACAATTAGCCTTATTATCTGAAACTCACATCAACAATACAGATCGCCTAACTATACCAGGCTACAGAATTTACAGGAACGATCGCGACCGTAGAGGAGGAGGAACCGCGATAGTTATACAAGCGAACATTCAACACCATCAAGTTAAATCTCCGGACTTAAATCACGCCGAAACCACGGCAATAAAACTCAACATCGACAACTCCGAAGTCGTAATAGCGTCTCTCTACAAACCCCCTGGGAACTTAAATACGGACGACTTGGACAAAATAATGAATTTAGGACCGAGAGTAATCGCGGCAGGAGACTTTAACTGCAAACACTTTCTATGGAATTTGCAAGAACTCTAACGCATAAGGTGTCAAGCTACTAAATTACATAAACAATAGAAATTACTTAATAACAGGCCCGGAAGAGCCCACGTTTATACCTCATATGCCGAATCACACGCCGGACATACTAGATATAGCACTTCTAAATAACATACGCTATAACATTGACGTAGAAGTCATGCAGGAGCTCACATCGGATCATTTACCGGTCTTGATGATCATTAATGCACCGATTGCATTTAACCAGCTCCACTAAGATACAATTTTAACGAAGTTGACTGGAAAGCTTTAAAAACACAGTAGATCACTACCTACCAGATCTTGAAATAAATTCTGCTGCTGAGCAAGACGCCGCCATAGGCAAATTTGAAACGGCAACTAAAATAGCCACCTCGGCTCACGTACAATTTATACAGCCACGCTCTATTAATGCCAAATTTCCGTATGACGTAAAAAATTCTACAACAAGCACAAAATAAGGCCAGACGCAAATGGCAAAGAACTAGAAACATACTACACAGAACAGAATACTATCAAGCCAAAGAACTCGCAAATGAACGTGCTAGAACATATATCCAAAACTAATGGGACAATACACTCGAGAATTTAAACTCTCAACAACACACGGTCTGGCGAATAGCGAAGAGCCTAGCGCGCAATCAGATTAATATACCTCCCCTTCAAATCAACAATACGATAGCGGAAACTCCCCTGGCCAAGGCGGAAACCTTCGCGGTCACACTCGAAAATGTGTTCTCTCCAAATCTTCCAGCTGTACAAGACGAATTTGTATTAGAAACAGAAACTGAAGCCGATAATATAGGCCAAATGCCAACACACAATAAGATGAGAAAAACAAACCCGGGCGAAATTGGCTGGATCATTAAACACCTGCCAACCAGGAAAGCACCTGGGCCGGACAAGATACCAAATGCGGTACTAAAGAATCTCCCGATCAGAGCGCTGAAGACACTAGCCAATATCTTTAATTATACGCTTGAACAAGGCCGGTTTCCCCTAGCGTGGAAAGAAGCCAAAGTTTTATTGTTTCCAAAAGCTAACAAAAATCTCGCACATCCCATGAACTATAGGCCAATAAGCCTCTTGAACACTTTAAGCAAAATGCTCGAAAAGGTTATATTAAAGCGAATAAATAAGCACATACACCAACATAATATTCTGATACCAGAACAGTTTGGGTTTAGAGCCCAGCATTCAACCACTCTACAATTACTAAGAATGACGGAGGAAATCACCAAAGGTTATAATACGAATAAAGCAACAGGAGCCATTTATCTAGACATTGAGCGTGCGTTTGATAAAGTATGGCACGCCGGGTTCTTAAAGAAGTTAAGGCAATTCAATTTCCAAGACTCCGCTGTAGCCCTCATTAGGGATTGCCTCCGCGAAAGACTCTTTCATACGTCGGTAGAGGAAGCAGTCTCAAGCACCAAACCAATTAAGGCCGGGGTCCCACAAGGAAGTCTATTGGGGCCAACGCTCTTTAATTTATATATAAACGATATGCCCGATCTTGTAAGATCAAATAAATACATATATGCAGATGACACTGCTATAGTCACGCAGTCTAATCAACCCAAAATAATCCACTTGCGCTTGCAAAATGCGTTAAATGCACTTGAACCCTGGTTCACAAAGTGGAGAATCAAGGTTAATCCCAGAAAAACACAAGCGATAGTCTTCACCAAAAGATTATTTCACCGCAAAGATAAGCATGCTCTCCAGCCTCTTAATTATCAAGGCGAGAGAATCGAATGGAAGGACCATGTGACCTATTTAGGTCTTATCATGGATCAGGGCCTGACCTGGAATAAGCACATTGCTAAAGTCAGAGCCAAGACAAATGGTCAGCTAAATAGACTGTACCCAATATTTGACATAAATAACCAACTAAAAATAAATATGGTACTCACCCTATACAAAACGCTAATTAGGCCAATCATGACGTATGCAGCCCCTGTCTGGGGATATGCGGCCAAGACGCACATGCATAAGCTACAAACACTGCAAAACAGGATAATACGAATAATAACGAAACAACCGCCGGTAGCGCCGGCATATCTACTACACCAGGAATTAAAACTACACACTATCGAAGAATTCGTAAAGAGCCTAAGCTTCAATCTCTATAAGCACAAGGGAAAGAATACGAATAGACTAATACAAGAACTAGGTTCATATGAAACCCACGAGAACAAGCACAAGCGACCGCTGTCACTATTCGACAGAACCTTTGGCCTAGGGGAGCCCGAAATAGATATTCAAGCATACCTCGACTCATTAATAACATTACCACAATCCCCATGACTGCGGCGTCACCACGTGACTGTTGGTAGCCCTCGAAGTCCTTGCTCTCCGAGTCAAGGTGGCCCCCGGGGACTGAGGGATCCCCCGCGAGTGGCACTGGCTCGCACCTGCGTTTTCAGGCAGGCAGCCCGCCGTGTGCGCACTCTATACGACCATGCTAGGATTATGGATAATGAAACAGTGTATTAGAGATAAGGACGATGCCAAACGGCTGTAAAACAAATACTCACAATTAATGTAACAAACACAAAATAATCATAAGAAAATGACGACGCCACCAGGCGGAGCACAACACTCTTAAAACACAAATTAGCATTAACTATACACAATAAAGAGACGAAGCCATAAGGCGGAGTCAACTTCCAAATTAGAGCTAATCATCAAATAAATTCATTCTATACAACTAACGACTAATACTAATGAGTGTAAACATATGTATTGTGCATGCCTAGAATGATTTGTTTCAGGGACGCAGCCTCCGGCTCAAGACCAGATTCGCACACAACGGCGCACCTGTGATGCTCAACACCTACAATATAACAAGACGACACGCCTCGGCGTGAACAAGGAATAACATGTCACCAAACTTCCAAATTCGCCAGGGCGTAATCAGGGCTTCGGTCATGGTTACGTCCGGCCTCCTCTCCTTGCCCAGGCTCAAGCCCTGAGGGCTGGTCAATATACCTACACCTCAAATCCGCAGGTGCATAGGCGGTACTGCCACACCTATACCTGAATTCTCTCCGGTGGAGGTTTTTTAGTGGGTAGGGCCGCGGCTCGCGCCGCGGTGGAGTCCCACACTCCCATTTATGGGGTTAGTACGCAAAAGTATTTTTCCTCCACTCGAAAAAAAGTCTCTACATTCAGACTCCGACCACCGCAGACACTGAATCACTTCACCCTGAAGATGCCAAGCGCTGTACTTGGCGAAACGTCGGTATCCACGATGCCTTCTAGACCACGGCCTACAAGCCCGGATAGTTGTAATTCATTTATTAGTTATGATGCCGGCCGTGAAAGCCTCAGTATGTACATTCAAATAATTAATACAATAATTTAAAACAGAAAAATTAGCAATACTAATATCCAAACATTAGAGTTCAATTCATAACATTTTATAAATTATCTGTCTGTCAGTTTCAACGCTTCTTGCATCACTGTCTTCAGATATAAAATCCTATAGACCAGTTTTGTTGTTCTCAATCATGGCCAAAACCTTTGAACGAATGTTGGCAAGAAGATTGCAATATATCATAGCAGAAGAACCATCAGGATTCCGGACTAATATGTCAACATCCAACTCTATCTTAAACGTGGTGCAAGACAGCATTACATTTTAACAACAAGCGAAGTTCATTAGTATAGTACATTAACTTCCAATGGAAGTATGACACTATCTGGAGAAGCAACATACATATGAAGTTAGAGACAATATGCTAAGTTGGATCAGCAGATATTTAGCGCAAAGATGGATAAAAACATGTTGCAAGGGCCATTACACGCCATAGTGACCTGATTTGCCTGGCATTAATTACGGGCGGTAGGTTAATCACACGTTACCATTGGCGCTTAATTGTGGAATCAGTAACTACAGAAGCTCATCTGATTACAGAAAGCATTTTTAGGGTTTCCCTATATAGGCCAATGACGTGACAGGAATTAATGCCACTACTCACCATGCTAGGAGGGCAGACATAGTTCAGCATTTAAAAGGAACTGAGCCTAAGGCGCACTCAAGCTTATCGCAACTTCTAGTTCTAAGAGTAATTAATTCTTTTTCATAAAAATGTGTTCGACAGTAGCCTAAGTTTACAAGCTAAATCATATCTGTCCTGTTCAATCACTCTCAATCCACTGATTGCACTTCTAAATCTATTATGTAATAGTGCGGAGGACTTTTCAAGAAAATTCAATCAGTGCACAAATATAGCAATTAGACCTCACATCACACGCTCCTTCGTGCTTTGAATTACTTTATTATTATTATTATTATTATTATTATTATTATTATTATTATTATTCATTGCCTTAAATCGATTTGCTATAATTCCATTAGTAGGATATATAGGACAGACCGAGCACAGTTTGGCGTTTATATGGGAAAGGATAGGGAAAACGAGGGTGGATGCGGAGGAAAATGCGTTTATATGGGGAAGATAGGGACTACGAGGATCGATGCTAGGCTAGATAGAGGTTAAAGGAGTGGGGATGCGCTTTATATGAGAGATACGGGGAATACGAGGAGAAGTGTCAGACTAGACAGAGTTTGAGAAGTGGAATAGCTGTTTATATAGGAAAGATAGGGAAAACGTGAACAGATAATAGGCTAGACAGATACTGAAGCAGGGGAATACGGATACATATACAGGAGAGATAGAGGATACGTGGAGAGGTACTAGACTATTCAGGGCTTGAAGGGAAGAGTAGAGCTTTTTTATATGAAGAGACGAGGAAAACGAAGGTGTATGCTAGGTTGAGAGAAACTTCAAGGAGGAAAAATGCGTTTATATGGAGAAGATAGGGGAAACAAGGGGAATTCCGAGCTAAAGCAGGGACTCCAGGAGGGAGGGATATGCTTTATACGACAGAGATAGGGCATACGAGAAGAGGTGCTAGTGTAGACAGAGGTTAAGGTGTAGGGTATACGCTTATATGAGGAATGTATGGAAAACGGAGACAGACGGTATTATAGACAGAAGCTGTGCCACTTTTGCGTTTATGAGGGAAAGGATAGGGAAAACGAGGGTAGATGCGACGGTTCAAGGAGGAAAATGCGTTTATAAGGGGAGAGATAGGGAATACCAGAGCTGATGCTAGGCTAGTCAGATGCTAAAGGAGGGAGGGATACGCTTTATACGAGAGAAATAGGGAATATAAGGAACGATGCTATACTAAACAGGACTTGAAGGGTAGAATATGGCGTTTTATATGAGCGATATAGCGAACCGAGGAGAGGTATTAGGATAGGAGTTTTGAATGATAGAGTAGGCGTTTATATGCGAGAGATAGGGAATACGAGGGTCGATGCTAGGCTAGACGGGGTTGAAGGAGGGAATGCGTCTTATATGAGAGAGGTAGGGGAATATGAGGAGAAGTGCTAGGCTAGACAGGAAGTTCTGAATGACAGAGCATGCGTTTATATGGAGAGACGAGGAAAACGAAGGTATGTGCTAGGTTAAGAGAGTCTTCAAGGAGGAAAATGCATTTATACGAGAGCGGTAGAACATGCGAGGAGAGGTGCTAGTCTAGACATGTTTTGAGGAGTAGAGTATACGTTTATATGGGAGAAATATGGAAAACGGGAGAGATACAAGGATAGACAGGGGTTGAACGAGGAGGAATGTAGGTTTATACGGTAATATAGAGAGTAATTCAATTATAAAACTTTTCTCATCCAGCGTTACAACACTTTTATATACTTATTTTCTAAACCTTACAAACTTTATATATGTTAAACAGTAGTGCGCGAGACGGAGAGCGACAAACTGTATATCGGTTTACAGCGAAGTATACGTCCTAACGTATTGCCACCTTGTTTGCTTTGGATCGTCTCATTGTTTATTCATTCCTAACATAATCACGTAGCAAGACGTAACCAACAAAATTAACCACGTAACAAGACGTAACACAAGGTAACATAACAGCATGACAAGACGTCACACTAAGTAACATAAGCCTGTATCCTCATAACATCACGTGACATCTCGTAACCAGAAACGTCACACGACGTAACAACACGTACCAACCATGTAACCACGTAACAAAACGTATGAGCAACACGTAACCAACCCATTGCTAGGGCAACCTAAACTAATTCATCCTTCATAAACTTAGACAATAAGTACGAGAGCCTAGCCTAGATTAACCCGACCAATCCCAAACGTTCCTCTCATCATCTATTATACTCAGTCTTCGACTAACCTAATCTGGCTAACCAAAGATAACCTCAACTTTCTTTTAGTGAAATTGTAATGTTTCATTCAGGTTTTATAATTCATGAGTTTTAATTGAAAAGTGTACGTCAACATACCCTTATTTTAGTTCGTTGTAGGTGTCTCTCCCCTTTTTATCTAGGCTTGAGACTAGCACTAGGATTGCTCCTAATGGCAGGGTTACCACCTTCCCTTCCATCATCTTCTTTCTTCATCGGTCGTCTGCTAGCTGCATATACAGCACACGGATAACCTTCATCTTTTTAAGATTGTAGACTCACGAGAAAATCTTTATCTTTGACTTACATTCTTTTAAGCACTGTTTGTAATGGCGTAATGTCCATACGCATATGTCGTTATTCCGCCCTGAGCTATAATTCTTTTATCATCAAACGGAGTCAATGCAATTTTATTCACTTGCACTGTGGCAAGAGCATGCTCCCGAGACAGGATCAGATTCATGGGTGTTCTGATGATTTCTCCGGTTTTAAGACAGTCTGTATAGCTGTCAAACGAAATGTACTGCTTAATAGCGCTACGTTTTATACCTTTAATCTTTTTTATCATTGAGCCGTGAATATCTAAGGCATACATCTTTGGACGTAGTCCAACAAAGCGTAGGATGATTTTACCATTAGCCTCATCTTTAAATTTTCCCAACACCTTCTTGTTTAGAGCTGAATAGCACATATGGTTGACAGGGTAATCAGCTGTATCTAGGTGTTCGAGAAAACGTAGCTTGTCCTGGTACACATCTTCAGTTGTAACACGATGAATGAACGAATCAGTGACCATATACATAAGCTTTAGGTTTTCGGCTCCATAATACGGAAACAACATGTCGTAATGATAGTTATACATTAATGTCTTGGAGATGTCCAACACACTCATACCGATGTATATAGGCTTGTTGAATACGATCTGACGAGAGGCCATATGTACAGCACCTAGATTAGAAGCATATATCGCCCTGTCGATAAACGTAGGCTTTGCAATTAACTTTTCCAGAGTCTTCTCGTTTGTCACCAACCGTATATCCACACGATTACGAAGGTTCTCCATTGTTTTTCCAAACATGGCGTTGCTAAACAGTTTGTAGAGATCCTTCTAAAAATCATTTGCAGCCTGTTGTCGTAGTCTGTTATTAAATTCCACATACGGTTTTAACCACTGTGACTGTCGAAATTGTAGCACTAGATGAATTTTTGTTAGTCGCAGGCCATGACTAAGAGGTTGCTTCAAAGTCATGTAATGTACTACATACTTCGTTCGTGATCCAAGGTGAGGAATTAGCTTCTTCGTAGTCGAGTCCTTTGAGTTCAGACACTCAGGCCTGAATGGTAGATCATTATATAGATCATGGAGTTCAGCAGGATACTCGATGTCAACTTCTAATATGTATCCATGAGGATCATTTTCTTCTAGTCTTTGTAAGTTTATTTCTTCAGGTGAAACCCACTGAACACCAACAAAAGGAAGGGCGTGACTCATTGCCCACCCATATTGGTTTTTGGCGTCCTCATAGGTAATGAATTGGGTTGGTCTCGACGGATCAAACTTGTCCATGTAAGTGTTATTAGCCTCTGCATACCGATGGGACACTTGGATTAAACCTCCTCTTATGCCGGATTCCACCATGAGTAGTTGGTCATAATCCTGTAACAGTTCCAGTTCGATTCCAGTATACAGTAACATGGCGTCCCATGTAGGTCCTGGAGAGGTAAAATAATGTGCTGAAACAACTTTATGCGTTTTGAGAGTTTGCTCTCTGAATGTCTCAAAGACATCAGCTAGAAGAAGAACATCAGATATTAAGTAGAGGTCACTGTATTCTCCCAGGTTTCTCACATTAAACAGCTCCCATACATTTCTAGCATGTTCGTAGTCAGCATCACTAACTTCTTCTTCATTCAGTTTACTGTAGAAGTAGTTCTTAGGAGGCAGGCAGGTCTCGTTCAAGACGTCCCATGAAGTGACGTAATCATAGGGAAATACACCCTTACGTGTCATCAACTTCATCTTGTCTTCTCCGAAGTACTTCAATGTTTCAGGGTACGATGTTAGATTTTTTACCAGCTTATCCAAGCTTGTACTCAGGAACCGAAAACTATCATCAAACCGGAGCTTTATATCTCCGACATACTTGTAGAATGATATATAGCTTTCTTCAGAGCTAGGAATTACTTCCACCCGCTCACTTGTACATCTCAGCTCCTGAACAATGAAGTGTGAGTCATATCCACTGAGGTTGTGCATGAAGACAGGGATATATTTAGGTGTTTTGCAGGCTAAATTACATTCATTATGCAGACTTCCTCGATATGCACCACTGATGTGATCATGGTCGCGTACATTATAGTTCTCTTCAGTAAAGGTTTTTCCACACAAGTAGCATACTGTAGAGGCGTTGAAATCCATCTGCTGTTGATCTGTAAGTTTCAGGGGCATGACAGATTTGTATATATTATTCATCTCCTTTGCAAGGAATGACAGGTATTCCATAAACCTCTGAGCAGCATCAACACCACGATATACATAGGGATCCTTAGGAAGGCTAGTTTTCAGATGTTCAACGTTGGTTGATGGTTTAGCGTAAACACAGAAGCTCATTGTTGTATGCTCTTGATAGGGGGTTGTATAGGAAGTTTCAGGACTGGGTATGCATGTATGACATGGAGCGAGAATGCTTTCAAAGTCTGCGTAGATGACGTAAGGTAGTTTCAACATCCTTTCAAAATTTTTAAACTGTACAATTGATTTCTCCTTTGTAGGCATAACTGCCCTTGCAACACCATGCTGATTACAGATGGATGTATGTTCTTGCAGTTTTTCCAGTCCACTTGGTCCATTTCGATCGTCAAAATGTGTAAAGTACCGCTTACAGGTATATATCACTCCATCGTGCTTAGTTTTCTGACGTCGAACGAGCTTCTCAAGATTCTTGATATATACATAGTGATGTTTTACACTACTGTCACTCAATAGTAGGAGGTCACGGTGGTCAGGCAGTTCAGTGTCAGCAACCTTTATCGGATACACTTCATGCTTCTCATCAAGACCGAAAACGTTGATAGACATCCTATTAAGCTTCTCAAATTTAGGTATTTGAGAAAGTGGAGTAGGATAGGAAACGCAGCTGAAGTCGTACTTATCTTGGAATTGTTCGTATTTGCTCACCCGTTGTGCATTCTTCTCAAGGAATTTTTGGCCAATACAGAGTACATGAAACAAAAGCTCATCAGTTAAATTCTGGATGTTTATACACGCTTCTTTACTTCCAACAGATGGCGGTAGGGGTATATAGCTACTTCCACGTAATGGATTGTATTTGTTAATACGAAGTCGAATTCCTTCTACAGCAAACAGAGCCCAGTTGCTACCCTTAAGTTGTGATTCCTCCATTTCAGTAACCAACTTCTTCATTTTCGTTTCCAGCATAGAGTCCAGATCCGTTTCTAGGAAAACAGCTTGATTCCGTGTTTTAAATGTATTGTCACGGGTTTCTCCGACACTGTTAACAAATCTACACTCA
Source organism: Deroplatys truncata (assembly GCA_030765065.1). Taxonomy (NCBI): domain Eukaryota; kingdom Metazoa; phylum Arthropoda; class Insecta; order Mantodea; family Mantidae; genus Deroplatys; species Deroplatys truncata. The sequence continues at coordinate 5,898,881 of CM060982.1, forward strand.
GCTAACAGATTTATTTTCACACTTTTGTGAATACCAAGCTCTTTATGCACAGCCTGGATTATCCGCTGTTTCGCCTCATGCAGGCACATATTCAGGTCCTTAGTAGATTCACATCGTATAAAATACGATTTCAAGCGTCCATGGAATGAAGTTTCATATTCTTTCATGTAGATAACATTACTCCTCCATTGTAGATAACAACTCATGCTTTGTCGGTTCTAATGTACGTTTCATCTCAGGTCTGTTTATTTCACATGCATCGTCGTGTCGACGACCCTTATAACCGTTTTTTAAGGCTACATTACAATATTTACACTTGAAGAGTTTTTTACAACGTAGCTCATGTCGTCTTTTATCATATCCACGGAGGAACTTCTTACAGCATTTACCACAAGAATATCCTGAGGCACTAGGAATGATATCCTTATACGAGGACTTATTCATTCTTCTTCTTTCTTCAAGGAAATGTACGCCCCTTTACCTTGATAACGCTTTAGAAGGTTGATTATTTTCTGAGAGAACAGCGATGTTAGCACTTCAGAGATGATCTACAGAATGAATTTCAATGCTAGAGTTCGCTCTATTTATAGAGGAAGCACGAACCTTTTTAGATCAATTATATCCTGATTATTAATACTAAAAAAACGGTGATGAAGCGTGTAAGCTCTTATATTTCAACTCGTGTTACACTGATGTTCGAAAGTCTTCGTATAGCTTTGCATGCTTAGAGTGAGTGAGCAAAGTATTGTGAAGATGTATGTATTGTTCGGGTATAATCTTACAGATTCGGAGAGCTTGACACGTGAAGGTGATGAACGATCAGTTGACCGAGCAAGAAGCAAGCATACCCTCTGCGCAACGAAACCTAGAAGTACAAAGATGCAAATGAAAGGAAATCGTGATAGCATAAACCTCTCAGGCATTCGCCTGCAGACCATGGAAAATCACGAAAAATATGTCAGAGTGAGCGTCCAACGGGACTCAAACCAGGGACTCTAAAAGCACCCGTAAAAGATACAAATTATATAGAATGAAAGGAAATCGGATTCGATGAGAAACCACTCAAGCATTCGCCTACAGAACAGGGACAACCATAAAAATATGATGTCAGAATGATCAACCAACAGGAATCAAAGAAAGGACCTTAGAAGCACATAGGTTAAGATGTAAATCAAATAAAAATGCAATAAAAGCGTGATGGATGAGAAACCACCGAGACATTCGCCTACTGACCAGGGAAAAGCACGAAAAAATATGTGAGAGTGAACAACCAACGGCAATCGAACGAGGGAACCCATCAGATTGCGCTCGTGAAAGATGTAAGTCAAACAAAATGAAAGAAAATCGTGATAGATGGGAAACCACTCAGGCATTCGTCTGCAGACCAGGGGAAATCGAGAAAAATCTAATGTCAGAGTGCACATCCAACGACAATTGAACCTTACGACCTCGAATGCAAATTACAGACGTTATCGACTGAACGAGACCGTAAAAACAGGTTTATACCATACAACCCATAATAGGATACCGGACCAGATGACGTCATACCTGTAGACAGACTGTGGAGGGTCAGTCGACATGCTGAAACGCGCTTGAGCGTTCTTCAGTAAATGTTTCATTCAATGCCTACCATATAAACACCGCAATCCATTTCACAGCAAAGTTAATTTTTATTACAATACTTTCTCTCCTTATTTAATTAAATTCATGTATATACCCTGTTATTTAGTGAATTTTTCAATAATTTCTTCCTCTCATCTCCATCATTCTTCAAAGAATCAGTGTACAATATGCATTTTTATACGTTTTAATGTTCGTTTATTTTTAAAACCGCTGCATTTGCCTGCAATTACGAGCAATAATTTTTTTCTTCAGATTTACTCCGATTTTAAGCTTGTAGAATCGAATTAGGAAATGTTTTAATAAATGTATTATATTTTTTTAGCTTAAAGTATCAACATTTTTAAAGTTGCCATGCCCGTTATTTGTATTTAGCGTAAAGATTATAATATATATGATTTTTAAATCCGTCTTCTTAAATATAATGTATCGCAATCCATTTTTAAAATCAAATTATACATGCATTTAATGCATATAATGCATGTATTTATATACCCAATATGGCTGTCATGCACGTTAAACATTCAAGATGGACGCGTCCGGACATCTTCATTGAACATGCTTCCGACTCTCTCCGCTAGGTGGAGCGCATGATGCATGCTACAAGGATGGAGAGAGGGAAACCAGATCTATTTACGCTTGCAGTGAAGATAGCGCGCCAGTCGGCCTGAGAGCCTCGTTCAGGGAGGTTGTATAGTTCCCACAGCCATGTTAATACGCGACATCGTATCGCGTGTTCGTTACGTAATTTTTTTTTTACTTTTCTTAGTCATGCATTCATCCAAGAGATGTAATTTCGTCAGGAAAAGTAGCCTTCCTAAGCATCCCTATGTATATCGTGGTGTTGATGCCGCTCAGAAGTTTATGGAATACCTGTCATTCCTTGCAAAGGAGATTAATAATATATACAAATCTGACATGTCCCTGAAACTTACAGATCAACAGCAGATGGATTTCAACGCGTCTACAGTATGCTACTTGTGTGGAAAAACCTTTACTGAAGAGAACTATAAAGTACGCGACCATGATCACATCAGTGGTGAATATCGAGGAAGTCTGCATAATGAATGTAGTTTAGCCTGCAAAACACCTAAATATATCCCTGTCTTCATGCACAACCTCAGTGCATATGACTCACACTTCATTGTTAAGGAGCTGGGATGTACACGTGAGCGGGTGGAAGTAATTCCTAGCTCTGAAGAAAGCTATATATCATTCTCCAAGTATGTCGGAGATATAAAGCTCCGGTTTGTAGATAGTTTTCGGTTCCTGAGTAAAGCTTGGATAAGCTGGTAAAAAATCTAACATCGTACCCTGAGACATTGAAGTACTTCGGAGAAGACAAGATGAAGTTGATGATACGTAAGGGTGTATTTCCCTATGATTACGTCACTTCATGGGACGTCTTGAACGAGACCTGCCTGCCTCCTAAGAACTACTTCTACAATAAACTGAATGAAGAAGAGATTAGTGATGCTGACTACGAACATGTGAGAAACCTGGGAGAATACAGTGACCTCTACTTAATATATGATGTTCTCCTTCTAGCTGATGTCTTTGAAACATTCAGAGAGTAAACTCTCAAAACGCACAAAGTTGATCCAGCACATTATTTTACCTCTCCAGGACTTACATGGGACACCATGTTACTGTATAGTGGAATCGAACTGGAACTGTTACAGGATTATGACCAACTACTCATGGTGGAATCCGGCATAAGAGGAGGTTTATGCCAAGTGTCCCATCGGTATGCAGAGGCTAATAACACTTACATGGACAAGTTTGATCCGTCGAGACCAACCCAATTCATTACCTATGAGGACACCAACAACCACTATGGTTGGGCAATGAGTCACGCCCTTCCTTTTGGTGAATTTCAGTGGGTTTCACATTTAAGAAATAAACTTACAAAGACTAGAAGAAGATGATCCTCATGGATACATATTAGAAGTTGACATCGAGTATCCTGCTGAACTCCAGGATCTGCATAATGATCTACCATTCCTGCCTGAGTGTCTGAAACCAAAGGACTCGACTACGAAGAAGCTAATTCCTCACCTTGGATCACGAACGAAGTATGTAGTACATTACATGACTTTGAAGCAAGCTCTTAGTTATGGCCTGCGACTAACAAACATTCATCACGTGCTACAATTTCGACAGTCACAGTGGTTAAAACCGTATGTGGAATTTAATAACAGACTACGACAACAGGCTGCAAATGTTTTTGAGAAGGATCTCTACAAACTGTTTAACAACGCCATTTTTGGAAAACAATGGAGAACCTTCGTAATCGTGTGAATATACGGTTGGTGACAAACGAGAAGACTCTGGAAAAGTTAATTGCAAAGCCTACGTTTATCGACAGGGCGATATATGCTTCTAATCTAGGTGCTGTACATATGGCCTCTCGTCAGATCGTATTCAACAAGCCTATATACATCGGTATGAGTGTGTTGGACATCTCCAAGACATTAATGTATAACTATCATTACGACGTGTTGTTACCGTATTATGGAGCTGAAAACCTGAAGCTTATGTATATGGACCCTGATTCGTTCATTTATCGTGTTACAACTGAAGATGTGTACCAGGACAAGCTAAGTTTTCTCGAACACCTAGATACAGCTGATTACCCTGTCAACCATATATGCTATTCAGCTCTAAACACGAAGGTGTAGGGAAAATTTAAAGATGAGGCTAATGATAAAATCATCCTACGCTTTGTTGGACTACGTCCTAAGATGTATGCCTTAGATATTCAAGGCTCAATGATAAAAAAGATTAAAGGTATAATACGTAGCGCTATTAAGCAGTACATTTCGTTTGACAGCTATACAGACTGTCTTAAAACCTGTGAAGTCATCAGAACGCCCATGAATCTGATCCTATTGCGAAAGCACGCTGTTGCCACAGTACAAGTGAATAAAATTACATTGAATCCCTTTGATGATAAAAGAATTATTGCCGAGGATGGAGTAACTACCTATGCGTATGGACATTACAGTATTACAAACAGTGCTTAAGAGAATGTAAGTCGAAGCTGAAGGTTTTCTCGTGAGTCTACAATCTTAAAAAATTAAGTTTACTCACGTGCTGTGTATGCAATCAGCTGACGTCTGATGAAGAAAGAAGATGATGGAAGGGAAGGTGGTAACCCTGCCATTAGGAGCAATCCTAGTGCTAGTCTCAAGCCTAGATAAAACGGGGAGAGACACCTACAACGAACTAAAATAAGGGTATGTCGACGTAAACTTTTCAATTAAAACTCTCGAATAATAAAACCTGAATGAAACATTACAATTTCACTAAAAGAAAGTTGAGGTTATCTTTGTTTAGCCAGATTAGGTTAGTCGATGACTGAGTAGAATAGATGATGAGAGGAACGTTGGGATTGGTCGGGTTAATCTAGGCTAGGCTCTCGTACTTATTGTCTAAGTTATGAAGGATGAATTAGTTTAGATTGCCTTAGCAGTGGGTTGGTTACGTGTTGTTCTTACGTTTTGTTACGTGGTTACATGTTTGGCACGTGTTGTTACGTCGTGTGACGTTTCTGGTTACGAGATGTCACGTGATGTTATGAGGATATGTGCTTATGTCACTTAGTGTGACGTCTTGTCATGCTGTTATGTTACGTTGTGTTACGTCTTGTTTCGTGATTATGTTAGGAATGAATAGACAATCAGAAGATCCAGAGCAAACAAGGTGGCAATACGTTAGGACGTATACTTCGCTGTAAACCGATATACAGTTTGTCCCTCTCCGTCTCGCGCACTACTGTTTAACATATATAAATTCTGTAAGGTTTAGAAAATAAGTATATAAAAGTGTTGTAACGCTGGATGAGAAAAGTTTTACAATCGAATTACTCTCTATATTACCGTATAAACCTACATTCCTCCTCCTTCAACCCCTGTCTATCCTTGTATCTCTCCCGTTTTCCATATTTCTCCCATAAAAACGTATACTCTACTCCTCAAAGCATGTCTAGACTAGCACCTCTCCTCGCATGTCCTACCGCTTTCATATAAATGCATTTTCCTCTTTAAAGACTCTCTCAACCTAGCACCTACCTTCGTTTTCCTCGTCTGTCCATATAAACGCATGCTCTGTCATTCAGACCTTCCTGTCTAGCCTAGCACTTCTCCTCATATTCCCCTACCTCTCTCATATAAGACGCATTCCCTGCTTCAACCCCGTCTAGCCTAGCATCGACCCTCGTATTCCCTATCTCTAGCATATAAACGCCTACTCTATCATTCAAAACTCCTATCCTAATACCTCTCCTCGGTTCGCTATATCGCTCATATAAAACTCCATATTCTACCCTTCAAGTCCTGTTTAATATAGCATCTTTCCTTGTATTCCCTATCTCTCTCGTATAAAGCGTATCCCTCCCCCCTTTAGCATCTGACTAGCCTAGCATCAGCTCTGGTATTCCCTATGTCTCCACTATAAACGCATTTTCCTCCTTGAACCGTCGCATCTACCCTCGTTTTCCCTATCCTTTCCCTCATAGACGTAAAAGTGGCACAGCTTCTGTCTATAATACCGTCTGTCTCCGTTTTCCATACATTCCCCATATAAGCGTATACCCTACTCCTTAACCTCTGTCTACACTAGCACCTCTCCTCGTATGCCCTATCTCTGTCGTATAAAGCATATCCCTCCCTCCTGGAGTCCCTGCTCTAGCTCGGAATTCTCCTCGTTTCCCCTATCTTCTCCATATAAATGCATTTTTCCTCCTTGAAGTTTCTCTCAACCTAGCATATACCTTCGTTTTCCTCGTCTCTTCATATAAAAAAGCTCTACTCTTCCCTTCAAGCCCTGAATAGTCTAGTACCTCTCCACGTATCCTCTATCTCTCCTGTATATGTATCCGTATTCCCCTGCTTCAGCATCTGTCTAGCCTATTATCTGTTCACGTTTTCCCTATCTTTCCTATATAAACAGCTATTCCACTTCTCAAACTCTGTCTAGTCTAACACTTCTCCTCGTATTCCCCGTATCTCTCATATAAGGTGCATCCCCTCTCCTTCAACCTCTATCTAGCCTAGCATCGATCCTCGTAGTCCCTATCTTCCCCATATAAACGCATTTTCCTCCGCATCCACCCTCGTTTTCCCGATCCTTTCCCATATAAACGGAAAATTGTGCTCGGTCCGTCCTATATATCCTACTTGCATTACCTAATTAGATGACGTTTGAAGCCATAGAAGCTAGTTAACCATAATGATAATGAAATAATATAATAATAATGTTAATTATAACAAAAATAGACAACGAAGAACACTCCACTCCTTTGAAACTGAGATTTCTTTCGAGATATCTGGCTGAGGTGATGTAGTTCTCAACTGTTTTTGCTGAAAATAACCAATTTGAGCATTTTCAAGATTTAAAGTTGAGGTAGTCGGCCAGCAACATCAGAGATACCGAAAGGTGAGATTCTGGGTGGCTCAACTCGTCGAAGGCAAATCCGACCGCAGATACCTCTTTGGGCCAAAATCTTTCAATTTCTGAAAAATACATCTCAGTCAATTACCTTACAACCTGAATGAAATCGTAGTTTCAAATGAGTGAAGCTTTTGTGGTAACTCTGGCGAAATAGAGTAGTGCCCGGTATTTCTGTTATGGGGAAATGAACGCTTAATACTCATAGTAGTTACTTATTATTAACCCCTCATTTGTCGCTACCATTGTTGTGACACGGTTTGTCGCACCGGAAGCATTTCGCTCACGGTAATAAATACACGTAACAAGAGATAAAATTATGTCATCAATAACACAATTTAATAACACGTAAATTGTAATTTTCTAAACCTACTACAAATGATATTTTTTTTAAGTGTTCACAAAATATTTACCTTTACAAAAAAGGTAAAGGATATTAACTTGCGGTTGACTAAATGTAGTATATGTAGGTATTTGAAAGTAATTCAGATCCAATGTCTTCATTCATAAAATTATGAGTTTAGTGTTTGCTAAATATGGTACTGTATGCAATACCTAAATATAACACAAATTCGATATACTCCTAAAAACAAATTATGGTGATGGCAACACTGGCAGCTCAAAGCACTTATTACAGGTTATTCTCGCATGTTCGTTGCACAAATATTTGTTACATTCACAACAGCTTTTCCTGGTTTTTCTGTTCTTTCGCCGAGGGCACAGTGAACATACACCAGGAGTTGTCACAGTAGTTGTAGTTTCTGCATTCTCCTCTTCATTACCAACAATTTTCTTCATTGAGACTCGCAAGTTGTCTGACAAATTTGAAACAGACAGACGTACTCTCACATGGGTTTTATAAGTTCTAGAGCCAAATGTTTAAAAAATATTCGAGGCGCTAATTTCTTCTCTGCATTAAAGAAATAAATTATCTGAGAATTTATTACACCAATGTTCAAGAGCCAAAAAAATACCGTCAGGTTTTCTAGATGCTGAATTTTGAGATATCAGTTCGTCGAAAATATCGACTCCACCTTTTGTTTTGTTGTAGAAGGTAATTATGTGCGATTTGTTTTGGTCGCCGGTTTCCTCATCAATTTCGTCACCAGAATGTAGAGTTGAAATAAGCAGCACATTTTTGTTTCTTTTAGGCACGTATGACACTAGAACCCTCGTTTTGAGGAAACCAAACATACAACTACAAGCTGGCCTCTCTTTAGTATTTACAAAAATTGGTGGAATTTCTTTTTTGTTCTTCTTTAGTGTTCCGAGCACAGTAGTTTTCTTCTGTAGCAACTCCAAGGCTAGCGGAACAGATGTAAAATAATTATCAATGATAATATTTCTTCGCTATTCAAAATGGGTGCTGCTACTCTATTCACAACACTAGATGCTTTATTATCGGTCTGATATGGACATTCAGGTTGCTTCCCTGGATAGATTTCTAGATTTGAAACGTAATTTGTTTCAGAATCTACCAATGCATAAATTTTAATTGCATATTTTGATGGTTTTCATGGAATGTACTGGCGGAATTTACATCTTCCTTCGAAAGCAGGTAGCATTTCATCAAGTGTTGTGTTTTATCCTAATTCATAATTATTCATGGATCTGACGAAAAGTTTCTCAAATATTCTTCTAATGGGCACCAGATTATCAATTTTCTTTTATCAGCTCTATCATTGATGTCATCGAATCCTAGAGCCTCGAGAAGAATATAGAACCTACGACTTGACATCACGGCACGAAAACATTCAGGAGATGTGCAATCATCAGCCCAAAGCTCTTGGATGTTGATATGAGCAGCCTTTTTCAAGCCTGCCATGTATAGAATACCAATTAGAGCAGTTAATTCGTGTGGAGTTGTATCAGGACAGTACCTCGGTCGTGCGTATTTAGTACGCATTTTTTTTTGGAGATATATGTTAGTACAGTTTGTAATATGTGAAATTGTTTCTTCAGGAAAGAACAAATTCCATGCTCCTGTGACTGAAGTTGCATTTTTTGCCTCTCCTTTACAGCCTCGATGTGTTCTAAGTATATTATGTCTAGGCCTTCGAACATTGGGGCGTGGTGGATGCATGGACCATACTGTTATTTTATCTTTTCCGATATATGAGAGACCTGTCGGCTGAAAATCACTTTCGGTTTCTGAGTCATCTCCTGCAGATTGTTCCGAATCAGTTATTTGATCACTATGTTCAGAGGGCGCATCAGATTCACATTCATCTAATCCTTCTTCCTGGTTCAAATCACCGCTGTCTAGGCCAATAAAAGTACTAGTTTCACTCAACCATGCAGGGATGCCTAAAATAAAATAATAATAATAATAATAAAAATAAGAATTTGTTAGAAATCATGTTAGAAAATGTTTCACTATTGATTATGACATCTAATGTTGGCCTAAATTCAATTCTCAACAGCAGTGTTCGAATCCGTGTTGAAAGAAACTTTAAAAATATGGTAATTGCATGCACATTTATTATAACAAGAAGTAAAAATAAGCAACCTTGAGAATCCCTTCCATCCTGTTGTAAGGCTAGCAGAAGGATTTTTTTCACTGGACTCATTGTTAAAACCTAACTAAATATCAATGAAAACAATTCAAACGAAGGAATATTTTAACGAACACAAAATAGAGCTTCTACATTTCAACTTCAAGCCAGGTTGATTGTGGACTGCACAACAATTGAATAGCATGGTTTGTCGCTTGATGAGCAAATCGCTCACAGCTGTGCCGCAACTGGACAAAGATTGCATAAACCATTGTCAATGTGATTGTTGTTAAATCTAACTTAAACAACTGCTTCAGGAAAGTTTAAAAGTCAGCTAGATTAAGCGAGAAGATTTTACCATCAGTCGTTACCGTAAAAAAAAAATCAACATTAAAAGTGTGAGCAAAATGCTCATTTAGCGACAAATGACGATTAAATAATTATTGTACGTATTAAGCGTCAGTTCATTAATGGCGACATGCTAATTGATTCTTATAGTACACACATGACTGCAAAATCAAGTGGTTGCGAGAATCTTTGTCTAAGCTATATTGGTTACACCAATTTCTCGTTCATTGACTTATCATTCAGAATATTATTGTAGTAACATGAATAAGTAAGCGGCCTTGTAGAAGAACTGCTGTCACAGTTACAAATGTGGTGCAAGCTTGGGGCAAGGCCATCGTGGAGATTATTACACCTTTGTGGCTTATTGCGAAGTTAAGTAATAGGAGCACTAACCTAACCCAAGGACATTAGCGGTTCGCTGTGATGTTTCTAGAAGAGAGAGGTTTATTGCGCCCTAAAATAATAATCTATAATGCATCAAGTCCTAAACTTGTGTGTTTATTTATTTATATGAAATAAATCCTGTTACAAATTGTTAATAGCAGACAACGAACATTCAATACACTTTCACAAACAGAAGAACATGATGTCATGAAGTAACATGCAATCTCTACAGTGTTATTCACCTGTGTTTGTTTCAATAGCCTGCAAGTCTTTTGGTGCAGAAACATGACATTAAAACTGAGAGCTGCTTCATATTTTATCTGCATATTTAGGTTCATAATAACTACTATTTGATTACTTTAAAATTTGAAACAGCCTTTCCCTTATGCTTTACACTTATTCAGTTATGTAAAAATGTATCCAAATTTCAGGAGAATGAACGCTGAGAGTGATCAGTATTAACAAACTACCTAGAAGGTCCTCGTTGGTAATCCTTATTTTCTGAGATTTAGCTATGTATTTTGCAGGTCTTTAGCCATTAGCTTCTGAGTATACAATCAACATTTTATATAGCCACTATCTTACACCAGCAACTGAAAGTCCGGTAGCGTAGCGATGCTAAACGTACAGTACTGGAAAAAAAATTTGAGAGCTGTAAAGAAAGTATCACTATGGTCTCGCGGAAATACACGAAATTAACATTCATACATGCAGCGTGTTTCACTACGAACTAGCTTATGTAAAACTCCAGACATGCCGTTATTATATAAAATAACGACCGAGGAAGCAATTCAAAGAATAATCCCTCACAGAAATACTCAAGTATAAAACAAAACCTTTCGTTACATGACTTTATACCAAAAGAATGCCAATTTCTGAGGTGCAAGTAACTCAGTCCCAGTGTTCTAGATTTGAAATCCAGGGTACTCTCTGAAGAGAAGGTTCGAACCTAGCAATCCGATCAATTCATGCACTTTTTATAGTCACTTTGCATATTTATGCAGATGATGTTTTAAGTCTATATTCTGTGATTCTGAGCCATTTATGCGTTGTTCTCGAAAAATAAAAAGATAAGCCACATGAGCTGCGGTCGCTTTTAAATGTAAAGAGATAGAGAGAGAAACAAATTTAATTAAACTCTGGCAATCAGAAAGAAGAACAAAAGTCTAATATTTTGTGTGGCCCCAGCTAATTTCTATTATCGCCCTCTATCTTTAAGGCTTGGAACCCACCAGGTTCCTGAAATAATTGGTAGTCTTTGCTAGTGATTTCCCAAGTGTCTTCTATGCCATACCAGAGCTGTGAGCATTTGTGAATCTGGGACCCGAGAAAGCCAAACATGTTCTATGCTATTTGAATCTGGTGACTTCGAGTGTCATGGCATCTGCTCAAAAATGCCCTTCTGATCCGAAAACCAGCTTTGAACTCTGGCTGACCTTTGGAAGGAATGCTTACCTGCTGGAATATAAGAATTCTTTCAGGAAAACCTCTCGGGCACACGGGAGCATAACTTGGAGTATATACGCTTCGTTTTTCAGGTTTCTATGAAAGCATGACAAAACTACTGGTCCTTATTGCAGTAGTTGGAAACGTTGGGTTTGATATTCAACTCAACTAAACATGTATACGATGTAGGTTTAATGTAAGAATACGATATACGGCGTTGAGGTGAAAAGAAGAAAAATATAAAAGGGAGGATTGGCATACTATCTCTGTGATGTAGTGGTTAGCATACTATCCTCCAAATCTGGAGGTCCCGGGTCCGATTCCTGGCTGGAGGATGGAAATTTTTCTTTACCCAGGATTATTCCCCATCCTCCCTAGAGTCTGGAAGTATGAATGGAGTGTGAATTTAACGTAATAACCAAAGGTATTAACACCACTGATATAACCTCAGATGTTAAAGGCAGCATATAAATGGAACATGAAAGAAAAAGAAATGACAATCACCAAGATTTGAAGACGTGTTGCCTGTGAGCTATTTGCTCTTACCTTTGAAAGGTTCCGTTCCCAGTCCAATTAACAAGCACGGCAATAGAAAGTCATTCAATTCTTGGTTAGGTCATTACTCGTTTTACGAGTCTCGATGGCCTAAAGGGCAGTGTTCGCCAACCGAGTTTTGATTGCTCTTCTTATTTGTGTAACAACCAATGAGCATGGCATCAGACAGACATACGTTTGCATTCTAAATACACATTGGCTTTAAGAAAGAGGGGAAGTGAATTATTCTGCTACTTCACCCCTCATTCATTGTCTCCGAACAAATAGGAGGGCAAAGGTGGTTTAAGACGCCTCCTGGACAGACGATAAGGAGTACCATGCCACATTTGGAAGTGGACTCGTGTGAACCCCGTTTGAAACAGAATAAGTTCTGCTCTCAGAGTGCGCTCAATCAGTTTTTTTCCACAACTGTACTAAAACATCCTTTTGGTTTGATCCCTTCTCCTTCTCCAACTTCTCTCCTTCCTCTCTCACACACACACAACAGAACGTTGTAACCCGTCTAAATTCCTTCATTATTGCCCCTCTTCTTCCAAAACTGTTTCGTGGCTCACAAAGAATTTATCGGGATGGTTAAACATCTATAAGTAAATAATTGCATCTTACTAATTGTATTTTCCAAACATTGAACACGCATTTAAACTCAGAAATTTCCAAAATTCTTTCCAAACTTCCTTCCTCCTTCCCTCCATCCTGCTTTCTGTCATTCATTTCTTCCTCCCTCCTTTCTCTCTCCCTCCCTCCCCCTCCCTTCCCTCCTTGATATCTTTGAGTCTTTCTTGTTTATCCTAATGGATTTCAAAATATAAAGATCAGTGCTACCACCTTGAACCTTAGTTATGTAAGAATACAACAAATGGACGTGAATACCAGAGACATTTGCGTGTGATGTGGCGATTTAAGTCAGTAATGAAACGGTAACTCCAACTTCTCTGAGTGTCATCCTTCTCGTCCCCCTAATATGCAATTCTGAACACATCCTGCTTCATCCAAATCACCGTTAATAAACTTTCTAAATTTCTGCTAATTGATTATAATTATATGTTGATATAATAATACTGAAGATAAAAACTCATCAACGTGTTTTCACTACTAGGATAATATTACTCTCATTATGCTACAACAGTAGCTACTATTACTTTTGTTGTTCTTACTATCATGATTTTTCTATCTAAATTGCTATTTATTGAAGTTAACAAATACGTCGAAATAATAGTCTCTTTGTTGATAATTATTACTCCACCAATAATTTTGTTCGTCTCCTTCTTCTTAAGGAAGAAACATTCCACATAAGTTCCTATTATGTATTTGAACTATGACTATTTCTCATACATCCCTCCTTCTACAGAATCTCTCGCTATTTACACCAGACACAACATGATTCGTTTAGAGAGGCTATTTCTCATCCCTTTTAACTTTCAGACCGAATATAAAACTGCCCATTGTTTCACTTTTGTTTCTTGGAATTTATTTCAAGTCAGCAACAGAGACAAGTGGTACAGCCTGGGTGAAATCTAGTGTTAGTTAGATAAATAAGGATACCTTACGTAAAGAAAGGACATTGTGTGGTCTAGGGGAAATGGCCACTTTTTCATACTCGAGTGTGGGTACGATATTTATGCCAGGATAATGTTCATGCTGAGTGAGAATAACCCACGACTGATATAAAAACCTATGGTGAACTACAGCTCAGTGTATACTTTCACATTTTTCCCGATTTCTTTCTTGTAGGATCTGTGATCTCTCAGGTCATGAAATACTTAGTAGCGTAGCCTTCATTTTTAATACAGTGCAAAGCCATTGAAAACATGCGAAAGTGTAATTATGCTCACGTATGAGCTAATCTGGCTGAAAATTTCACATAGAAACCGAAAATAAAACCAGTAAGAAGAATAATAGCTAAATATCGTTAAACCAAAATTTAATCTGCAAAGAGGTCACGTAAGGCAGCAACGCATCCTTATTGGTTCGACCTCTCCGTCTAAGTCTTTCTAGCATAAAATTGTGCTGTGTGAAACGAGGACACGCTGTGTTTGTTTTCCCGTTTATTTTAGTGTATGGTGCAGTTTCTGTATGGCATAACTATGTACCAGAACATCTGTAGATGTTGAAACAATTGGTGTATACTTCCTCGGTGCACCAATACATCGCATACCATCAGCAGGTTGTTTATTCACGCGGCAAACCCTCCCCCACCCAAAAAAAAACTGAAATCAGAAAGAAAGGGATTTTGCCATAGCAAAGAAACATCAACGATATGCCGTATAAATCTACAGTGTATTGTTGCAACAATCATTTTGATGGAAGTTAAATGTGTTGTAAGATTTTTCTGCTTTCATACTTAATGCTTTGCTAATCTGAAGTCGCTGAAACCACATATTTGCCACTTTTAAAATGTTTAAGAACTGAATTTAACGTTTCAATTGACTTTGATACCAAATTAAGAAACCTTAAGGTAAAAAACCTTATATACTAATCATTATATACTAAGCAATCAACATTTCTCGTTATCATCGCCCATCTTCATGTAACAAAACAAACCCTTACTGATTTATTTGCTCTTTTCTAAATTTTATCCTTATTACATCTCATTAGATGTGCCTTGGAGCTCTTTGGGGATTATATCTGTGTTTCATAGTGCCAAAGTTGCAAGTTACAATCTACCTGCTACCCCTGTGGCGTTCTACGTTTATATAATACACATTCATAGGCAAGAAGCTGCTAGCACCGAGCGGGGTGGCTCAGACCCGCATTCCGGAGGTCCCGGATTTAAATTCCGCGGGCCGACCAATCTGACTCAGGTTTTTTGGTGGTTTTTCCTCAGCTGCTAAGGTAAATACTGGATTTGATATTTAATAACACGACCCAAAGTTGCACTTTAAGTCTAAAACAATAGTAAAAATGAAAAATAGGTAGTAATAGCGAATTCTGTGCCGTCTATCCACAGACAATGGAAGCCGGTAGACTGGACGGCACCCTAATGTCACTTGCATGGCACGGAGCAGAAGATACAGTTGCTATGCACTAAGGTCTCTGTGGACACGTCTCGTCCTGCGTGGTGTAGTGCTTACTACGATAGCCTCTAGAACCCGAGGTCACGGTTTCAAACTCGGCGGAAGGCGATGGATTTTTTTTCGGGCGTAAAAATCCTTCGCGTGACTTCCTTCGGAAGGGAAGTAAAGCCGTGGTCCCATGTCGTAGATTTACGGCACGTAAAAGAACCTCAAGCCGGATAAAGATGCCTCTGAGCAAACTTTCTGGTAGTTCATGCCCAGTATAGAATGGGACGCCAAGGACCACAGCAGTTAAAGAGCCTCGATACATAAAACTTCATTAAATTTAATTTCTGTGGACACGTGACGAAGCAAGATGGTATGGTACAGGGATGAGACTTAGAAGGCTAATTTTCCGCCACACATCGATGCAAGAGTTATTTAGTAATATATTCGTCGCGATATGACCATGTAGTGAAAGCGATGTAAAATAAAAAGAGTAATAAATAAATAAATCCACTAATTTAACGAAAAACAGCTTTAAGTCGGATTCTTATCCTATACTTCGTTGTGAATGAGAAATACGAATATTCACTATCAGATTCTAAAACCTAATCAGTAACACATTTTAGCTTCTCAACATACACATTACATTTTTTACAACTTAGCAAACTTGAATAATCAGGCGTATAATAGATGGATATGCTACTTAACAATATGCTTTTGATCCGCGAATTTCGGCAGGCACAAAACAATCGTTATTTCTAAAAACCATGCAGCCACACATAGCATATCCGAATAAGTCTTTTAAAAACCTTCATCTGTCGTTTGGAGAAACAAACGCGAAAATAAAGTTCTAACCAAACTCAATTCATCATCAATGCAAGCATAAAACAACTGCAGGTGGTACCAGGCTGTGTTGTCACCATTCCGTCGCTTCCTTTGGCAGCGTTATGGGACTCCAAAATATCTGTCCCTGTTTTCTAAAGAACGTAACATCACAATGCAGTAGCATTTCCTCTTAATTTGAGGATGAACTTTTCATTAAACATATTTTTATCACTCGTCCATGTTCCCAATTGTGCAATATTTTATTGAACATAGTTTTTTCCAGTTATTATTGTTTGTAACTTGTAACTATTATTGCTATATCACAGTAAGTTGAAACAATTATGATAATGAAGATAAAGTTATTGCATTCTATTTTTGAAACAATACAGAATAACTTGATAATACCGAGATGACGCCGCCGTAACGAGTACAACTCGCATTTAGGAGTCCTGGATTCATTCCCGGCGACCGTTCACTCTGACACGTGGGGTTTTCTCTAGGAATTTCCCGGGTTACCAGGCGAATGCTGAAGTGGTTTCTTTCATCCCCGAATGTTCCGTTCCTCCATTTCATTCATCCTTCGCTCCGTTTGGTCTGTTTCAGTGTCCGCGATGGTGTTTCGGTGCAGCGTGGCACTGTGAACTTTCTCCGTCCCTCGGCCTTCGGCTGGTTGCTGGGTTATAAGGACCGCCACCTGGGGTCGGGCGGTTGGGCCGTCTGTATGGGGCAGGGTCCCCGGTCTGCCTGTTCGCCTACCGGGGCGTCTCAATCTAGAAAATGTAGGGACCCTGTCATTGTTGTGGTGTCACTCCTAGTTCCGTCCGCCCGGTGTCTCATTTCATCTCATCCCTCCCGAGGAGCCCCCTTGTGGGGCACCAGTAAAATATCCCTATTCTTGGATCGGTGCCAAATCCCCTCCGTTTCAGAATCCAATCCAATCCATCTTGATAATTGTTCTTTCGCACTATCCGTGTGTAAGTCTGATGCAAGGTTAACTTTTCAGGATAGAGTACACTTCCAAAATTAAGATAAAGGAAAGAGGGTATTATACTTGGACTGAAATACGATATCTTTGGATGCTGCAATGCTCCTACCTAAAGAAGCCTTAGTTTTCAACTATCGATTTATTTGCTTCATTCTCGGTTCATTTTTGGAAGTAATAAATTGTCTATTTCCCAATGTGTTCGAGAAAGTCCTCACTGTCTGAAATGAGACACTATTGCAGTTTCTAATGACTAAATGTGGTTTGTTTATTATCTAGGTTCAGCCTTTAAGACCAGTTTGCCCTTAACTTTGTGGGGTTTCAAGGAAATGGAAATGCCATTGGAAATATGTAGTCACATATTTTGTTTTAGCCTTTTCTTGGTATTTTAATTTCTATTTCAGCAATTTAAATGCAGTAAATTATGTGTTTATTTATAAAGATGGAGAAACACTATGCAAGCATCTTATGTGACATTCTCGTTACTTTCTCTACCCACTACCGTTTATTCTATATAACTCCTGCAAACTGTATTTGCAGAACCGCATTTTTCTATCCGCTCCAGTTTAATTGAGATAAACGTTTACAGAAATAATTTTATTACCAGGCATAGGAATTTCTAAGCATTAAAGCCAGGACGGAAGGAAATAATTACTAATAGATAGGGAGGTAACAAATAAGAAACATCCCGCCCCGACTCCGTAACATTTTGGCGATTGCAGACAGCACCCGGACCTGCTTTTAGCCGCCTGTCAGTGACCCTTGGCCTCTGTTACCTACACTCAAACCACTGTCATTACAGGATTCTTTGTGGTATAATGGTTTCAGTCCAGATAACTGCTTAAGAATTTCTATATCTGTTTTATATATTTTACTCACACATTTCGTTGTAGGTAAAACTTAGACATGGAAGGAATGGACAAACCGAAGGGCCTCCGCAATCGGAGCAGAGCACCTGCCTCTACCGTGAGTACTGGGAGGAGCAAGGAATGAAGGGACAGGTGACGACGTGAGCAACGGTTCTAGTTCTAACTCATCCGAACACCGCCCAACCCACTCACAAGACCCTAACCCCCGGAGGACGCCCAAAGAGGGTTGCATCGGAGGCGGATCTTAACTGAGAACTTCCGTCCGCGCTAGCAAGAAACCTCTACAAAGAGTACATCAACTGCGAAGAGGCAACGTGTTCAACATCGTCGCTTGGTCCTACAACCCTGAAACAGATGATATGAAGGAAATGAGGGACAGGAGAGTCACGATAGAAGAGGAACCGCCAGCATTTGTCTGCTGACCCGGGGAAACTACGAAAAACACATGGATCACTGTAGATGGTCGCCGGGAATCGAACCGGGGCCTTCCGAATGCGAGGGTCACACGTTTCCGCGTAGCCATCTCGCTCAGTTTCGCTGTAGGTACAAATGGGATACAGGAGACCGAAGCGTAGTCAAATGTTTCAAAACATACTGGTCTTGAAATTCCTTACTGTTTCTATGACATCGACAGAAGCACATCAAAGAATGACGATATTGAAGAATTCAGACCAATAAGAAAGAATAACTCAAAAATGGCTAGTGGCATAAAAAGTTATTTGAAATAAAGTGTATGTTATGAGGAGATTTACATTTTCTATGCAGTACATTTTCTCTACCTGTTACGCTTTATTATATAACGTTATACAACATTTCTTCTGCAATAAGAGAACTTCACGTACTATTTCTAGAAAATTAAATATATACATTTTGTTTGTCATATAAACATGTTATATATACGATAGTGTGGCGTATTAGTAGATATTAGAAGCTATTGTCATGCCAAACACATTATTGCATTGGCGACAGTATTGTTGAGGAATTTCATTCGGTTTTGGGTTTGAAGTTCCATCTGGCATGGCAACACGCCGCCTCTACCTGGTGAGCCTAGCTAGTGGAGAGAGAGGGAGAATAGTTTCGCGTTACCTTTCTTTGTGTGTGCTGAGCGTCAGTCGAGTCCAGTCTGGCTTGAGAGTCGAGTGTGAGAGTTGGTGTGTAAGATGTAAGTCAGGTCGGGTGTGGGGCGTTTCCCCTCAATTCTTTCTTCATCTCCTTTGTGTGTGATGTAGGGACACCATTAATCTTTTATTGAATAAACCACAGGTCGTTTGAATAATGTGAAATCTGTGTAATTTGTTATAAATACCCACGCCTGCACCGGAATGTGAACATCAAGGTCCTGGTCCTCTCGCAGTATCTATAGCTACGTTTCTCCATGAGCATGTTAGGGTGATTAAAATTTAATAATTTTGCTGGGAACCTATTAGCCCTCACCCCAGAATGTAACATTTTTTGTTAGAGGCGCCGGTTTTGTAACATTTTTTGGTGTCGATCACATCGTTGTGAAAATTTTTCGTGTGTTTGTGGCGTGCGAGTGTTATGTGTTAATATTTTGTGCCTGATCACGTAATGGCTGCAGTTATAATTTAAAGCAAATTTTGTGATATGTGAGCGTGTGTGGGGTATATTTTTCTGTCTGCATCTGTGCTGTGAGTTTTCTTCTTATGCAGGATTCCAGCGATGTGATACAAATTTCTTTAAGGGGTTCCATACCACATTTATGTAGCACATTTCGGCCCTGTAACGTAACCGTTACACCGGAAATTCAAAATTGTACCAGAAGTAGGAGTGTTGGTTCTTTCTTTGGCGTAACAATTTTTTCCTCTCCATTTTGGCCCTGAAAATCTTCAAATTTTCGTAGCTTTCATATTTTGTATGTGATGGATGTATAATATTTTGGTGTCTCTTCATTACTCCCCTTCTCCTCTCCCCTTCTCTCCACTGTTTCCCAATCCTCCCTTTCTCTCTTCTCCTTCTTGTCTCTTTCCATTTCCTTCTGCCACGTTGTTTGCTGTATATGTCTGTGTGTTTTTTCTCTCTTTTTAGTGTTTCCAGAGTATTTTATATATGTGAGCAGTGTGTCAGATATTTCGCGATATTTGTACATTTTGTATGCCTGATTCGACTACATTAATCTTTCAAGTTTGTCTTTTGCCTCATGATATTGACATCTTTATATGTGTTATGCCAGCTTGCTACCATATCTTGTACTTCTGTTAATTTATGCTAGTGAAAGTATTGACAGTTATGAATCTTGCTTTCTTATCCCAAATTTTTCACTGTAGTCCATTGCAGATGTGTTGTATAACGTAAAATTTCTGACCAATGCTCTGATTGAATTTTCTTTTGTTTACGGTCAGTGTGCTTATTGGTTTAAGTTTCAGATACTGTCAAAATGATGTATGTATGATTTTAGCACAGGCATTGCTAGTTTATGCTGAATACTAGGATTGTTTTTCATTCACTTTACTACTTTGATTTGGTTCATACAGTGCAATTTGATTTATGTACTTCCATTTTCAGCTCATATTAATAATTTTAGCATACACTGTGACATTGTGTACAGTTGTACTACTCAAATTGTGTTCGTTTTGGGTCATATTTAGTCTCATTAAAGTTATTTGCTTTTAGCTTCACAATATAAGATTTTGATTTCATTACACTGTGATATGATACTATAAACAATTTGTCACTGTCATATCTTTTTCTATGAATATTACTGGCCTACTCTGCTTCTCACTGAGTGAATAATTATTACCTGTGTGTACCATTGACTTAAATGTTTGATTTATTGCTAATTTCTGGCATTTCTATGGAAATTAATTTTTTTAACTGTGTTGTTTTATGAATGCAAATGCCCTTCTCTTATAGCATTCATATTTATGCATTTTCTCATACCTACTTTTGTTTCTGATGCAATAATATTTTTACATGGTGTATGTTCATTCATCCTTTTTTATTACAGCCTTTGTTAATTGTATGCCTGTGTCTAATTAATCTTTTTTGGATACATTTGTATTAATACTGTACTATATAGCTTTACTATGCCAAACAGAAGTAACAGACATGCGTGTGAATGACCATCATCCTACACGTGTACAAGCTGTTGTCTAGAGTACTGTCTCTGCTGCCCAGTCATCTGCTGCTCGACACACTGTGAAACCCCCTTTCCTTAATGCTGCAGTGGACATTTCTTTTGATTTTCTGAATAATTTTGAAAGGGTAGCCTTTGCTAATAACTGGTCAGATGTGTAAACAGTGAAGTATTTGCCTTACTACCTTAAAGATACTGCTATACAATGGTTTTAGACATTTTGTCACAGGCATCTCTCTCATGATTGGTCTCTTTTAAAATCTTCCGTTGATACAGCTTTTATATTGCTCACCAAGATGAATTGTTAGAAATTAAACTCCGACAAAGAATACATTACATTCTGAACCTGTTTTGCAATATGTTTATTAGGTACTCTCTTTATGTGATCAGGTTAATCCAAGTATGACTCAAACTGAGCAAATAAGAAATTTACTAAAGGGTCTGATACCAGAGTATGTAAACATTATACTACCAATGAATCCTACTACTGTTGATGATCTTTTACAGGCTCTTAAGTGGCTGGATAAAGCACAATTTTATATGACACAAAGAGAAAATATGGCCGCTGCACAGGCCCAGAATACTGATGTTTCGGCCCCTCCGCCTCTGACTTTACCAGCTGGGACAACTAACCCAATTTCCTTCAGGTCATTAAAACTTACCTGCTCTCCCAGCCCCTCCTACTAGTGATGTCATTGTTAAGCAAATCACACCTGTCCCCTACGCACTCTGTTGCTCTAACGCTCCCAGGTCAAAAACCCAGTAAGTACATGTTTCCCGCATCTTCCCGTACTACGATTCTTTTAGGACCATATAAGTTATAAACTGCCAAGTACTTTCTCTTATAGACAACAAGCGTTTTTGCTTATTCCTCCATGTACTTAGCTGTGACACTACATTTTGTTGTGGGTGATAACTGTAACATGTACGTACCATGATACTTCAATGTAATTCTTTCCAGCTTTGTGAGGGTGTTTTAATGTTGTCAGATCAAAGGGTGATGCTTTGTATGTCCTCTTGGTGATGTATCGATGAGTATTTTGTAAGATGAAATACTTACTGTGTTTGCTATATGTGAACAGTAATGTAGGATTGTTATTAGTGCACTGTTTGAGCTTAATTACAGTAGCCATTGTGCTGGATATGTCGCTGCCTTCCTTTAGATACTTCCGGAATGAGGGAAATCGTTGAAGAGTCATCTTCTGTTCGGCAGCAGCGTAGATGTCCATTCTTTACAATTTCTTCTCTGGGTGAGTACGTGTTTCCAAAATTTGCAGATCTTGTAATCCGTTATGCATCTTAATTATTACGTACAATAATTTCTTTCTTTTTGTCAGTCCCAAATGCTTTCATTCTCTTCTCGTATGTTTCTAGGAATGTATTTTTCAGAATATTTTGACCTGGGCTTCGTCCACACTCCAAACATGACTAAATAAAAGTGCTATATGTCCGTAAAAAGAGTTCGACTAGTCACTTGCAAACTGCGCGTAGGGCGTTGCTTGGGAGTAGGTCCTTAGCATAGCTTGGTGATGGTCCCCTACCTATATTTGGTTTTGTAGTTAGTATGCATTTCTGTAGCTATATTGTAGTTTGCTGGTAGATTGGCTTAACGATTTTTGTGTTTTGAAAGTGACATCTAAATGCATGGTATAAATTTCTAAATGTGTCTTGACCCTGACTTGTGTTAATTCTCACAGGATAACAACATTACTACGTACATCTTCATTGTAAAGCATCAAGAGCCTTAAATTTCATTGTCATGTTAAATTCAAAGTCTGTATCACTTAATTTTTGTCTGGTTGTCCCTACTTTAAATATACTGGTTAGTAGTTGATAGTTATATCCAATAATTGAGCTCTCAATGTATTTTTTTCTGCAAGGCCTTGCTCTAGTTTTAAGCTTTATTAGTTTTGTGTCACCTGTCTTTTTTTGTAACATTTGTATTGCGTGTCTCTTTTTTTGTCTATTGTGAAACCTGATGCTTCCCCGAATCTTTTTGCAGTCCGCCGGTAGCTCCAGGAAATGCTCCCCTCCACAAAAGAGTACAACTCAAACTCATCCGGAGAATGGTGGTTGTTTCCCCGGCCGCACCCGCACAGGTCTTCCAGCAGCACATCACCATCTTGGACAGTCTCACCACGGCATGTTACAGGGTGTTATTTTGATTTCGTCTGTGCCGACAGGGCCCGTCGGTCACAAGCCAACGCTTCAAATAACCAGCAACCTTACTGTGTTTCGAAGTGGTGATTGATTGATACTCACCATGCGTGCTACAGCTTATTTTCGTTCTTACGTCGGAGGGTGTGGTTCAGTGGTCGATGAAATTCACCGAACAACGCATTGTTTCTGCGCCATTCTCCAACATTTCCATGTTAAACTGTATTTGTGCAGAAGCGGATTTACGAGCTGGGGGAAGGTTGTGTGGGACTAGATCATCTGTTAAGCCATTATTGCTATTCACGTGGGGATTCATCAGGGGTTTTTACAATTTATTTATATTCAACCACTTTGTGTTTTCAGGTTTTCTGATTCGATTTTTTTTGTTTTTGCTTTTCCTTTCGGCTGGGACGCCTCACTATTGTAAGTGTGGAGAGATGAGAGTAGGTTATATAGGACAGACAGAGCGCATTTTTGCGTTTATATGTGAAAGGATAGGGAAAAAGAGGGTATATGCGGAGGTTCACGGAGGAAAATGCGTTTATATGGGGAAGATAGGGACTACGAGGATCGATGCTAGGCTAGGTAGAGGTTGAGGGAATGACGATGTGTTTTATATGAGAGATACGTGGAATACGAGGAGAAGTGTTAGACTAGATAGGGTTTGAGATGTGGAATATGCATTTATATGGGAAAGATAGGGAAAACGTGAACAGAGGTTAGGATAGACAGATGCTGAAGCTGGGGGAATTTCGGCTTATACGGGAGAGATAGGGAATACGTGGAGAGGTACTAGACTATTCTGGGTTTGAGGTTAGAGTATGGCTTTTTATATGAAGAGACCAGGAAAACGAGGGTATATGCTAGGTTGAGAGAAAATTCAAGGAGGAAAAAATGGGTTTATATGGGAGAGATAGGGAAAACGAGGAGAGTTCTGAGGTAGAGCAGGGGCTGAAGGAGGGAAAGATATGCTTTATACGACAGAAATAGGGCATACGAGGGGAGGTGCTAGTGTAGACAGAGGTCAAGGAGTATGGTATACGTTTATATGAGGAATATATGGCAAACGGGGGCAGGTGGTATGATAGACAGAAGCTGGGCCACTTTTGCGTTTATATGGGAAAGGATAGGGAAAACGAGGGTAGATGCGACAGTTCAAGGAGGAAAATGCGTTTATAGGGGAGAGATAGGGAATACCAGGGCTGATGCTAGGCTAGTCAGATGCTAAAGGAGGGAGGGATACGCTTTATACGAGAGAGATAGGGAATACAAGGAAAGATGCTACACTAAACAGGACTTGAAGGGTAGAATATGGTGTTTTATATGAGCGAGATAGCGAACCGAGGAGAGGAATTAGGATAGGAGTTTTGAATGATAGAGTAGGCGTTTATATGCGAGAGATAGGGAATACGAGGGTCGATGCTAGGCTAGACGGGGTTGAAGGAGGGAATGCGTCTTATATGAGAGAGGTATGGGGAATATGAGGAGAAGTGCTAGGCTAGACAGGAAGGTCTGAATGACAGAGCATGCGTATATTTGGAGAGACGAGGAAAACGAAGGTAGGTGCTAGGTTGAGAGACTCTTCAAGGAGGAAAATGCATTTATATGAGAGCGGTAGGACATACGAGGAGAGGTGCTAGTCTAGACATGTTTTGAGGAGTAGAGTATGCGTTTATATGGGAGAAATGTGGTAAACGGGAGAGATACAAGGATAGACAGGGGTTGAAGGAGGAGGAATGTAGGTTTATACGGTAATATAGAGAGTAATTCGATTATAAAACTTTTCTCATCCAGCGTTACAACACTTTTGTATACTTATTTTCTAAACCTTACAAACTTTATATATGTTAAACAGTAGTGCGCGAGACGGAGAGGGACAAACTGTATATCGGTTTATAGCGAAGTATACGTCCTAACATATTGCCACCTTGCTTGCTCTGGATCTTCCATTGTTTATTCATTCCTATCATCATCTAACGTAACCGCGTAACAAGACGTAACACAACGTAACATAACAGCATAACAAGACGTCATACTAAGTAACATAAGCACGTATCCTCATAACATCACATGACATATCGTAACCAAAACGTCACACGACGTAACAACACGTACCAACCATGTAACCACGTAGCAAAACGTAAGAACAACACGTAACCAACCCATAGCTAAGGTAATCTAAGCTAATCCATCCTTCATGACTTAGACAATAAGTACGAGAACCTAGCCTAGATTAACGTGACCAATCCCAAACGTTCATCCCATCATCTATTCTACTCAGTCATCGACTAACCTAATCTGGCTAACCAGAGACAACCTCAACTTCTTTTAGTGAAAATCCAATGTTTTATTCAGGTTTTATTATTCGAGAGTTTTAATTGAAAGGTTTACGTCAGCATACCTTTATTTTAGTTCGTTGTAGGTGTCTCTCCCCGTTTTATCTAGGCTTGAGACTAGCACTAGGATTGCTCCTAATGGCAGGGTTACCACCTTCCCTTTCATCTTCTTCTTTCTTCATCAGTCATCAGATAGTTGCATACACAGCACAGGGATAACCTTCATCTTTTAAGATGGTAGGCTCACGAGAAAATCTTTATCTTTGACTTACATTCTTTTAAACGCTGTTTGTAATGCTGTAATGTCCATACGCATATGTCGTTATTCCATCCTCAACAATAACACTTTTATCGTCGTATGGAGTCAATGCAATTTTATTCAGTTGCACTGTGACAAGAGCGTGCTCCCGAGACAGGATCAGATCCATGGGTGTTCTGATGATTACTCCGGTTTTAAGACAGTCTGTATAGCTGTCAAAAGAAATGTACTGCTTAATAGCGCTACGTTTTATAGCTTTAATCTTTTTTATCATTGAGCCTTGAATATCTAAGGCATACATCTTAGGACGTAGTCCAACAAAGCGTAGGATGATTTTACCATTAGCCTCATCTTTAAATTTTCCCAACACCTTCTTGTTTAGAGCTGAATAGCATATTTGGCTGACGAGGTAATCAGCTGTATCTAGGTGTTCGAGAAAACGTAGCTTGTCTTGGTACACATCTTCAGTTGTAACTCGATGAATGAACGAATCAGTATCCATATACATAAGCTTCAGGTTTTCAGTTCCATAATAAGGTAACAACACGTCGTAATGATAGTTATACATTAATGTCTTGGAGATATCCAACACACCCATACCGATTTATATAGGCTTGTTGAACACGATCTGACGAGAGGCCATATGTACAGCAGCTAGATTAGAAGCATATATTGTCCTGTCGATAAACGTGGGCTTTGCAATTAACTTTTCCAGAGTCTTCTCGTTTGTCACCAACCGTATATCCACTCGATTACGAAGGTTCTCCATTGTTTTTCCAAACATGGCGTTGTTAAACAGTTTGTAGAGATCCTTCTCAAAATCATTTGCAGCTTGTTGTCGTAGTCTGTTATTAAATTCCACATACGGTTTTAACCACCGTGACTGTCGAAATTGTAGCACACGAAGAATTTTTGTTAGTCGCAGGCCATGACTATGAGCTTGCTTCAAAGTCATGTAATGTACTACATAATTCGTTCGTGATTCAAGTTGAGGAATTACCTTCTTAGTAGTTGAGTCCTTTGGTTTCAGACACTCAGGCAGGAATGGTAGATCAATATGCAGACCATGGAGTTCAGCAGGATACTCGATGTCAACTTCTAATACGTATCCATGAGGATCATCTTCTTCTAGTCTTTGTAAGTTTATTTCTTCAAGTGAAACCCACTGAACTCCAACAAAAGGAAGGACGTGACACATGGCCCAACCATATTGGTTATTAGTGTCCTCGTATGTGATGAATTGGGTTGGTCTCGACGGATCAAACTTGTCCATGTAAGTGTTATTAGCCTCTGCATACCGATGGGACACTTGGCATAAACATCCTCTTATGCCGGATTCCACCATGAGTAGTTGCTTATAATCTTGCAACAGTTCCAGTTCGATTCCCGTATACAGTAATATGGCGTCCCATGTAAGTCCTGGAGAGGTAAAATAATGTGCTGGATACTCTATGTGCGTAATGAGTGTTTGCTCTCTGAATGTCTCAAAGATATTAGCTAGAAGAAGATCATCAGATATTAAGTAGAGGTCACTGTATTCTCCCAGGTTTCTCACATTAAACAGCTCCCATACATTTCTAGCATGTTCGTAGTCAGTATCACTAAATTCTTCTTCATTCAGTTTACTGTAGAAGTAGTTCTTAGGAGGCAGGCAGGCCTCGTTCAAGACGTCCCATGAAGTGACGTAATCATAGGGAAATACACCCTTACGTGTCATCAACTTCATCTTGTCTTCTCCGAAAAACTTCAATGTTTCAGGGTACGATGTTAGATTTTTTACCAGCTTATCCAAGCTTGTACTCAGGAACCTAAAACTATCAACAAACCGGAGCTTTATATCTCCGACATACTTGGAGAATGATATAGAGCTTTCTTCAAAGCTAGGAATTACTTCCACCCGCTCACGTGTACATCCCAGCTCCTTAACAATGAAGTGTGAGTCATATCCACTGAGGTTGTGCATGAAGACAGGGATATATTTAGGTGTTTTGCAGGCTAAATTACATGCATTATACAGACTTCCTCGATATTCACCACTGATGTGATCATGGTCGCGTACATTATAGTTCTCTTCAGTAAAGGTTTTTTCACACAAGTAGCATACTGTAGAGGCGTTGAAATCCATCTGCTGTTGATCTGTAAGTTTCAGGGGCATGACAGATTTGTATATATTATTCATCTCCTTTGCAAGGAATGACAGGTATTCCATAAACTTCTGAGCAGCATCAACACCACGATATACATAGTGATCCTTAGGAAGGCTAGTTTTCAGATGTTCAACGTTGGTTGATGGTTTAACGTAAACACAGAAGCTCATTGTTGTATGCTCTTGATAGGGGGTTGTATAGGAAGTTTCAGGACTGGGTATGCATGTATGACATGGAGCGAGAATGCTTTCAAAGTCTGCGTAGATGACGTAAGGTAGTTTCAACATCCTTTCAAAATTTTTAAACTGTACAATTGGTTTCTCCTTTGTAGGCATAACTGCCCTTGCAACACCATGCTGATTACAGATGGATGCATGTTCTTGCAGTTTTTCCAGTCCACTTCGTCCATATCGATCGTCAAAATGTGTAAAGCACCGCATACAGGTATATATCACTCCATCATGCTTAGTTTTCTGACGTCGAAGAGCTATTCAAAATTCTTGATATATACATAGTGATGTTTTCCACTACAGTCACTCAATAGTAGGAGATCACGGTGATCAGGTAGTTCAGTGTCAGCAACCTTTATCGGATACACTTCATGCTTCTCATCCAGGCCGAAGACGTTGATAGACATCCTATTAAGCTTCTCAAATTTAGGTATTTGAGAAAGTGAAGTAGGATAGGAAACGCAGCTGAAGTCGTACTTATCTTGGAATTGTTCGTATTTGCTCACCCGTTGTGCATGCTTCTCGATGAATTTAGCTAACATAGAGTACATGAAACATAGTTCATCAGTTAAATTCTGGATGTTTATACACGCTTCTTTACTTCCAACAGATAGCAGTAGGGGTATGTAGCTACTTCCCCGTAACGGATTGTACTTGTTAATACGAAGTCGAATTCCTTCTACAGCAAGCAGAGGCCAGTTGCAACGCTTAAGTTGTGATTCCTCCATTTCAGTAACCAACTTCTTCATTTTCGTTTCCAGCATAGAGTCCAGATCCGTTTCTAGGAAAACAGCTTGATTCCGTGTTTTAAATGTTTTGTCACAGGTTTCTCCGACACTGCTAACAAATCTACACTCAGCTAACAGATTAATTTTCACACTTTTGTGAATACCAATCTCTTTATGTACAGCCTGGATTATCCGCTGTTTCGTCTCATGCAGGTACATATTTAGGTCCTTAGTCGATTCACATCGTATAAAATATGATTTC
Source organism: Deroplatys truncata (assembly GCA_030765065.1). Classification (NCBI taxonomy): domain Eukaryota; kingdom Metazoa; phylum Arthropoda; class Insecta; order Mantodea; family Mantidae; genus Deroplatys; species Deroplatys truncata. Next base: position 5,928,068 of record CM060982.1, read on the forward strand.
AAGCGTCCATTGAACGAAGTTTCATATTCTTTCATGTCACAGTCATCCATGATAGAAAATATCTCTTGCTTAGTCGGTTCTAATCTACGTTTCTTCTCAGGTCTATTTATTTCACACGCATCTTCGTGTCGGCGACCCTTATAACTGCCTTTGAAAGCTACGTTACAATATTTAAACTTGAAGAGCTTTTTACACCGTACTCATGTCCTCTTTTATCATATCCACGGAGGAACTTCTTACAGCATTTACCACAAGAATATCCTGAGGCACTAGGAATGATATCCTTATATGAGGACTTATTCCTTTTTCTTCTTGATATAATAAGGTAATAACCTTTCTTCAAGGAAATGTACGCCTCTTTACCTTGATAACACTTTAGAAGGTTGATTATTTTTTGAGAGAACAGCGATGTTAACACCTCAGAGATGTTCAACAGAATGAATTTCAATGCTAGAGGTTGATCTATTTATAGAAAAAGCACGAAACTTTATGCATCAATTATATAACGTATCAACTCTTCTTCAAGGAAATGTTAGCCTCTTTACCCTGATAACACTTTAGAATTTAGCTTATTTTCTAGGAGAACAACGATGTGGTCACCTCGGTGAATGATTAACAGAATGAAGTTCAATACTCAAGTTCGCTCTATTTATAGAGGAAACACGAACCTTTTTTTAATCAATTATAACGAATATTAATACTAAAAAACGGTGATGAAGCGTGTAAGCTCTTATAATTTCAATTCGTGTTACACTGATGTTCGAGCGTCTCCGTGTGGCTTCGTATGCTTAGAGAAAGTGTAAAGTATTGTGAAGATGTATGTATTGTTCGGCTATAATCGCGCAGATTCGGAGAGCTTTGCGAGTGAAGGTGATGAACGATCCGTTGACCGAGCAAGAGGCAAGAATTCCGTCTGCGCAACGTAACCTAGAAGCACAAAGATGCAAATGAAAGGAAATCGAGATAGCATACACCTCTCAAGCATTCGCCTGCAGACCAGGGAAAACCACGAAAAATCCCAGGCTAGAGTGAGCGTCGAACGGGGCGCTATCCAGGACTCTAGAAGTACGTGTGAAAGATATAAATGAAAAAGATTTAAAAGGAAAGGAAAACGGAATCGACGAGAAACCGCCCAGACATTCGCCTGCAGACCAAGACAAACCATAAAAAATCTGGTGTCAGAGTGAACAACCAACGGGAATCAAACTCCTCAACCCTAAAAGTATACGTAAAAGATGCAAATTATATAGAATGAAAGGAAATCGGATTCGATGAGAAACCACTCAAGCATTCGTCTACAGACCAGGGAAAACCACGAAAATATGATGTCAGAGTGATCAACTAACAGGAATCAAACAAAGGACCCTAGAAGTGCATGTTAAAGATGTAAATCAAATAAAATGAAATAAAATCGTGATAGATGAGAAACCACCCAGACATTCGTCTACAGACCTGGAAAAATCACGAAAAATATGTCAGAGTGAGCAACCAACGACAATCGAACGAGGGAAACCATTAGATTGCGCTCGTGAAGGATGTAAGTCAAATAAAATGAAAGAAAATCGTGATAGATGGGAAACGACTCAGACATTTGCCTACAGACCAAGTTAAATCATGAAAAATATGTCAGAGTGAGCAACCAACGACAATCGAACGAGGAAAACCATCAGATTGCGCTCGTGAAAGATGTAAGTTAAATAAAATGAAAGAAAATCGTGATAGATGGGAAACCACTCAGGCATTCGCCTGCAGGCCAGGGAAAACCACGGAAAAATCAAATGTCTGAGTGACTGGCGGACGGTAATCCGGACAGGGTGCCTTAGAAGCACATAGGTTAAGATGTAAATCAAATAAAATGAAAGAAAATAGAAATCGATGAGAAACCACTCAGGCATTCGCCCACAGACCAGGGGAAATCGAGAAAAATCTAATGTCAGAGTGAACATCAAACGGCAATCGAATCAGGGAGATCTTCAGATTGTACAGTGAAAGATGTAAATTATATAGAATGAAAGGAAATGGTGATAGATGAGAACCCACTCAGGCATTCGCCTGCAGACCAGGGAAAACCATGAAAAATCTGAGGTCAGAGTGAACAACTAACGGTAATCGAACCGAGGACTTCCTGTTTGCATGCATTGATCGAACATTCATCAGTTAATGTTTTATGCAATGCCTGCCATACCAACACCGCAATCCATTACACAGCATATTCAATTTTTATTATAATACTTTCCTTATTTAATTAAATCCATGTATATACCCTATTATTTCATGTTTTCAGTACTTTTTTTCCCTCGTCCCTCTCATTCACCTTAAGGAATCAGTATACAATATAACATTTTTATACGCTTAATGCCCATTTATCACAGAATTCCACGCTTAATTCGCAGTTATCACAGAAAACCGCTATATTTACTATAATTACGAGCAAACTAATTTTTTCCCAGAGTTACACGGATTTTAAACTCGTAGGATCGAATTAGAAAATGTATCATATTTTATCAGTTCAATGTGGGTAAACATTTTTAAAGTCATGGATTACATTTAGCGTAAAGATTATCATATATCATTTTTAAAACCATCTTGTTAAATATAATGTAACGCAATCCATTTTTAAAATCAAATCATACATGTGTTTAATGCATATAATGGATGTCTTCATATATCCAATATGGCTGCCATGCACGTTAAACCCTTGGATGCGTCGGGCATCTTCATCATTCAACATGCTTCCGACTCTCTCGACTAGGTGGAGCGCATGATGCATGCTACGAGTGTGGAGAGGGAGAAACCAGTTCTATTTACGCTTGCAGTGGAGATAGAGCGTCAGTCGGCCTGAGAGCCTCGTTCAGGGAGGTCGTATAGTTCTCGCATTCATTTCGTTACGCGTCGTCGTATCGCGTGTTCGTTACGTAATTTTTTTTTGCAGTGCACCGCCAATTAAAGTGGTCTGTAATCGAATTAATTACCCCACAGTGGATATAATATGGCGACTTGGAGCTCCAAGCCGATGCCAACAACTGATAAGTTTCTTTCTTCTATGCAGTCGACTCCCACCCCCGCTTTTTGCTATTCCGACACCGCCATTTACGATGAGAACAATAATGCATTGTCCTGCGTCTCTGATTTGCGGTGAACGAATAGCACACAAAAGGAAAGGCATGAAAACACTTAACCTTTGTGGTTTCACCCTTAAAAGCTACTGGACAACAATGCCCCCTCCTCACTGCTCTACTCCAACGCTGACTTAAGCGATGAGAACAGTAGCCCATTGTTCTCCAATACCGAAGCCAGCATTAGGTCAAGCTACAAAGAGGGGGAGTGGTCACACCCCCTACGCAGAGAGCCTGACAGTAGAGCAAAAAGAGAGGGCGTGCCCAGTGTACGGGATAGGATTAGAAAGGAGTGGTGTGGGGGGATCGGGGATCCAGTAGCTTTTAAGGGAGAGGTCACAAGTGAATGGGAGGGGGAGGGGTTACTGCCAGCACGCGACCGGGTGGCATTACGTAAGTCCACAAAGGGAGGGGGCGGGGCTAGCAGCACGAGCGACATGACGGCGTGTAAGGCCTCAAAGGGAGGGGGCGGAGCTTGACGGCATACAACAAAGGATCTTACCAGTTGTCGGCATCTGTTTATGGGCCAGAGTCGCTATATTATATCTACTGTGGCGTAATTAATTCGATTACAGACCACTTTAGTTGGCGGTGCGTCGCAAAAAAAATTACGATACGAACACGCGATACGACGACGCGTAATGAAATGAATGCGAGAAATATACGACCTCCCTGAACGAGGCTCTCAGGCCGACTGACGCGCTATCTCCACTGCAAGCGTAAATAGAACTGGTTTCTCCCTCTCCACCCTCGTAGCACGCATCATGCGCTCCACCTAGCGGAGAGAGTCGGAAGCATGTTCAATGATGAAGATGCCCGACGCATACAAGGGTTAAACGTGCATGGCAGCCATATTGGATATATGAAGACATCCATTATATGCATTAAACACATGTATGGTTTGATTTTGAAAATGGATTGCGTTACATTATATTTAACAAGATGGTTTTAAAAATGATATATGATAATCTTTACGCTAAATGTAATCCATGACTTTAAAAATGTTTAACCACTTTGAACTGATAAAATATGATACATTTTCTAATACGATCCTACGAGTTTAAAATCCGTGTAACTCTGGGAAAAAATTAGTTTGCTCGTAATTATAGTAAATGTAGCGGTTTTCTGTGATAACTGCGAATTAAGCGTGGTATTCTGTGATAAATGGACATTAAGCGTATAAAAATGTTATATTGTATACTGATTCCTTAGGGTGAATGAGAGGGACGAGGGAAAGTACTGAAAACATGAAATAATAGGGTATATACATGGATTTAATTAAATAAGGAGAGAAAGTATTATAATAAAAATTAACTTTGCTGTGTAATGGATTGCGGTGTTGGTATGGTAGGCATTGAATGAAACATCAGCTGATGAATGTTCGATCAATGCATGCAAACAGGAAGTCCTCGGTTCAATTACCGTTAGTTGTTCACTCTGACCTCAGATTTTTCATGCTTTTCCCTGGTCTGCAGGCGAATGCTTGTGTGGTTTCCCATCTATCACGATTTTCTTTCATTTTATTTGATTTACATCTTTCACTGTACAATCTGAAGATCTCCCTGGTTCGATTGCCGTTTGATGTTCACTCTGACATTAGATTTTTCTCGATTTCCCCTGGTCTGTGGGCGAATGCCTGAGTGGTTTCTCATCGATTTCTATTTTCTTTCATTTTATTTGATTTACATCTTAACCTATGTGCTTCTAAGGCACTCTGCCAGGATTACCGTAGTCCAGTCGATCAGACCTTTGATTTTTTCGTGGTTTTCCCTGGTCTGCAGGCGAATGCCTGATTGGTTTCCCATCTATCACGATTTTCTATCATTTGCATCTTTATGCTTCTAGAGTCCTTCGTTTGATTTCCCTGTCGGTCGCACACTCTATCCTGGGATTTTTCATGGTTTTCCCTGGTCTGCAGGCGAATGCCTGAGTGGTTTCCCATCTATCACGATTTTCTTTCATTTTATTTGATTTACATCTTTCACTGTACAATCTGAACATCTCCCTGATTCGATTGCCGTTGGATGTTCACTCTGACATTAGATTTTTCTCGATTTCCCCTGGTCTGTGGGCGTATGCCTGAGTGGTTTCTCATCGATTTCTATTTTATTTCATTTTATTTGATTTACATCTTAACCTATGTGCTTCTATGGCACTCTGTCTGGATTACCGTCCGCCAGTCGCTCAGACCTTTGAATTTTCCTTGGTTTACCCTGGTCTGCAGGCGAATGCCTGAGTGATTTCCCATCTATCACGATTTTCTTTCATTTTATTTGACTTACATCTTTCACGAGCGCAATCTGATGGTTTCCCTCGTTCGATTGTCATTGGTTGCTCACTCTGACATATTTTTCGTGATTTACCCTGGTCTGTAGGCGAATGTCTGAGTGGTTTCCCATCTATCACGATTTTCTTTCATTTTATTTGACTTACATCTTTCACGAGCGCAATCTGATGGTTTCCCTCGTTCGATTGTCGTTGGTTGCTCACTCTGACATATTTTTCGTGATTTTCCCTGGTCTGGAGGCGAATGTCTGCGTGGTTTCTCATCTATCACGATTTTATTTCATTTTATTCGATTTACATCTTTAACATGCGCTTCTAGGGTCCTTTGTTTGATTCCTGTTGGTTGATCACTCTGACATCATATTTTCGTGGTTTTCCCTGGTCTGTAGACGAATGCTTGAGTGGTTTCTCATCGAATCCGATTTCCTTTCATTCTATATAATTTGCATCTTTTACGTATGCTTTTAGGGTTGAGGAGTTTGATTCCCGTTGGTTGTTCACTCTGACACCAGATTTTTTATGGTTTGTCTTGGTCTGCAGGCGAATATCTGGGCAGTTTCTCGTCGATTCCGTTTTCCTTTTACTTTAAATATTTTTCATTTATATCTTTCGCATGTACTTCTAGAGTCCCTGGATAGCGCCCCGTTCGACGCTCACTCTAGCCTGGGATTTTTGGTGGTTTTCCCTGGTCTGCAGGCGAATGCTTGAGAGGTGTATGCTATCTCGATTTCCTTTCATTTGCATCTTTGTGCTTCTAGGTTTCGTTTTGCAGACGGAATGCTTGCCTCTTGCTCGGTCAACGGATCGTTCATCACCTTAACTCGCAAAGCTCTCCGAATCTGCGCAATTATAGCCGAACAATACATACATCTTCACAATACTTTACACTTTCTCTAAGCATACGAAACTACACGGAGACGCTCGAACATCAGTGTAACACGAATTGAAATATAAGAGCTTACACGCTTCATCACCGTTTTTTAGTATTAATATTCGGTATAATTGATTAAAAAAAGGTTCGTGCTTCCTCTATAAATAGAGCGAACTTGAGTATTGAAATTCATTCTGTTAATCATCTCCGAGGTGACTACATCGTTGTTCTCTTAGAAAATAAGCGACTTTCTAAAGTGTTATCAAGGTAAAGAGGCTAACATTTCCTTGAAGAAGAGTTAATACGTTATATAATTAATGCATAAAGGTTCGTGCTTTTTCTATAAATAGAGCAACCTCTAGCATTGAAATTCATTCTGTTGATCATCTCTGAGGTATTAACATCGTTGTTCTCTCAAAAAATAATCAACCTTCTAAAGTGTTATCAAGGTAAAGAGGCGTACATTTCCTTATTATATCGAGAAGAAAACTGAATAAGTCCTCATATAAGGATATCATTCCTAGTGCCTCAGGATATTCTTGTGGTAAATGCTGTAAGAAGTTCCTCCCTGGATATGATAAAAGACGACATGAGCTACATTGTAAAAAGCTCTTCAAGGGTAAATATTGTAACGTAGCCTTCAAAGACAGTTATAAGTGTCGCCGACACGAAGATGCGTGTGAAATAAACAGACCTGAGAAGAAACGTAGATTAGAACCCACTAAGCAAGAGATATTTTCTATCATGGATGACTGTGACATGAAAGAATATGAAACTTCGTTCAATGGACGCTTGAAATCATATTTTATACGTTGTGAATCGACTAAGGACCTGAATATGTACCTGCATGAGACGAAACAGCGGATAATCCAGGCTGTACATAAAGAGATTGGTATTCACAAAAGTGTGAAAATTAATCTGTTAGCTGAGTGTAGAGTTTTTAACAGTGTCGGAGAAACCTGTGACAAAACATTTAAAACACGGAATCAAGCTGTTTTCCTAGAAACGGATCTGGACTCTATGCTGGAAACGAAAATGAAGAAGTTGGTTACTGAAATGGAGGAATCACAACTTAAACGTAGCAACTGGGCTCTGCTTGCTGTAGAAGGAATTCGACTTCGTATTAACAAGTACAATCCGTTACGGGGAAGTAGCCACATACTCCTACCGCCATCTGTTGGAAGTAAAGAAGCGTGTATAAACATCCAGAATTTAACTGATGAACTATGTTTCATGTACTCTATATTAGCTAAATTCATCGAGAAGGATGCACAACGGGTGAGCAAATACCAACAATTCCAAGATAAGTACGACTTCAGCTGCGTTTCCTATCCTACTCCACTTTCTCAAATACCTAAATTTGAGAAGCTTAATAGGATGTCTATCAACGTCTTCGGCCTGGATGAGAAGCATGAAGTGTATCCGATAAAGGTTGCTGACACTGAACCACCTGATCACCGTGATCTCCTACTATTGAGTGACAGTAGTGGAAAACATCACTATGTATATATCAAGAATTTTGAGAAGCTCGTTCGACGTCAGAAAACTAAGCATGGAGTGATATATACCTGTAAGCGGTGCTTTACACATTTTGACGATCGATATGGACGAAGTAGATTGGAAAAACTGCAAAAACATGCATCCATCTGTAATGAGCATGGTGTTGCAAGGGTAGTTATGCCTACAAAGGAGAAATCAATTGTACAGTTTAAAAATTTTGAAAGGATGTTGAAACTACCTTACGTCATCCACGCAGAATTTGAAAGCATTCTCGCTCCATGTCATACATGCATACCCAGTCCTGAAACTTCCTATACATCCCCTTATCAAGAGCGTAAAACAATGAGCTTCTGTGTTTACGTTAAACCATCAACCAACGTTGAACATCTGAAAACTAGCCTTCCTAAGCATCCCTATGTATATCGCGGTGTTGATGCTGCTCAGAAGTTTATGGAATACCTGTCATTCCTTGCAAAGGAGATGAATAATATATACAAATCTGTCATGCCCCTGAAACTTACAGATCAACAGCAAATGGATTTCAACGCCTCTACATTATACTACGTGTGTGGAAAAACCTTTACTGAAGAGAACTATAAAGTACGCGACCATGATCACATCAGTGGTGAATATCGAGGAAGTCTGCATTATGAATGTAATTTAGCCTGCAAAACACCTAAATATATCCCTGTCTTCATGCACAACCTCAGTGGATATGACTCACACTTCATTGTTAAGGAGCTGGGATGTACACGTGAGCGGGTGGAAGTAATTCCTAGCTCTGAAGAAAGCTATATATCATTCTCCAAGTATGTCGGAGATATAAAGCTCCGATTTGTTGATAGTTTTCGGTTCCTGAGTATAAGCTTGGATAAGCTGGTAAAAATCTAACATCGTACCCTGAAACATTGAAGTACTTCGGAGAAGACAAGATGAAGTTGATGACACGTAAGGGTGTATTTCCCTATGATTACGTCACTTCATGGGCCGTCTTGAACGAGACCTGCCTGCCTCCTAAGAACTACTTCTACAATAAACTGAATGAATAAGAAGTTAGTGATGCTGACTACGAACAAGCTAGAAATGTATGGGAGCTGTTTAATGTGAGAAACCTGGGAGAATACAGTGACCTCTACTTAATCTCTGATGTTTTTCTTCTAGCTGATGTCTTTGACACATTCAGAGAGCAAACACTCAAAACTCACAAAGTTGATCCAGCACATTATTTTACCTCTCCAGGACTTACATGGGACGCCATGTTACTGTATACCGTAATCGAACTGGAACTGTTGTAAGATTATGACCAACTACTCATGGTGGAATCCGGCATAAGAGGATGTTTACGCCAAGTGTCCCATTGGTATGCAGAGGCTAATAACACTTACATGGACAAGTTTGATCCGTCGAGACCAACCCAGTTCATCACACACGAGGACGCTAATAACCAATATGGGTGGGCCATGTGTCACGCCCTTCCTTTTGGTGGATTTCAGTGGGTTTCACCTGAAGAAATAAACTTACAAAGACTAGAAGAAGATGATCCTCATGGATACTTATTAGAAGTTGGCATCGAGTATCCTGCTGAACTCCAGGATCTGCATAATGAGCTACCATTCCTGCCTGAGTGTCTGAAACCAAAGGACTCGACTACTAAGAAGGTAATTCCTCACCTTAGATCACGAACGAAGTATGTAGTTCATTACATGACTTTGAAGCAAGCTCTTAGTCATGGCCTGCGACTAACAAATATTCATCGTGTGCTACAATTTCGACAGTCACGGTGGTTAAAACCGTATGTGGAATTTAATAACAGACTACGACAACAAGCTGCAAATGATTTTGAGAAGGATTTCTACAAACTGTTTAACAACGCCATGTTTGGAAAAACAATGGAGAACCTTCGGAATCGTGTGGATATACGGTTGGTGACAAACGAGAAGACTCTGGAAAAGTTAATTGCAAAGCCTACGTTTATCGACAGGACAATATATGCTTCTAATCTAGCTGCTGTGCATATGGCCTCTCGTCAGATCGTGTTCAACAAGCCTATATACATCGGTATGATTGTGTTGGATATCTCCAAGACATTAATGTATAACTATCATTACGGCGTGTTGTTACCTTATTATGGAGCTGAAAACCTGAAGCTTATGTATATGGACACTGATTCGTTCATTCATCGTGTTACAACTGAAGATGTGTACCAGGACAAGCTACGTTATCTCGAAAACCTAGATACAGCTGATTACCCCGTCAACCATATATGCTATTCAGCTCTAAACAAGAAGGTGTTGGGAAAATTTAAAGATGAAGCTAATGGTAAAATCATCCTACGCTTTGTTGTACTACGTCCAAAGATGTATGCCTTAGATATTCAAGGCTCAATGATAAAAAAGATTAAAGGTATAAAACGTAGCGCTATTAAGCAGTACATTTCTTTTGACAGCTATACAGACTGCCTTAAACCCGGAGAAATCATCAGAACACCCATGAATCTGATCCTGTCTCGGGAGCATGCTCTTGCCACAGTGCAAGTGAATAAAATTGCATTGACTCCATACGACGATAAAAGAGTTATTGCTGAGGATGGAATAACGACATATGCGTATGAACATTACAGCATTACAAACAGCGTTTAAAAGAATGTAAGTCAAAGATAAAGATTTTCTCGTGAGTCTACAATCTTAAAAAAATGAAGGTTATCCGCGTGCTGTGTATGCAACTATCTAATGACTGATGAAGAAAGAAGAAGATAGAAGGGAAGGTGGTAACCCTGCCATTAGGAGCAATCCTAGTGCTAGTCTCAAGCCTAGATAAAAAGGGGAGAGACACCTACAACGAACTAAAATAAAGGTATGCTGACGTAAACCTTTCAATTACAACTCTCGAATAATAAAACCTGAATAAAACATTGCATTTTCACTAAAAAAAGGTTAGGTTGTCTCTGGTTAGCCAGATTAGGTTAGTCGATGACTGAGTAGAATAGATGATGAGATGAACGTTTGGGATTGGTCAGGTTAATCTAGGCTAGGTTCTCGTACTTATTGTCGAAGTTATGAAGGATGGATTAGCTTAGATTACCTTAGCAATGGGTTGGTTACGTGTTTTTCTTACGTTTTGCTACGTGGTTACATGGTTGGTACGTGTTGTTACGTCGTGTGACGTTTTGGTTACGAGTGTCACTTGATGTTATGAGGATACGTGCTTATGTTACTTAGTATGACGTCTTGTCATGCTGTTATGTTACGTTGTGTTACGTCTTGTTACGCGGTTACGTTAGATGATGATAGGAATGAATAGACAATGAGAAGATCCAGAGCAAGCAAGGTGGCAATAGGTTAGGACGTATACTTCGCTGTAAACCTATATACAGTTTGTCCCTCTCCGTCTCGCGCACTACTGTTTAACATATCTAAAGTTTGTAAGGTTTAGAAAATAAGTATATAAGAGTGTTATAACGCTGGATGAGAAAAGTTTTATAATCGAATTACTCTCTATATTACCGTATTAACCTACATTCCTCCTCCTTCAACCCCTGTTTATCCTTGTATCTCTCCCGTTTACCACATTTCTCCCATATAAACGTATACTCTACTCCTCAAAACATGTCTAGACTAGCACCTCTCCTCGTATGTCCTACCGCTCTGATATAAATGCATTTTCCTCCTTGAAGACTCTCTCAACCTAGCACCTACCATCGTTTTCCTCGTCTCTCCATATAAACGCATACTCTGTCATTCAGACCTTCCTGTCTAGCCTAGCACTTCTCCTCATATTCCCCTACCTCTGCCATATAAGACGCATTCCCTCCTTCAACCCCGTCTAGCCTAGCATCGACCCTCGTATTCCCTATCTCTCGCATATAAACGCCTACTCTATCATTCAAACTCCTATCCTAATACCTCTCCTCGGTTCGCTATCTCGCTCATATAAAACACCATATTCTACCCTTCAAGTCCTGTTTAGTGTAGCATCTTTCCTTGTATTCCCTATCTCTCTCATATAAAGCGTATCCCTCCCTCCTTTAGCATCTGACTAGCCTAGCATCAGCCCTGGTATTCCCTATCTCTCCCCTATAAACGCATTTTCCTCCTTGAACCGTCGCATCTACCCTCGTTTTCCCTATCCTTTCCCATATAAACGCAAAAGTGGCCCAGCTTCTGTCTATCATACCACCTGCCCCCGTTTGCCATATATTCCTCATATAAACGTATACCGTACTCCTTAACATCTTCTACACTAGCACCTCCCCTCGTATGCCCTGTCTTTGTCATATAAAGCATATCTCTCCCTCCTTCAGTCCCTGCTCTACCTCAGAACTCTCCTCGTTTTCCCTATCTCTCCCATATAAACGCATTTTTTCCTCCTTGAAGTTTCTCTCAACCTAGCATATACCCTCGTTTTCCTCGTCTCTTCATATAAAAACCATACTCTACCCTTCAAACCCAGAATATTCTAGTACCTCTCCACGTATCCCCTCTCTCTCCCGTATAAGCCGAAATTCCCCCTGCTTCAGCATCTGTCTACCCTAGCCTCTGTTCACGTTTTCCCTATCTTTCCCATATAAATGCATATTCCACATCTCAAACCCTGTCTAGTCTAACACTTCTCCTCGTATTCCGTGTATCTCTCATATAAAACACATTCTCATTCCTTCAACCTCTATCTAGCCTAGCATCGATCCTCGTAGTCCCTATCTTCCCCATATAAACGTATTTTCCTCCGTGAACCTCCGCATATACCCTCGTTTTCCCTATCCTTTCCCATATAAACGCAAAAATGCGCTCGGTCAATCCTATATAATCTACTGATGTGGCGTAATAGTAGGTATTAGTAGCTACTGGGGTATTGAAATATTGTTATGCCAGACACATTATTGCGTCGCATTGGCGAAAGCATTGTTGGGGAATTTCATTCGGCTTTGGGTTTGAAGTTCCGTCTGGCATGGCGACTCGCCGCCTTTACCCGGTGAGCTTAGCTAGCGGTGTAGAGAGAGGGGAATGGTGAATATAATTAGTTTAGCTATAACAAAAACAGTACCTAAACAAAGAATTAAAATGTTTTTTTATAGCTGTTGGAATGATGCATTACAGAAAGCACGAAGAAATTGAGAAAAATGAGAATTTATGAAAAATCAATAGTGGCAGAAGAACGGGAAATCAGTTTAAGAAATTATAGACAAGCTAAGGAAATATTTAAAGAGCTATTAAACGGAACTAGAAGCAATTAATGGAAAACTTTTAGAAACAAATTTGGATACCAACGTGTGGGGAGTTCCATATAAAATCATCACGGAAAAAATTAAGAAACGAGAAATTTAAACAAAAACACAGAAAGAACAACCACAAGTTGGAAAGAATCAATTAATAAGCTTTTGGGTAAATTGCTTTCTGATGAAGTCAGAACGGACGACGTAAATAATATTTTAAAAAGAATTAATATGAACTTACCATACATTAATAACAATGTTATATTTCCATCCGATATATCTGAAATTAAATTAGCGATTCAAAACTTAATAAATAAAAGGCCACAGGGCATGATGGCTTAACTAATGAAGTATTAATTTGTTTGGAAGAAACATTAACACCATTTTTATCTAAGCTCTTCAACGATTGTGTGTGGCAAGGTAGCTTTCCCTTTTGTTGGAAAGAGACAAAGGTTATAATTAAAAAAAAATAAATGCTAAAGATCCAAACTCCTATCCACCCATATGTTTATTAAATACAACTGGGAAAGTTTTTGAACAGTTACTGTATAAGAAAATTATAGAATATAGAATAATGATTGGGATGAGTGAAAAACAATTTAGGTTCAGGAAAGGGAAGTCCACAGAAGACGCAGTAATTGAAGTAATAAACACAGTTAAATTATCCAAATCCAAGTATATTTATCGACATTTCAGGGGTCTTTGATAACTTATGGTGGCCATTTCCTTTTGGTAGTTTTACAAAAGAAAAAGACCCCAAAACGTCCGTATGCCATTTTGAAGGATTACTGTGCAGAGTAGAAGGACAGGTGGTTAATAAGCAAATAACAAAACGTTTCCCCAGGGATTGGTCTTAGAGCCAATTTTCTGCGATTTAGTGAAGCAAAATTTATTAGAAGAACAAAATAATGATACAGATTGAAAAATTCCATCGCCTATTTTCATTACTGAAGGAAATTACAGAAACGAGTTGGAAAAACGAGTCAATTTAACATGGAAACTAAAACTATGGTGTCCTAATTCCAAACTACTGCTTTCCCCCTTTAAAACACGCTATACGAATCTTAAAGGAACCCTAAAAAGAAACTCGATAATAAAATATAATAATGTTACTATAAAAACGGGAAAGTAAGTTAAGTATTTGGAAATGTTTTTTAGATGAAAAGCAAAACTTTAGGAAACACACATGACACGTTAAATCCAAATCCGAAAAAGGCCACGATGAAACTAATACAATCAAATTTGAAAATATCTCTAAACGTCATTACTACGTACCATAACACAATCTTTGCAACAATAATTACATATGGAGCTGGGCTGTATGATGCAAGAATGCATGATGTAAATATCAAGAATTTTATTACGTTATACAGGGGCAGTTAGCACCACAACCACAATGGCTTTATTGGTCTCTATAGGAATTTGGCCAATTGACTTATTAGTGAGATTGACAGGTGCAACATTTAGGCTTAGGAGAAAAAAATTGCAAAAGTAGAAGAAATTGTAGGTTCACGATGCATTTCCATACACGAAATAAAGAACAAATCAAAACTAATTTGCCAACTATTTTGGAATCAAATAAACGAGGGGAGAAGAACCTATAATATATTCAGTAATATAAACGAAAGGTTAAATTTAAGACATATTAAACGAATGAAAGGACTAGGACATTATCTGACAGGACATGGGCCTTATAGAACTTATTGGAAAACGATTAAGTATACTCAGAATGACATCTGTACACGATGCGGTATACAAGACACATGTCCTGTTTGAATGTGTAAAGTATGCGGATCAAACATTAGAAGAAAGAACAAAATTAAGCGACTATCAAAGCCGTTACATATTAAGGAATGAAGATTTATGCATTTATCTTGAAAAATTAGGGCACAAAATTAGCAAGTTAGCCTGGGAATAAAGAATAGAGCGAGAGGAGGTAGCAGTAGTAGTTCAAGCAGAAGAAGAAGTTAGAAAATGACGAAAAATAAGAAACTATTTCTAATCAATTAAATAATCATTTAGTAATAATACATTAATCAGAACCGGACAATGAGGGAAGTAGAAGGAGAGGGTGTAGTTGAAGGAGATGGAGAAGAAGAGGTAGGAGAAGAAAGGGATAATGATTAAATTAGCAGAAGGGGATTTTATGGGGCTATTATGGGGAGATAACATTGGGCAGATAGAAGAAGGGTATAATCAAGGAGACGATTAGATGAAATTTATTAATAGGCATGGCGATGGTGAAGAAGAAAAGAAAAGGATGAGTAAGATAATTACAGTGGGAAAGAAGAAAAATACGGCAAACAGAGAGATGATTAGTTGAAATTTATACTATTAAATGAACAAGATTAGAAGATGAATGGCGGAGTAACAGCGGTGGTGAAAAGAGAAGAAGAAGAGATAATTATAATGAAAAAGAAACGATTAGAAGATTTATTATACTAAAATAAAAAATTTAGAAGAGAAATAGTGCAGAAATGGTGGAGGTGAAGAAGTGAAAAAGAGGAATGGTATGATAACTATACTGAGAAGGTACCGGGGTGTGAGTGGCGATTTGCAGGTAAAGAGGGAAGAAGAAGTCAACCAAGGAGAATGGGAAGTGGTGTAGCAGCATTGACCGACCGACCGAGAGAAGATTAGTGTGAACTGTAGTGAATTAGAGTTCTAATTCATATGGTTATAAAATATTGAACTAAAAGGCAAAATAGCGGAAAGAAAACCTTGAAATAGTGAAGTGTAGTAAGTTAAATTATAAACCCAAGAGAATTAATTGTTCTTTCACACAAGCCCTGTGTTGGACAGGGTTGGAAAGGTAGAATCAGATGACTGAAAAATGCAATGCCATAGCCGGGATTTGAACCCAAGGGTTTATAAACTTAAACAAAAGCGAAATAGTGCGAAAGTAGGCAAAGTGAGTTCATAATAATTAAATGCCAATTTTAAATGTGATAAAGAAAAGAGGTATAATACAATTATTGTATTGTGAAGTTATAGAACAGTAGATAATTAAGTAATTTAAACTTAAAGGTATATATAATAAATACCGAAAAGGTATAAGTGAAGGAATATGTTGAAATTATTTAAGATGATAAATAAACAAATAAAGGAAGTACATATATAATAAAAGTGTAATATCTATAAGTAAATTTGTTTGGTGGAATTATTAGAAAATATAATTAAGTGAAATAAATATTGTAAACGTATTTAACTTAAATAATCCATAAAGTAAATAAAATGATGCATTAATAATAAAATAAGTAAATTAAACAATCTGAATGATTAAAACATGTTGCATAATATCACCATGATATCGTGTTGAATACTGTATGAAAGTAATAACATTGTAATATACAATTTTAAAGTAAAGTAAAATAAACCTAATTAATACTAAAGAAATAAATTACACACATAAGTGCAGAACTCATAAAGAAATATAAAAGGAGGCATATATTCCTACTGGATACCAGTACGTTTTCTACCGGATACCGATAGATACTTATTTTTGCTTGCTTCCAGCGGATAGAAATTAGTTGAAATATGGCATTAATAATTTTCGTTTTATTTTGCTTTTATAAGTTTGTTTTGTTTTTTAAATTGTTTCTATTTTGTTATGAGTGAAATTTCTCAAATAATAATGTATATGTTTTTTTGGTAAATGTGGAATAAAGGACAAAGGTTTTGCAGTGCACATCCCGGTGTAGGAAACCAGGTGCCGGGACTAGTATTTCAGATTTTTATTTATTTACTTATTTGTTCGTTTGTTTCTCGCGATGTCATGGAAACACTATGGCATTTTAAGGCCAGCATAAAGCGTCCAGTTCTTAAACATTTGACTGTCGCTATTCCTTTTGTATCTATAACTAAATGTGCAATGCAGCCATTTTCAGAAACGTTTATCTAGATTAAAATTAAGTAGATCGAAAAATAAGCTTTCGTAAGAATAATTTGTATACCCACTAAATAAAGGATAGAGGGTAGTGAAAGTCATGGGAATGTAAAGCAGAGTTTTAGTGTTGAAACTCTTGGGTTTGAACTGTATTGATACTCCTTAATTGCCCTGAAAATGCATATTTTGCATAACTGTATCTAAATTAAAAGTTTCATAAGTATTCACTTCTGGTTTGAGTGATGCGTTACAATCGTTATACCTTTATATATGATTACCTTGTAGCACCTGTGTCAAACAAAGTTGCTAGCGTTGTGAGACTACTACGCAGAATAATCGATATTTGCGCTTTCACAATGTTACGTGGCTACTTCTGATTGGTGGAATACCAATACATTAATGAACAGGTATATTTTAATGAGGCCCATTAAAGTACTGCTTCCAGTCGTATAAATAAAACATTTGGCATGGTCTAGTATAAAAGTTATTAAAAGACGTGGGCTTTAGTTTAGCATCATAGTGTTAAAAGATTCGCAGTGGGCATTTCTTTAATGATAAAACACTTTCCAACACTTTTACTGATGTATTACTTGGCCGGTTATCCATCACTGCACTTGAAGCGTCAATGTGAGGCACCACAACCCAACACTTATCCTTGGAATCCAGGCACCGAGAGGGATAATCCGTATTCGTATGTTTTACATCCAGCCACCATTGGTGATAATGGCCGTACCTAGTGAATACTACTTCTATTGCATGCACCGCACTGAACAGGCATATTGTTTGCTTCGTTTCAACTTTTGTAGTATCCATCCTGACAATGTCCGTAACTACCTTACTTAGTGAGCGAAAGAGCTTTCTCTTAAAGTCCGCTTTCTTCCAAGCACATTGCCACAGTTTTGTTGCGTAATAGAAACTACAAATTGAGCTGCACACAAGCTAACTTTAAAGGAGAAGGGGACTAATTTGTTAAATACACATAACAATAGAATATGAAAAATTCTGAGTGCATTGTTGAAAACCGAGTCGTTCTGTGACCTCTCGTTTTCATTGTAGAAGCAGTTTAATGCTCACCTCGTGGTGACGTCATAAAACTACGATCGCGCCATGCTGCTCATTGTCACTTGCGTTGCATTTAATTTTTGTTGTTATTTTGTGATTGTAGGACAATTTTCCGTTCCTAGTGTTGTATGTTAGTCATTCAGTAAGCAATTATGAAGACCGCTTCGACCACACCAAAACAGGTGTTTTTAGAACCCGGCCTTGGTCTAGCTAGCACTTACATTGGCATTGAGCCTGAATTTATCATCTAAATAAAAGATTGCACTAGCTGATCCTTTTCTTTAATTACTACTGATTCTTCTAGGTATAATTGAGGATGGGAGCGGATTTCCCCTATATTCGGATGGAAAGCAAAAAGTTGGAAAATAAAAGACGTGAATGTAAGTTAGTTTTTTTTTATTCATTCTTATAAGATATAAGTGTCGAGTTTATTTCGTCACAAATAACATCGTAAAGGACGAAACATGAAGCATTTTCTTTTGGAAGTACATAAGTGCTACTACCTGAAGCACTGTTCACGTAGTCTTTTACATCTGTTGTGGCTAAGACATATTTTGCAAGTTGATGTTGCAACACATTTGCATTGCACAATAGAAAGTTTACATCATCTAAACAAAGGATGACGTGTGAGTCTTCGCATTGTATCCTGGCGCGATGTCCATTTATGGATTTGAGGCGAAACTGTTCTTCGATGCATCTGTACGACTGCCCTTTGCAGAGATGTTCGGCAAGTTTAGGTAGGAGATTCAGCAGAGTCGCGAAGTAGAGAGGACGACTCTTCCCTGCTTTACTCCGCCAATTTCCACGTGAGCTTCGTAATTTATTTTTTTGAAGAAACCCAGGCTGATGTATCTGGAGTGATGTTTGTTGAGAAAGTAGGTCCTGCGATGCAACACGGGTTCCGGAGGAGGAGTCACCCGGCGCAGTGGCATTCTGATCTGTTTACCTCTTGAGCTCATCTCGTCGACTGCTCCACAGCTGAAACAAAAGAAGCATCGTGTCTGTTAGAGATATCAGCAGGACATCTGGGGTTAAGCTTTTTCAGCTTATGATGCTTCAACCAATTGAACATGGCGTGAGCAAGTTTGCATGCACAGTGAGTGTTTGAGAACTTATGACAAGGAAATCCGCAGTGTAACTGATGCTAGAGATTTTCTGGCTTGGGGCAACTAAATTCTTTTCTTAAATTGATAAACGTTCTATCGCAGAGTGCGGAAAGAACTTCACATTTATCCTCGTCATAAGCGAAGAGAGAGAAGTGCCCCGCCACCACCTCTTCTAGCACAGTTTTTAGCATGCTATAAGGGACGTAACCATACATGAAATGCATTCCATTTTGATTTTCTTTGTTAAATGCATCTAGTTTACTATTCCAAGGGTATGGGCTTGCAAAATTAAAGCTTTGAACAATCTCTTTTCCAATGATCGCCAATTCCTTTAAGATTAATTCTTTGTCATTTCCTCTGAGCGCTGTATAGTCTACGACAAGACCTCCTTCCATCTTGCACAAAGACTGACCGAAAAATAAATGAGCTACTTACCTTTATACCCGGTAGGCATCGCTGTCCCTTGTTGCACCGCCAGACTGGAAATTCTCTGTGGAACATCTCCCTGGTCTGACGATCTGGATCGGCAGAGTTGAACAGGGCTACGAACTCGTTCATGGTGTATCCTCTGCTGCAGACGTAGAGAGTATAGAGGCACGCGTACTGGCCGCAGATGTCGGAGTAGAGGCTTTGAAGTTGGCAATGATTCACAATAAAGTGAAATGGCATGAACTCTTTCAAGGATTTTATAAAGGGAGGGAGGTCGTACGAATCGAAATACCATGCAAAAGAATTTGAATTTTGAGTTACAGCTATCCAGTGTGAACCAGGTAGGTTGTGAGGATCTAAATTTATTACGAATGTTGACGGTTTAGTAAACTCTGTAGGCAACATGTCCGATGCAAAAACGCTTGCAAAATTTGGAATGCCTCGCAAAGTTTGTTCTATTTGTAAGGTGTTCATAATTAATAATCGGTGTGCACTCTCAGATCTTTGTCTATCTGAATAGCATTTTAGTACTCACAGTACATGATATACGTGATGGCTTGTGTTAACTTTGTTTTAAATCTGAGCTCTATTCTTATATTTCCGTTATTTAATAGAGAAACATGACCTTCTGAAGCGGCACTGTCTGGCGGTAAATCGAAAATCACTAGGAAATAACCCACTATATACATATCGTGCGTGATTTGAATTCCGCTGTTGGTGTGATGGATGCCAGAACCGGAAAAGAGCGTTTGGTAGGCTAACGTTGAAACTTTTTCGTTAGAGGTATCGATATAAAGATCTTCTGCCGCAATTTGCTGGCCGTTGACGTAAATCGCAAAATATTCCAAATGGAAGTGCTTAAAATTGAAAGGGTTTGTGTTGAGAGTTCCGGAAAAATTTGTATTTTCTGTCATACCTACGAGTATGCTTTTAGGTAGCGGACCTAATACAGCATTGTCTATAGAGATGGTACTTTGCCCTGCTGCGAAAGTAAAGGACCTGACATCGACTCGCGTTATATCGTATCTCGCATTTACTTTTCTAAAGCATTCATATGGGCCATTAAGAGGCTAGGAGTTTGCTTTATCTTTTTCACGTATAGAGTGGCATCTAGGAATTGAAGTCTAGCATGTAGATCCGCACTTTCACTCATTATATAAAACGAGTCCTTCGCTTTAGTCAACTTGATTTGAAGTGTAATTCGCGGTAGTAACAAAGTGGGTAAATTGAAAATATCCCCATGTAATCTACCAAACATGACTATTTCTTTAGACGCATTGCTCCTGTGATGTTCTTTCCATCCGCGATTTGAATCTCCGGCTTCCAGCGTTCCGTTTTTCGAAGCATCGGCCCCGGGGAGACCGTGGAGAGCCGTGTCGATGTACCAGAAAGCGTTAGTAAGATGGCTTCTCGATGCATCGTGACCGTACGTTAATAAGGTTTCTAAATAGCTACGATAATAATAAAGTTCTTCAGACGGAGTGATGGATGTTCCATTTAGGGAAACGCTCAATTGGCTAAACAAGGAGTGTAATTGTTAGCACCCGTCGTTTTATCTGTTGCTGCTAAGTTGGAATCATCCGGCTTTACAAATTTTCCTTTTACCATGAAATAAACATTTAAATCGATGTAGTGTTCCTTATCTCCAGGAATAACAAATTCCAATACGGATTGATCTACTGGTGCGATGGGTTTGATTAGGGTAGTGCCGTTTCCTAACATTGCCGACTGAATTGGTTTTCTTGCAAAAATATCAAATTCGGATTTTGTGCAGGCAATCATGTTGCTATCTCGGGAGCATGTGCTGGTGGCATCGTGTTGCACCCTGTATTTAATAAAACATGTCTCTAGCTTTTTTGGCTTTATATTGAGCTGATCTCTTTCTCTTGCCCTTTCCTTGTTGTAATTTACCAACTAACCTTTTTGTACCTTCCGTGACTCGTTTTTCCACGATATCTTTGACTTTGGTACCTTCCTGTCGTGCAGCAATATCGGTCATGATGTTTGCGCCCGTGGTGAGGGCTTCCCTGCCCAAAGTTTTTGCACCGGGTAGGAGGATGGGCTTAACAATTCTGAATAGACTACCCAAATAGACTACTATGCCTCTACCTTGCTGTACGTATGGGCCTCCTATGTACAGCGGTCCGATGTACTGACCGAGGCGCCCTCCACTCTGGTTTACATAGTACGCTGTAAGCGGGTCCATTGCCAAATGCATGGATTTTAAACTTACGGGCCTAATTTATATTGACCCGCTTAAAGAAATCCATTGGGAATGAATTTAAATTTAAATATTAAATTCCCAACGGTTTTCTTTTACCCATCTAGATATACCTAGTGCCTCCAATCTGGCACACCTGACGGTGTTAAACTGATGCCACCGACAGGCAGGTGCAGTAACTAAAAATTCAATATTTAGGTTGCACCCTAGGTTTTCTATGTTGTAGACTCTAAAGTCATCTTCAGCTGTGGGTTGCAATACATTACCAAGCATTCTCCCCTTTACAAACAATATTCCATTTGGAATTTTGGGAGCAAACTCGACGTGGCCTGAACTCCATGGTATACCGTGAAAATTTTCGGATAACCATGTGTTTGTCCGTCTAAACTTTATTGGCCACGCATTTTGCGGAAGATTTGCTTTACGAATCAGTTGGTGCAACACCACCTGTTCCGTCTCAATTTCCACCATGGCCAATTCTTTTATCATAACGTTTCCCCTCTGGATTATAAAATCCTTGAAATGCTGAAGAGTATTCAACGGCCAGCTGAAAAAAAAACAAAAAAATTATTTAACTTTCTTAAAATGCAGCACAGCAATGGTAGGCATAACGCTACTGCTCAAGCGAGCCAGATCACCAAACTTGTTAACCATTTCAATTGCTACGGTTCGAAAATGATTAAGTTCTACCGGAACGTAAAATATGTTTTCAAACTTGTAATGACTAGTGTACGAGGGAAACTGAATAATTCTTATGCACCTAACGTAGGGGCTATCGAGCAGCTGCGGTTCGATGAGATTGCAGTAAACAAAAATGGGTTTGGTTCCGGAAATAAACTGAAAAGAGCTTTTTCTGTGCGATCTAAGGAAAAGGGTTTTCATATCGTTAGTTACTTCTGTGAGCATATTTTGATTAACAATTTTAAAAGAATCGAGATTTGGCAGAGAATTTTTTATTGTGTCCACAAGATCGCCTAGACCATAATATATGCTGGTAGGAAAAAATATTTTTCCGTTAAAAATTGTTTCCGTTTTACCTTTAGGAATCTTTAAATGAATACTGTTAGCCTTTCCGCTTGGTTTTTGTGGAATGGAATGTGTTGGGACCCATACTTTCTTAGCGTTTTCCAATTCTTTTAACTCTCTCTGATGAGAAATGATGTAACCCTGCAGCTCCGACAGCAGCAATTCCCGATGTTCATCGTCTGTTACCTGATTCTTTAGCGAGGTGTACAGATCCTTAAAGCCGTTAAACTCAATTTTTTCAAACACAATTCTACCAGGTCTTGTTATGACGACATTTTTGGTCACTTCTCCGGCTTCGTTAAGTGTGTTCTCATCTATGGACTCGTAACCGTAAGAATGCGAAAGCTCTGCGAGACCTACAACCCACTTATCTCTCTGAAAATTGATCGGTTGTGCTAAATCGTTACGAAAACTAGCATGCAAATTCTCGGGATACAAATCGACGCTAGAATCGCTCAACACGGTTATGTAAAACTCATCCATGATGCATCGATCCAGCTGTCAAAGTCGGGACCATATTCTTTCCAGCGGACGAGATGCTGCGTTCTGCCATTACTCACCCTAGTTTTTAATATTTTATCTATTTTATACAAAGTGGATTTGTTTATTTTTACCGGAGTTTGTTCGTAACTGTAAAATTGACCTTCTATGGGAATTGCGTTCAGATCATGTAGTTCGTACAAGGGTTGCGGGAACGTTTAGTAACCTTTACAACTTTGGAAATCTCCGTTGAGAAGCTTTTTTCGTAGCCTTTGGCAAATTTCATCTTTTCTTTGCTTATTCTCACGGTTTGTTTTTCGGCGAACTTGATGGGTCTGGGTTTAATGCTACCTCGTTTTCTCTCTAGCCTTTTCCATATTTGTAACACGCTTTTCTCATTTACTTCGGTTGGAGCCACTCCTATTGACGAAAGGATGGTGCGATTATATGCGCGAACAAATTTCTCGAGATCGTCTGTATATCTGTACGAGTTCCTGTAAGTAAAATACTTGTATATTTTAGACTTAATGGTACGATTAAATCTCTCTACCATGGCGCACTTTACATCGGGGTTTCTGCAAACTTGATGCTCGATGTCCTTCTCTTTTAAAAACTTCTGAAATGCACATCCTAAAAATTCTTTTCCTCTGTCGGATTTGACTGCTAGAGGAACGGAATCTAGGATGGCTTCAAAGGCCTTTGCAGTTTCCGTACTAGATTTTGATTTTATGGGTTTTACACGTGCAAATCTGGAAAAACAATCTACACACGTTAGAAAATACTGAACTCCAACGTTATACTTTCTAATGCTTTTAAAATCGGCCAAGTCGATTTCCCACACATCGTTAACGTTATTCACCGTGTAGTGGTTCCTCTGAAATTTTCTCCTCGCAGGTTTGTGCAAAGTGTAGGCGTCTTGTTGGAGAAGTCAATCCTCCGTTTTACGTTTATTTCTCGTAAGAGATGCAAGTTTCGGCACGGTGGAAATAGCCGAAGGTTGTTTGGGATCGTAAAAATACTTCTTATTCATTGCTAATAATCCGTTCACGTCTTGGACGGAAACAACTCGGAAATTATTTCTTTATATTTGCTACCTCTGTTCGATTTTATCTGATTAAAGGCTTCGTTATTCTGCAGGTGGCCGTTGATTAAAAGAAGAATATGTCTATATTTACTCTTGTCCGAAGAGGTGACTTTCGAGAGATCTATCTTTTTCCTAGTGAGCAATTCCCAGAGACCCAGACTTCCCTTAAAATACCTATCCTTTACATACAAATCGTTGTCTTCTATACGAATAATGGAATCGCCAATTTTAAAGTTGTCGTCCCTATCCTTCTAAACGCCGAATACGGTATCCGTTGCCCTAGGAGTGTGCAAATATGGAGCTAGGTAAGGACATGCTATGTACCCAAAGCTACTATTTTTAAACTGTTCTACTTCTTGTTTCTCGTGGACCGGCAATGGCAGAGGCCTTACTTTTTCTTCGTCAAACTCTTCTTCTTCTTCCTGCTTCTCGTAGACCGTTTCTGGAAGGAAGACGAGCCTCTTTTTGACCCTAAGAGAAGGGCAGGTTCGGGGAAGTGGCAGTGGCGGCGGCGGCGGTTGCGGCGGTAGATACGGTCAGCGGCGGCCACTGGATTTAAATTTGATCAGTTCCTCGCACGCATCCCTTTTTCTCCGCTTCTTCTCCTTTGACGTCGCCTTTTTCTTCAAGCAGTGGGTGTCTATGTAACGCTGAGAAACTAAAAATGATTTTTGCAGCATCTAACGCTGTATTAGAGACAAAAGTTCGGTGAGTACTGCAGTCAGCAGAGGAATCAAAAATCCTCCCTTTTGAATTAAAAACCTTCTCTTATTGTTAACCTTTAGAGATTTATCCACCAATCGCCTCAGACTATTTTTATATCTTCCTAGATAGCGAATGGTGCATTTGCTTAAATTACAATTACCCTTTAGAACATTTAGAACGCATTCTGCAATAGTCAACACTAACTCTTTGTCGGACTTCTCCAAAATGGCTTTCCTAAGCTTAGACTTGGCGCTTTTAAGCACGTGCAGCATGTGATAGTTGGATCTTATCCGCTTACTCATGCTGATATGCTACGACAGGGAGCTCCGATGGAAAGATGTTGGTTCTAAATCGTAATCTGCTATCGGTCTCTTGGCACAGATCGAAAAGCATATAGCCGTGAGGCTTTTTTCCGTAGCATCCAGATCCGCCTGAGAAAGCGATTTCCAATTTTCGGGGTATATTTGTCTGGCTAGATGAGCCACTTGATTTTTATCTCTTACGTTTTTAAAAACCACAATGTGTTTAGCGTTTAACGAGATGTCTCTGTAATACCTGCCTTGATGAAACAAATTTTGAGTGATTAAAATTACGCTTATGCTTCTATGATGACTTCCCTTCGTGAAAAGGTCGCACACCTCTCTGGAATATGCAGAGTTTAAGAGATCGTCTAATATTACTAGTTTTGGCTCTCCTTTCTGGTTCTCAAACTCCGGCACACCAACGTGAAATTTTACGTGTTTTAACTTTGGCACGGCCGATTTTTCGCTAAAACACCACAATATTTCTTTAAACTTTCCAACAGTGCACAAATGCTTCAAATGTTTTACTAAATTTACACAAAATACGGTCTTACCGGAACCCGAACTATCACTAACGCTCAGCGTTAAGGGGTGCTGGAATTTTACTACGGGAAACATTTCATCGTCGAAGCATCTTTAGTTTTTCGCTCAATTCGTCCGATAATCTGTACATTATGTAATCTACATCGAAGGGAGAATATTGAGCAAACACTTCTAAGGGAATGAGCGCTATCTCCTCGTTCATACAATATCTTAAGCCTCTCTGCC
Source organism: Deroplatys truncata (assembly GCA_030765065.1). Taxonomy (NCBI): domain Eukaryota; kingdom Metazoa; phylum Arthropoda; class Insecta; order Mantodea; family Mantidae; genus Deroplatys; species Deroplatys truncata. The sequence continues at coordinate 5,954,119 of CM060982.1, forward strand.
TTCTTCGGTTTTCCACGTACTTTGACACTGCTCGTTCCACCTCAGAATCCATAATGAGAAGAGGCGGCTCGTTCAGTCAGGCTTTATATATCCGAAAGTGACGGAATCGTTAGAAATTCTTCTTCTCTTGTGAAAACAAGTTCTATAGATTTTATCTTCCGGTTCGGAGACGATTTAAACGCCATGGGATCTTTTGCGCTTTATTTTCTTTTCCGTTCTTACTACAATGTTTCGATCCACGTTTTCTCCAAGAATTAAATACTTTATTGAATCATAATTAACCAACTGTAAAGAGGCGTAATTCAATGTTATCCCTCTCACTTTACAAACAGCCTTGAAATCACCATTTGGTAGGCGTATTTTGTACGCGTAATTTTTTGGGCCTCCGGATACGAATTCTGAAATGTAGGAATTCGTTCCATAGACCGCTAGCTCATCCGTCATGTCTCCCAGGTTATCGCCGTATTCGACGCTACGCTTCTCGCCTTCCCTAACCGTAAACAGTATCGAATCCGTATCTGTGTATAATATGTCCCTATTCAGTGCCTCTAGGTAGGTACCTCAGCAGTTTAGCGCCCTTAAACCGCATATCATCATCATCATCTAGGTAGGTGTATAACTTAAGCCTTGCACCTGCGGTAACGTAGGCTCCTAACACTTCATTGGGGTGCGCCAGTGGAGGGCACTCGACCTCTTCGGCATATTTCCACGATAGCCAGACTATCTCGTCGCTCGCAAACATTAGGTTCTGCACCTCTATGCCGGGCGTGATCAGGAACGTAAACAATTCCGCGGGCACCCTTATCATTTTCGTGCGCGACCGATTGCTTTGTTCGGTGAGCTTTCCCCAAAAACTGTTTAGACACAATTTTGCTAGAGACCTTGCACCTGGATGTTTTCTAATTGTCGACTTATCCAAAAGAATTCCTTCGCTCTGAAAAAAGCTTCGAACGTATTTTTCCTTATCCTCATCGCTCCCCAAGAGGGATATCCGCTAGCCTCTGCTTTTAATTTTAAAAAACTATTAATGTAATCTACAAAGAGCCCTCCTTTATTTTCATTTTTATCATACTGTTCCAGTTTGTATTCGTAAAATTAAAAGATTTCTCTCACTTCGTAACCCATTTCAACGGCTTTTCGTACCTCGTCTACGATCCAAGTAGCAATTAGCTCCCCGTCGTGGTTACATTCACCGTCATTTTCCTCCTTCGCACAGATGTAACAAAGACCAAATATTAACTTTTGTCGACATCTAAAGGGCAAGACGGGCTGATAAACACTTCTATTTTTTGCCGAAACTCTACATTTTATAACCCCCTCTTTTTAAAGAATTTCCGTAATATTGGCACAATCTTCGCCAATGTGAAATATGGGATGACCTACGGGAAACTTAAAATATTTACATATATATGGATACAGAGACATCACGTCGTAATACTTAATGCGCGTTTCTTCGTCCACTTTGCAATAGGTTTTCAATGCTTCCGTTCTACCCCCGTAGAGGGAATCTCTAAGAATGAGTGGAACATTTTTCACAACGGGATCGTTGTGTAGAGCCGGATGTTGTTTTAGAATGTCCTCAAATTCACACTCCCACATGACGTGACAGACGTGACCTGACGACACAATTTTATCTATTCAGCTCATGGTGAGCTCGTATCTATCTGCAAGCGTCTCTGTTCGCGTGTCTACGACGGGCACATCTCTATTAGTAAGACACACGTGGCCATGGTGGTAACACCCCATGAATTCAAACATCTCTCTCGTCTCTTCACAAAAACCATCTAATTTGAAGTTAGGTAATTCGGGTATTCTCATCTATCTACTATTACATGCATGTTTAATGCAAATCCCCCTTTTAATTTCTTCATACCTAAGCCACATGTGAGCTTTCATGGATTGTTTATCGGCTTTCCTATAACCTCCACAAGGAATAAGTCCTATAGTTTTCGGTTTCAAATATTTTTTTCTAAATACTTTGTTGCATGCCGAAGCTATTGTAATAGATTCTTGAAATACGTCAATACTTCCGATATCTAGGAAAGTATTTCTAAATATAGAACACGCTTCTCTCAACATCTGTCATACAGTAGGCTTCAATCTCTTTTCTAAAATAAAAATGCCATCTTTTTCCTTCTCGTACCACTCGAAAAATTCTCTACGTTCGTCTTGCATCATGTAATCGATGCCGTAATGAACGGGGTCGGGATAACAACCTACATAGTTCATATTTTCAGGAGTATTAAAGTAATGCGGAAAGTGGCCCTTTGTCACACAATATATTCCAAAAGCTTTCGGTAAACTTCTCAATTTCATGGGTAAAAAGTTCAAACTATCCAGAAAGGTTATGCGTTCCATTTTCATGGATAAAATTTTAGCACCATTCATTACTAAATCCGGTACCCATCCCTGTTTTATTGCATAATTTAAGATGAACATGAGATCGTAGGCTCTAACATTATGTGCAATTGCAATTATCCTTTCACAAAAAGGTCTATTTTGGCGCAAATATTCCATAAATTGTTTGATGCAGCCATTGCCCCAAAATTAATGCCTACGCTTTCCACACTGACTGCACCGTTCGGTCATATCCTTGTTTCTTTCGCAAAGAAAACAATAGTGTTCTAAGCAGAGTAAATTTTGAATATGAAGATATGTATTCTCTCCTATTTGCATGTTTTGAATACATTCTATGTCGTAAAACACGAATAAGACCTTTTCCGATGATGGTATTTATGTGCTAAGCGTTGGCATATAGCAAAAATGGCCCGGCATCTCGTTACTTCTACATCTTCTACAATATGACATATAACACTGATGATTTGGCTTTAAAAGGTGCCTACAAATTAAGCAATGCCGCTTCCATTCGCAAATTATTTGAGTGCCAAATTTATTCTGCACATGATTATTCATGCAGCTTTGGCTTCTAAAGTACCTATTGCATTTATTAGAGTATATGTAGTTTCCTTCAACAATGCAGGGCGGAAGTAAATTACATCCGGAGCATCGATAATTGCATTTATGCGTCTTTGCTCTCTCCTAACTCATTCCCTTATTGCATCCTTCGCAAGCATATTCTTTAGACATGGCACCCGTGAGACTTACAATCACATTATAGTGTTTTTCCTGTGCATCATACAGGAGATTTAAACGTTTTTGTGAATTTGTGTTCCCATCGTATATTATCTTTTCGCAACGCAATCCTTCATAAACTATGATTCTGTATTCGGAAAGATGGCCCTGAAATTTTTGCAATTCCGCTATTCCTCCACCATTGCTTAGATCAACATTTCTGGCCTTTAGAAGCTCATCGACTTTGGAATAAAGTTTTCGACCTTTTCTATAACTTATGTAATTTGGGTCTCTATCGAAATGTGCTATAGCTACCAATAGAGCATGAGCTAAGCAGTTTGTTCTGCTTTTAATTCTAACGATGGACCTTTCTATGTGCGTCAATGCGGATAAATGTCTACCTTTTGTTTTGATTCTACCATGTCCTAAAGGCATTTCAACGTGATCTACTTTTATGGATAAAGTATCTGTGGCATAAAAATTAGCGTTGGATTGGCATACTTTCTCTATAACAGCCATTAATACATCCAGAGATACCTGATCGCTTCTGCGGAAGTTTAGTCCTATCGGCTTATCTTGTACATTCATAGAGTTCCTTATTGACAGACCCACCATATCACTGGGTTTCATACCATTTAAAACAATATCCAATACAGCTTGCATGCTATTTCTAAAGTAAAGGATAGGATTTTCATTTTTGGAAGAAGGATTTATCTGAATATCGTAATGCCTCCCGTGAGCGTTGAACCTTTTATACTCTACGTATTTCATTTAGGACATTAATATTTTCCATGCTAAAAGAACAGACCAAAATAATATAAGCGTGCGTAAAAGCTAATTGAATTTCCAAAGCCTGTTAACTTTGTGTTACTTACATTTTCTGTCGTGCAGTAGCAGGTTTAACAGCAGCAGGGTTTAACGTGGAACTGATGGTGGCCGAGATAGTCTCTCCCGTCTTATATACCTAATAGATGCAGTTTAAAAATGCAACTTTTACTTGTCGTCCTTGGTGCTGATGCAATGTGCATCTGTATATAAGGAGGCCATATTTGCATTGAAACATCAGTTTACTCCTAGACGCTGCAGCAATCATCAACAAGGTAAATTATTTTACTCCATTTATTATTCCTAAACGAAAACTAAAACTATTTCAAATAGTTATTTGTGCATATTTATCTACTTTGCAGAACGGATTTCCTTACAGGATTTAATCAAGAAAAGAATATTAAATTGATGCAAATTAGGGATCTATTAATGAATGTTCCATATAAAGTGATCGGAGCTACAAAAGTCACCACCAAATATGGACCCTCAATATCTATTAAACTTCAAAAATGCTCTGAAGACCCATTGGAAGTCTTTCTTCCAAGAAAATATACCAACGTGTTTAAGGAAACGGACACTGATGATATTAATGATGAATAACTTTCGTTAACGTTTTTATTTTTAGGGTTTACTTCTAATAACGGTTATGATATTTTATTTCAGAGGAACTAAAAGTTCTCTCTATCTTTTCAGATGACCCTACAGATCAAGTTACTTAGATCTAATATTAAGGGGACCTAGGACAGATTATATGGTTTTCTAAAAAAAATTTCAATCTTATTAAAATTTTGTATGTTGGTTTCCCTAATTCTAAATAGCATTATGTGTAAATTTCAATAAAATTGATGAAGTAGTTTTTCAGATATGAGTTATTCTCTGTTTTTTATAACACGATATTTGACAATTATGAAATACTCCATGCGGGAAAAATTTTATTTTTCATCAGTACCACTTTGTCACATTAATATTTGAAATCCTTACAAATTATCCTAGTATGTTTTTTTCATTTTGTACTTTGAATAACATATTATTAATTATAATCATTAATGCAGATATTACAGCCTAAAAAGTAAACATTTTTAGGATTAATAGCCCACTGTGTCAAAGTTTTTTATAGTAGCCCAAAAATGATACTACAACTTCTTTAGATAGAACAGTAGAACTATTATGCCAAGCTTCATGCAAAACTAAAGAAAACTGTCCCGCATGGGACATTTGACATATTGAAAAATGTCGTTCTGGGAAAACTTAAATTTTATATTGAAAACATCTATACAGGCTAATGTACCTGGTGTAAAGGGTTAAAATTGTCCAGAACCATAGCTCTTTCCCTCCTTCTTCTTCTTCTTCTTAGCCTCTTCTGCTTGAAATTCCAACACCTTCTTCTTTCTGGTGGACTTCTGCTGTTGTAATGTAGAACGGCGACTTTCATACTTTCTGCGAGAATCTCTTTTCAGAGCTATTTTTCTTCCTATTCCAGTAATTTCTTCTCCAGTTGAACTGGCTTTTACTTCTTGTGAAGGAATGCATCCCATATTATATTCAGAAATGGCATCAATTACTCCTATGTCTAACCTTTTCCTTGAAACAAAGGTTTCCTTAGGACACTTTCTCCAAATTGAAGAATGCAAACTTTCATTTGCATTCTGAGTTCCACCTTGGGTGCATCTTGACAAAAGTTCAGTACAGGCTAGTCTTTGGTACAATGATAGTATTTTTACTAGCATAGCAGAAGAAAACTGTATAGACATAACCTTATGGCTTTCTGGCTTTTTTTCTTCTGCAATACTTCTATTGTAGAAGCACCATGAATCTTTTCCAGAAGGACATTTACTATGTTTTGGGCTTTCATCAGTAGATGAGCAATGATACAAAGTGGCATAGATGGCAGATTTCATCCTATCAGCATCAGGTAAATTAGAGACAATGGCATTCCTATAATAATTGGTTAACTTGACAATATTAGCTTCTTTTAGTGTTTTTGGTCCTCGCCCACCAAGTTGAGTGCCTTTTGCTTTCCATTCCTGTACCAAATTCTTTAATCCTGTACCCATCCTCTTCGCAATATGGTTAACACACTCTTCTTTTATTATCGTGGTATCTGATCCATATATAGCTTCCTTTGTGAGGTGAAGGAATGTTTTGGCATCACCGTCAAATAATAGAGTTGTGTAGCGCATGGAACACTCACTTACAGACCTCTTCCATAAGATATCTGCTGCAGAAACTTCCATAGCAACAGATGAACCAGAGTAATTCTTACAGCATTCTCCAGGTATACGTTTATGTCCTCTAAGCCATATGCTATACTCTGGAGTATCTTCTCCCAGTTCATTTTGGGAGATCACACATGGGGCAATATTTTGATAAAATTTCAAAGTCAATGACTAATCCAGTTAAAATATCAATTACTATCCCTATCCCATATAGAGGTCTGAACCCTCTTTTGTGCCAGGTTCCATCAAAAGACACAGCTATATCTATTACTTTCTTATTTATGTTTACAGCATTCAGATCCTTATGGGCTTTATGCACTGCTTCTCTTGATTTGGAAAGAACATTTTTTCTTATGGTCTCTGATTCATCTGCTAAGGCATGCATATGCTTAGTGAATGTTTTAGATTCTATTATATTCAAATTCATGTTCATGCAAAATCTTTCCATTGTTCTGTGACCACCTCCAATTTTTAAAAATGACTCATCTTCTATTTACATCAAAAGCAGCCTTTTTACTTTTGGAATCAGTCTTTACTTTTGGGCTGGAGCAAACATCTGGAAATGTCACAATTCTTACATTTTACAGTAAGCTTACATGCTAGGCCCTTATTTTCTCCTGTTTCAATAATCAAAGACTTTTCCCCACACTCATCACATACTATATTGCTACATAACTCATTCAGAACTTGTGAGTGAATTAAAATGTATTTATTTTCATATAGGTTAGGCTGTGTAAGTGGTGTTTCAAAATATCTGAGCTTTTTGTCACTGGCAGAAATTGTTTCATGTGTACTGGTATGTGTGGGTAATGTATTAGGTACAACAGAAGTAGAATCTGAAATTTCTGTGCTACTATTTGAATCAGATAAAATACTTTTGTGATCACATGGCAATGTTGATGGGCCAGATTGTGATTCTACAGTTTCTTTGGGAACACCTTTCCATCTTTTTCAATATTTTTCAGAGTCTTTAGCTTCCTTTTACTCATCCTGCCTGTGGGTTTCCTCCAACTTGCACTTAGTGTATGCATTTCAATTACCAATAAATAAACTTGAAAGACACTGACAGTAATAACCTCACAAAACCAAGCTTCATGTAAACATAACACATAATTATTTAAAAGTTATAAAACAGATAAAATCTTACAAATAAATTCTTAAAATATTTGAATACTATAATAAGAATATATTTTACTGGTGTGAGACGGCTGTATATTTTGTTTCTAAAAAATTCGGCTATATTTTGAACTCTTATGAACATGAAGTTTTGTTGTAGTTACAGTAATGAACACCAGATGGAAGCAACAACATATACACACTGACTATGGTGCAAATTTGAATGAGTTTTTGGAAATAAAGTAACTATTTTGCAAGCGAGAACAAAAATGGGCGTGGCAGGCATTTAAATTTCCGTGCAGTGGTTTTTAAAAATGGCTACCAAATCCTTTAAAAAGGTGCTTATCAGCATAAAATGCATTTAAATGTTTGACTAACATTATAAAGAGTTAATTTTTGCACAAAACAAAAAATTGAAAATTTTGGCCATTTTCACTAAAAGATCTGTCCTAGGTCCGCTTAAGAGACCCGTAAGATGCACTGAAGAATCCGTTGGTTTAGACATTTTTTCTCCTAAGGCGCATGAAGTGCAACCTCTGAAAAACGTAATGATCCCAACACGAATTTCTGCAACACCCGCAAAAGACACTTATCTTCGCATTGCTGAAAAGTCTAGCCTAGCGCTTTTAGGTTTATCAATAAGAGGAGGGTGTATAGATTTTACAGGGGAGATTTGTATATTAATGTTAAACAACTCAAATAAAAAACAACATATTCTTAAAAATCAAAAAATTGCTCAATTGATATGTGAAAAAATATGTATACCAAAAATAAAATATGTTAAAAAATTAAGTATTACCTATAGGGGTAACAATGGTTTTGGCAGTACGGGAAAAATTTAGTAATTTATGTTTATTTTTGCATTTTTTAGATGGATACTTTCATCTTTAGTTCTACAAGGGAATTAACAAACAGATATAATTTACTACAAAAAGAATCTGGTTTCAAAACCTTTTTTGAAGAGTTTGTACCTGTCCGTTTTCCAGAATACTGGTCTACTATTGTTTGGATTATGCACTGGCTATCAAAAGAAAATATTTGCTGTGCTCTGGGAGGCATATTTGCGTGCTATATAGCCGGAATAGTGGACATAGAACCTAAATGTGTTTGCTTATATGTTGATATAAACAAAAATCAGAAGGAAGAAGAGATGTTAAGATTCAGGTTATGTCCAAATGCTAATTACGTTACAAATAATGTTAATTTTATATTTAGCCATTCAAAAAATGTAGTCTATTTTATTTGCCTACAAAATCTTTATTTTGGAAAGTGGAATGCGAAACATATGAGTTTATAATTAAGGTAACATACGTTCATACCAAAGAACCTGTAACCTTGCAAACCAATTGGGTGGATTTCATGTATTTTCTTTTTAGAGGTTTTAGGTTTGACGTTCAAAAACTTGTCATCTTTGGTTCATTTCACAACGATCTGTTTTCTATGCAGTATCTTTGTAATCCCATAGCAAAGTGAAATGGTTGGAGGTAAAACCCAAGCACCACCTTACAAAAATATACAAAACCTGTTTCACTGTAGTAACACAAATACTTGCAATTGCAAAATCTTTATTAAGGGCCCTCCTTCATTAAAAGGTTTAGCATCAAACATTTTATTTGAAAACGCAAAATTAATTTTCTTGTATGCAGACACACATTATAATAATTTATTGTATATAATTTTTAATGCATACGAATTCAATCTTTCAATTGAACAAATAATTCCTATAGATTTTCCTATTGAAATTAAAGCCTTTTATTACCCTATCGACACTAACAAACGATGCCACCTTTTGTGTTACAGAAAAGAACACTATAGAGCTTTTAAACATAGAAAGTCATTAAATATGAAGATTCTTTTATTAACGAAATGGTTTACGCAAAAGATAATTGGTTTTGTTGTATATGTTCTAAACCATTATTTGTACATATTAATATATAAAAAAATATAAATTTTTGCTTTATGTACTGAAAGGTATTGTACTTATTAATATGTAAGAAAGATATTAATTGTGTGTGCTGTAAACCATTATTTTTAATTCTTAAAATATAAATTTTGCTTAGCTAACTATATGTACTCAAAATATTGTACTTCTTAGTATGTAAAACAAACATTAGTTGTTTTTGTTGTCTATGGTCAAGCCATTATTTGTACCTCTTAATATGTAAAAAGATATAAATATTTGCCTCAAAGATAATGTACTTATGTAAAAGAAAATATTGCTAAGTTTGCTTATTCTAACAAATATACATCTTATAAAATGTATATGTTAAACTAATAGCTTAACTTATTTATTCCTATTCCCATCTGTTCCTATTCCCCCGTCTAAGTCATAATCTTACAAAGACAGCGCAACGTTTTATACACATTGCAACAAGGAAATGAATCTAGCCTTAACAAAGTAAAAGGCGCGTGACCTTATATGCAATGCACTGCATTCAGGAAGAGAAATCTAGGCTTGGCACGCGGAACCTTGTATGCAATGCGCTGCAGCCAGGAAGAGAAATATCAGTTGATCTAGATTTGGCAATCATTTACTTGCTGCTGTGTATACTTATAAGCCTACTTCATGTCAAAACGATAACCCAAGGCCTTCCCCTAAGGTAAAGAAAAATTTTGTTAGCAAAAAAATTGATATTTCCAATGCAATGGTATCAAATAAACAATATTACTAATATCCCATAAATGCTATTTACTTATTCATTCTTTTATTATCTGCACTTTATAAAAATAAATTTATATTGCCGCGACCGAGACCAACACAGCGGGGTTTAAAAACACCTGTTTAGGTGTGGTCGCGGCGGCGGACTTGTCTGCGGCCTAAACCAAGGTCGACGCAACAGCACGTGGACGCAGCAGCAGCGGCGGCCTTGTTTATGTTACATGCCCTGCGGTGATGACGTCATCAGGGGTCAACGAACGGACTCAAGAGCCTTTCATACTTCTTACGCTAGTTTCCCAGTGTTTACAGCTTGAGATGAAGATTGATGGCGAAATACAGACTTGGGAACAGAAATTTTAGTGCTATAAACGGCGCTAATGTATACCAAAGCTTTGGAGTTAGGAGGAAGACAAATCTTGAGCTGAAAATGATGAAGACCTTAAACCGAATGAATATTAGGGGGATATAGTGAAGTTGGAGAAAAAGACGTAGACATGTCAATAAAATATTATCTGTGCTTGTATGCGTCAATGCTCTCCTCGCGCTATTCATTATTTGTCACCCATGTGGTAGGTCTGCCAATGAAAGAAATTAAATCTAACATACGAAGGAGCATTGGTGTGAATTATTACTCATTACGTTCACGTCAAATCTAAATCACATTACTAATGTCCAAAAGTGGGTAGGTTTTGAAAATTTTCACTCATGTGCTCATAATGTGTCGAGTGTAGAAAGAGCTTGTGTAGTTTTCCTCTTCCCCCTTGGTTATGACTAATGCAAACCGCATAAAGTACGTCACAATGCTTCAGAAATGATGACGTCATGTATCGACAGAAACAGTTAACATCTGAAGCTTCGAAAAACATATCGTTATGCATGACGTAAGTCATCACTCCACAATGTAAAGCATCATGTACAGTTCTTATTGGCTGGTTCGCTACACGCCACTGACGCCAGCGCCATCATGCTCGTGGACGACTCCAGCAACTCCTGGGCAGGCACCAGCAGTACTCTTGGACCAGCGACCGAAACGTTAACAATTAGACAAGCTGACAGCGAGATTTTTGGCATATATCACCAAGAGTGATTCTTTTGGCCTTTTCCAAATTATTTTTCAACCTTTGGTAAGCTTTGAAATTCAACCTTTTAACTCTTGGTGTTTTCTAAATCCTTTTACGGGAGAAGCAATTATAATTTCGTACTTCATTATACTGTATCTGAGCATATTATTTTGTAAAATGTTAAAGCAAGCTGATCAAAGAATTGTTAACGAATACAAACGATTAAAATAAATTGTTAACATATGTGCCCTGTGAGTGTTCGTAATTTCCTAGCTCCTAAGCAATAGTTCTTTTTCACGGTAATTAATATCTCTGGGTATGGAAAACCCCAGTAATGCAAGTGGTAGCAGAGCGTGCAACTAATGCCATGCTGGCTCGAGTGGACAAAATTGCATAGATTACGACTCCTTCTTTGTTACAGTAAGGAGCTAGTGTGTGATATAATTTGTTAAATTTCTTTCTCTAAGCTTTGCTTGACATTACAATTGTGACTGAGCACTTCAGCTTGCCTTTTCTGGAAGCTTTTTGTCTTTTTCTCTTTCACCATTAATATAGCGAGGTGCAGTTGCCTTTTTTCGGATTCTTTCCTATACGTTCAATAATGGCTTTGCCAAATCTGGAACTTTTACGCAAGGAGGAATTAGCCTTTCTGCTTAAATTACGTGGAGTAATATTTAATACTTCGGATACAGTTATTGAATTTCTATAACTTTTAACAAATCATGTGCAGGCGCGTCCGGATATAAAGTACTTTACTAAAGAGGAAGTTGTTGCTCTTTTGCAAACGTGCCATTTTCAATACGATGAATTTCGTAATGCTATTTCCGAAGAAACTGGAACATTTCACCTGCTATTTCACGTCGCATTAAGGCACGCATTACTCATTATATCGAACGATTACAATATTTGTTTTTGTCTCAATTTCGGACGGAGGACAGGGTTAGATTTCAGGATTTGGTATTCAGAATTGCCACATTCTATGGTGGAACTATAGACTTCGGGTACCTTGAGACAAGCAAGTCCAATTGGGTAGCGAATCTTTGTTGCGTAATTCTGTTCTTCCAAATTCTGTCGAGTTAGAGAGAGAACATATTTCATTCACGGCGTTAACTATATCACATCCAGCGCAGTGATTGTGGGATTCGGCTCATTATACAGTTAATACTGCTGATCATGCGATTCCATTTCTCAAATTTTTTCTTCGGTTACAAGATTTGTGTGAAGTTTCTTCGTTTTCCATTACATTTCTTCTTTCAACAGTAGAGAGTAGAATTTAATTTTTGGTACGTACTGCTTTAACAAATCATTTTGATTTAATAACGTTTCACGTTTTGGATTTACGTGCCCAATACATTTTTAGATCTTACTATTCACCTCTACAGCCGCATGAGCATTTGCTTGCATTCTCAGAGACAGTTAAATTGTACGCTCGAATTTTTCGCACGGGCAATTCAGAACATCAAGTCTGTGACTTTATAGTTTCGCGTTTAAATTCTAAGACACGGTTGTCTTGTGTTGTTGCTTCACTCCGATTTCATATTCTGCTTTGGATAGGGTAATAGCTACGATGCAACCGATTGAGCTTGAATCTCATAATCTTTTATCGGAACCACAAAATAATACCCCTTTAGACACGATTCCGGCCAATTGTACCCAAAATTCTTCGGCGTTGCAATCTCCTATTCAGCCGAATGGAACGCACATGCATTCTACAGAACATTCTTCGCCCCTCCAACGTGTTGCATCGACAGCTTCGACTTCACGGCGAACATTGATTTGTTCATATTGTAACAAATTGTGACATTTGATCGATTTCTGTTTTCTCCGACGCAAGCACTTAATAAACAAGTCGTGCCGTTATCACTGACAACGGATTCTTCTAGTTCGCGTTTATCACGCGTGTATGGATTGCCATTTTGGTCTTTGCCAGTCTTGCAGATTATCTGCCTAAGTACTTGAACTTGTGCTTTACTGGATTCGGGCGCATCCTTAAATTTTCTTAGTGCAGCCTTTTGGAATAAATTCTAAATTCAAATTATTCCCAGCATATATTTGCGCATTCGCAGTGGCAGGTATTGATTTACCTATATTAGGAGTGACACGTGTATACGTCAAATTGGGAAAATTTTTGTGGCCAGTTTCTTTTCACTTAGTGGATAATTCACCTTATGATATTATATTGGGTTTTCCGTTTTTAAGCACTCGGTTGCGCTTGGACTTTGAGCATCTTACGCTTTCGTTTCCTTTTCGCCCTAACCAAACATTTCCTTTTTCTTTAGGCGCACAACGACCTTTTGTTATATCGTCGGTTGCGGTTGCGGAATTACCTTCTTTGGTTAAATTGCATCTAAAACCTTCGGCTCAAAAACACATTTTGCAGCCATTACAAACATTTCCTGGTGTTTTACGGATACTTTGGGTACGGTTAAGGATTTTCAGTATTCTCTCCAATTATTAGATTCTACGCTAGTTTGTTCATCACCTTATCGTTTGAGGCCTCCAAAATTGGAAATATTGAGTAGTAAGGTTGATACTATGTTACGACAAGGCGTTATCGAACCTTCTACGAGTTCTTAGTCTAGTCGTTTTTTGGTTCCTAAACCGAATGGGGATTCTCGAGTAGTCATTGATTATTGCAAGCGTAATAAACATATACCTATTGACTCTATGCCTTTACCTGATATTCACTCTTCAGCGCATTATTTTCGTAAAGTTGAAGTCTTTACGACTGTGGATCTTAATGAAGCGTATTATCATATTCCGCTGACGCCATATTTTCGTCCTGTAACAGCGTTTCCACGCCATGGAATTTATTTCAATTTACCCGTTTCCCTTTTGGAATTTCAACTAACGCGCAAATGTTATCACGTCTTTTGGACTCAGTTTTGCATGAATACAGATTTAAGTTTGTTTTTCGTTATTTGGATGATGCGTTTATTTATTCACTCGATTTTCGTACACATTTGGAACACTTGCGTTTGGTTTTCGTGAGTCTTCGAAAGGCATGTTTAAGTTTCACATTCGAAAGTCAAATTTGCCGTGTCACAGGTTTCCTTTTTGGGTCACATCATTTCTCCTGATGGTATTTCAATTGACCCGGCACGCACATTGGCAGTCCGTAATTATCCTGTGCCTAATAATTTAAAGCGATTGGCATCATTTCTTGGTATGGTTACTTTTTTCTAAATTAATACCTAATTTTTCTCAAATTGCCTAGCCATTAAATGCTTTACGTCGTAAAGGTGTAAAATTTTCTTGGACTGATGATCATCAACGTGCCTCAGCTTAAACATGTAATTATGAACCCGCCGGTTTTGGCTATGCCCAATTTCGACCAACGTTTTATTATTCAAACGGATGCCTCACGTTTTTCAGTAGAGGGGGTACTTATGCAGGGTTATGAAAGTTTGCGGCAACTATTTATTATATTTCTCGCTGTATTATTACAGCTGAACGCCGTCTTTCTGTCTACGAATTAGAAACTTTAGCTGCGCTTACTACTTATGACAAGTTTCGTCAGTATTTAGAACATCGTCTTTTCCTTTTAGAATGTGATAATCAGGCTAGCACTTGGGTGTTACCCCACGCAAGGAAACCTGGCAAGCTTGCGCGGTGGGCTCTTAAACTTAGTACTTTTCAATTTAAGGTTCGTCACATTCGTAGCTTAGATAATGTCGTAGGTGATGCCTTATCGCGTATATTTTCAGAATCTAATACTACGGTAGTATCAACTTTTCGCGTGATTTACCTGCGGTTTTTACGTCTGCTTCTGATCATCAAAATTAAGATTCGACATTAGATCCCATTTGAAACCAATGTAAATTCGGTGTTGTGGTTCCTGGTTACACTTTCAAGAATGATCCTTTGCATGCTTATTTACCACGTTCGCACCTTTCCAAATTTGTTCTACTTCAAATTTTGTTTCCGGTAGTCTTGCAGTACTTTCGTACTTCACAATATGGCGAACATTTAGGCATTTATAAAACGAAGATGAAAGATCGACAATATTTTGAGTGGCGAGGCATGTATAAAGAATGCGTTGTGAATTCTTGTGGTATCTGTAAACCCCCAAAACCACCCCAAACCACGCGCTTAGGGTTATTACAATCTAAATTGGCCACAGCTGCTATGGAACGTGTATTTATAGACTTTATTGGTCCGTTGCCAAGTTCCATTAAGGATAATTCTTATTTGTTTGTCGCTGTCGATGGCTTCACTAAATTCATTTGGTTGTCTGCGGCTTGTGCTGCTACAGCAGACGCTTTCGTGTCTGTTTTGGCAAACATCTTTGCGTTATTTGAAGCACAACGAATTTTGATTTCGGATAATGCTTCTTATGTTCGTGCTTACGCCTTTCAGACATTTTTGTTTGACCATGGAATTAAATTTTTACACACTTTACGTTACTACCCACGTCCATCCTTAGCCGAGCACGTTAATAGGAATTTGCGCAATTTACTTATTGCTTTCCATTCTCACTCTCATTCACAGTGGGTTTCTTTAGTAAGCTCTTTCCAATTTGGCTTAAATACCACTGTTCATGAACCTCACGATCAACACCCTTTTCGGTTAATGCTCCGTTTTTTGCCAGTATGCCCTTTACCAATGGAAATTAATTATTTACTCCCTGAAGCAGCTACGGATAATCAAATCCGAAACCCATGGAATTCAGTGCTTTCATTTTTACGTAAAGTTCATCAGCGCCGCGCTGTTCGCTATAATCAGCCATTCGCCTTTTCAAGTTAGCAATTTGATTTTTTTACGTTCCCATCAGTTGAGCGAAGCCTCTAAATGTTTTGCTAGCAAATTGGCGCCCCGCTATGTTGGTCTATTTCAAATTCTAAGTATGGTTAATCCAGCATCTTTCAGAATACAGGATTGTGTTACGGGACATATCACAACGGCTCATGCTTCACTACCTAAACTTTACTCGGTCCCTCGCATCCATGTAGCTCCTTTGTTTTTATTTTACCACCCTCACATTTTTTTACTTCGTTGCCTCACACGTGAACCTGGGGTTTTTTTGGTGTAGCGCTACATGTTTTTTATTTTACCTCGAGGTGTAGTATAGATATTTTATATTTCTTGTTTTGCTTTTAGGGAGTATATTTTTATTATTTAGTTTGATATTGGTTTATAAGTTCAGTAGGCCCACTAGAATTTTTTGTTGATTTTATTCTGTATTTATACATTTTTGTTGAAATACATATATATATATATATTGTTATTCTTTAGAGATATATATTTTAAATACTATTATAAGCTTGCTCTTTATAGTCTTTCAATTTCCTTGTGCTATTTATTTTCTACGCTCAATGGGCTTCTATATATGTATACACTGCATACCCATATATTCATTTAAACTCATTTACCAGCAATATTTTGTGTGTGGCTTTTAAGTTTCCCTTTAACAGCCACCTTATGTTTTTTTTATATTTATGTTGCCCTTATTTTGCAATGAATGTTTTATCTTGTTTTTTGTACATTAATGCTTCTCCTATGTATGCTTTTTACACACTTTTGCTTATCTCGCTTTGTAATGTGTTTGTTTGGTTTCTTCCCATGGTTTTCCGGCCCGGGGGAGTTCCAGGGCATAGAGCATAGGGAGCATACGAACATACAGGACTTCCGCTACGCTTCTTTCGGCGGGCGTGGGGGAGCTGTTTTCCTCTTCCCCTTGGTTATGGCTTATGCAACCTGCATAAGGCACGTTACAATGTTTCAGAAATGATGACGTCATGCATCGACAAAGACAGTTAACATCTGAAGCTTCGAGGAACATATCGTAATGCATGACGTAAGTCATTACTCCACAACATAAAGCATCATGTACAGTTCTCACTGGCTGGTTCGCTACACGCCACTGACGCCAGCGCCATCATGCTCGTGGATGACTACAGAAACTCCTGGTCAGGCACCAGCAGTACTCTTCGACCAGGGACCTAGCCGTTAACAACCTGACACGGTGAACGCGAGATTTTTGGCGTAAATCACCAAGAGTAATTCTTTCGGGCTTTTCCAAATTATTTTTCAACCTTCCGTAAGCTTTGAAATTCAAACTTTTAACTCTTGGTGTTTTCTAATCCTTTTCGGGAGAAGCATTTATAATTACTTCATGTAACCTTCCATTGTGTTCGTTGCTTTCATAAAAATTCTGAATTGATATGGCAACTTTAAATGTAGAATGGTGAAATAGTTCATTATATTGTATCTGAGCATATTATTTTGAAAATGTTAAAGGAAGCTAATCAAAGAATTGTTAACGAATACAACTGTTCAAAATAAATTTTTAACACATGTGCCGGTGACTGCAATTTCCTAGCTCCTAAGCAATAGTTGTTTTTAACGGTAATTAATACCTCTGGGTATGGAAAAGCCCTAGTGGTGCAAGCTAAAAACCCAAACTGTAAGAATTCCACAGAATGCAGCCACTTGAGGAGTTTTATAAATAATGCAAGATTTGTAAGTGACATTACGCATATCAATTACTGTCCTCATATAGGAAACCTTGGATTTTATTAGAATCAGAGTTTGAAAGTGGGATAATTATGTTCCCTCAAGCTCAAAATAAAAGTCGAAATTTAATGAGCCGTATAATCCGATTAGCTTAATTTACTGCTAGGTAGTTCTATTACGCGTGTTTTAGACACCCCGCTCCCTTAGAGGGTGCCTGCCGCCAAAGACGTCGGCATCCCTAAGTGCTTGTTACCTGACAAACTTGATTGACAAGGGTTTGATAAGGTTATTAATGTCAATCAATCAGATAATGATCATACATTGACATCGCATCATTGACATCAAATGGCTGAATCTGCTAAAAAAGGCTATACCGGTTATAGCGACTTCGATTACTATTAGCCATCTCTTAAACCGCTGGTCGTGTGCCATTGATCGGTTAATATAATTATCGCACATCATTGACTTCAAAGTTTAAAGTCAAAGCTTCGTCATTGATCGATGAATATGATTAAGTGTATATCAATTAGCTTCCGCACCTTCAAAATGTTGTTACCGTATATGTGCGTTCCCATCTATTTTAAAGAAATTCGACAGTATGAAGAAATTCACTTGCATAATTATCTCACATCATCGACTTTAGAGGGCTGAAACCGCTGGTAAGGAGGTGAGACAACCGTGTCTTTGGTTGATTAATATAATTAAGTTTATATTCATTGACTCGCGAAAATTCATTGGGTTACGTTGTTCACACACACGCACACACTGACACACGTACATACACGAATCTCTTTTTCTAATCTCTCTCTCCTCTCTCTTTCTGTCACCCTACCAGGCTATTTCATGGGAGCTTACCTAAAATAAGGTACCATTTTCAAACATTGTAAATTCAATTAGAAATTATATAAATGATTCCACCCCATAACCATTCTTGTATATTACTAGAGTCGAAAGTACGCAAATAAAAAAAATTAATAGTCCGATAATGAAGAAACCGCTGTCATTCCATAATATTTAACCATATAGAATTATACTACACATTGAATTATTGAGAGATATGTGCCGATGAATCTATTAACCTAAATAAGCGATTATTAATTGATTTCAAGGGGAAGGATACCGTTGCGGCGTCTCGTTGATAACCAAATATAACATTTCAATCTCATTCAGATGTAGAAGGGTGTTATAACTATCTCGAATTATTCACATTACAATTTTAAAAATTCATGAATAATTTTAGCCTTTGAACATTTCCTAGCTAAGACACAATAGTCAAAAAATGACACTGAAAGTCTTGTGAATGTAAAACATTAGATATTTTTATACAGCCACTCATCTAATTCGGGTTTATAGGAAATCTTATGGATTATTTTACATCTTAGATTACTGAAAAATGCATTACTAAAAATAGCTAGCGTAAATGATTGCTTCAAAATTAGTAAGATGCTAACGCATTTAAAATAGGTTTCCTTCATTAGCATGAACACATTCAATCCTCCGACATCAAGGTACTCTACTCATTTAAAGGGTGTATGCTCAAGCAATCCCACTGACTTAGCGATCGAAACCTACCCCACCACCATGGGGAAGCCCCCAGGGGCTTACTATGTAGGTATGGAATTGGCGCCCCCGGCATTCCGAGCCATACTCCCGATTGGGTTCCTCTAAGAGGTGAGAGGACTTATACCAAACGCCGAATCAACTGTGATCCACAAGTGTCTTTGACCAAAGATTAGTTACCTCCCTGAATACAGTCTGACGGATACAGCTGCGCGGAATGGAGGAGGGGAGTCGCAAGGGGTGACTGAGTTATGCGTATTTGCCAGCCCCTGAGTATCGTGTAGGACTGTGTTCGTATCGCTGATAAATGTCAGTCCCGGGGAGGGGCCATTACATGAGCTGTTACACTCCTGAAGGCGATTGGGTCCCTCTATCTGAAAGTTGGAAGGTGAGACCCTAAAATAAGAAGGTCCAGGCCAGAACCTTCACCTAAGCTGGGGTGACGCTCACGATGTGAGTATGCCATCATAGACATTTGTAATGGTGAAGGAAATAAGCGCTATAGATCTAAAAGGATCCAAAACAAACACCAAAGTTAATGGAAAAATCAGTCGAGCCTTGTGATGCTCGCTACATAGTTATTAATAGACGAGAGGAAGGAAGAAAATTTACATCGGTGAAACATTTTATAATTCAAAAGGGTCTCCATAAGATTGCCGGCCCGGTTAATTCGTGAATTAGATATCACAATGACAGGCTCTAGGTTGAAGCACATTCAGCAACCCAGGCAGAGAAAATACTTAAAACCAATCTTAGACAGCTACCCTGTTAAGGTTGATACATTTAAATCCTCGCGCGGTATGGTAAACACCTGTGCAATAGATGGTATGACCAATGAAGAGAGCTAGGTGTGACATGGGTTCTCTTGTCCAGTGGGAAGAAAGAGGTGAATTTAGTGCCTACTCGTACTCTATTCCTTACCTTTGATTGAGTAGACCTCCTCAAAAGTATTAAGGCAGAGTATGAAGCCATCGAAGTAAGGTCATTATCCCGAATCCGCTGAGATTTTATAGGTGTCAGTGCTTTGGGAAATCCAGTGATTTCTGTAGCAGTGAGTCTACCTGCGTTAACTGTGGAGACCTCTCTCACGTTGGAGCATACACATCAGCTCCAACGTGCGTTCACTTCAGCGGAGAACATCCATAAGGTTCAGAGAATGCCCCGTTTTACAGAGGAAAGAGCAATCCAACAGATCCGGATTAGGGAGAAGGTGTCCTTCTCGTAAGCCCTTAAGCTGTTGCGCATTCGCTAGCCTTTTGTCCCGAAGTCCAGTACCTACAACTCCGTTGCAACTAAACCAGTACCGAGTTGGGGAATCGGACTCAGAGCAGGGATATAAACGGGACCAATATCTCAGGAAGATTCTCGTTGCCAGAACTTAGCCAAAGCCTTCAAAATGAACACCGAAGACACCACCAACGTCTGCAAAGTCCGTTTCTCAAAAGATCACATCGATAAAGTCAAAACCGTCGATCCTAACCAACAAGTATAGCAAACCTGTATTATATAATGCATCACCAAAAGGGTTCAGGAGTAGCTATAAAGGAACGAACATTGTCAAGGAAAGAGATGGGTTATTAACTAGAGCAATTAAAAGCAAGAAAGGTCCACAAATATCTCATCGGGGATCCTCTTCTAAGGAATCTGGGAAGGATTCGGATCGCCGATCTACATCTTCGTCGATCTCAACTTTCAATCGGTTCGAGATTCTCGAACCAAAGTTTTCAATTGGAAAGCGGTCCTCCCCCTTGGAGGAGATGGAGCAGGAGGTTTCTGCCTGCACTGCCAGAACGACAGTGAAAAAGAGGCAGGATCCTCCCTCCACTAAATGTGCTAGCCCATCACCGTAAAAAGGTCAAATTTTTTCGACCACCGTTGTCCTCAAGGTATTGGACTTTTAGGATTCAGAACTTAACCCATTATGAATACCATGGCTATCCTTCAAAGAAACAAACGTGAAATTAGAAAACATCGACCAGAGCTTGAACTTTTACTCGTCGAGAATAATCATTGGTCATATATTTGCAAGAGACTAAGGTCCGTCCACAAGATAGCTTTCTAATACCCGAAGAGGGTATACCTGCGCATAGGGGCACTATGATACTCATCAGAGATGATATTTTTGTGGCATCTATATCGATACAGTCTAAAATCCAGACAGTGGCTGTAAGGATTAAACTGCCATCCATCGGATTTACCGTTTGTAACACTTATCTGCCGCCATTTGATGATCTCTCGCTCACAGATATGGAAGAAATCGTCTCTCAGTTACCAACGCCTATTCTGTTGGTTGGAGACGTTAATGTTCATCACCCTATTTGGGGCTCACTTCCGGCTTGTGCGAGAGGTTAAATTAATTGGCGATTTTGGACAATTATAACCTAGATGTTTTGAACAACGGAGAGCCTATATATCGTTCATACTATCTCAACACTTTTTCACACCTTGATATTGCAGTTTGTTCACCACAGTTGGCAGTTTCCTTATAATGGAATGTCATGTCTAATTTACACTCTAGTCTTTCCATGTCTTATTAGTCTTTAACACAAGACTACACACGCTTAATAAGATGTCGCTTAAACCATCCAACAGCAACCTTTACTCCCAGTTGGCTGTGTTTAATTACAATCATCACGACTCTGATTTTTTTGTCGAACATCTCACAGAGAACATTCTTTCTGCTGCAGAGCATGCTATCCACGGTAGACTACCAACCCTCGTAGATTTCCAGTCCCTTGTTGGACAGAAGAATGCAGAAATGACATTCTTGCTTGCAAGCTTGCTCTTAGGATTTTCCAGTGTCGCACCAAACTGGATGACCCAAATGAATACAAGAAAATGCGTACCAAGTCTAGACTTGTTATAATGGATAGAAAAAAGCATCATTGAGCAAGCTGTAGCTTCATTTAATCGACATACACCTTCATCTGTCGTTTGGAATAAGTTAATGCGTGTGGCTCCAAAATCGACCCACATGCCAATTGCAGGTCTTCAAACAGCTACGGGAGCTGTTGTTGATACATTTGACATGGCTAACACATTTGGCAGTGCTTTCGCTCAAGTGTCTAGCTCAGATAACTATTCGTCCGAGTTCCTTCCTGTTAAGACTCATGTGTAATCTCAAGGTTTCTGGTTTCGTTCAGAAAATTCTAAAGATTATAATCGTCTTTTCACCATGGCGGAGATAGGACTCGCCCTTCATCTTCGCGATTATCAGCACCAGGACCAGCTCGTACCAACGTACATATGTTGCTCTCTCCTGAAGTTAAGGCTTTCCTACTCGGGGTCTTTAATCGTGTTTGGGCTGACGCCACACTTACAGAAAATTGGAGGAGGTTACTGTCATACCCATTTTGAAAGTTTGGAAGGACCGTCATCTCCCGGCCAGCTACCGTCCTATTTCCCTCATCAGTTAGGTTTGCAAGGTGATGGAACGCATGATCAATGGACGGTTGGTATGGTGGTTGGAGGCTCACAATCTCCTGACCAACATCCACTGCGATTTTCGAAGACGTCATTCAACAACTGATCACCTTGTGACATTACTGACACAGATCATGAACGGATTCATGAAGACTTGTTAGATCACGATGTTTTGTACCTTTAGAGAACTTGTGATACGTTTTGGTGAGCAGGTGTACTATTTTCTCTACACCTCTGGAACATACGTGGGCGCTTACCACTGTTCATTCACGAGTTTGTGAAGGAGCACCTTTTCGAAGTAAGGGTCGGTTCGACTGTTTCGAAACAATCGATTGTTTTTGTTCAGGAGAACGGAGTACCTCAAGTATCGGTACTAAGCGCTACACTGTTTGCTATAGCGATTTATTGTATTTTGAAATGTGTTCCTCCAAGGATATCGTCATGCTTATTCGTAGACGACTTTCCTTGTTTATTGCACTTCTCTGCGTACGCCGTTTTTGCAACGCCGTATACAGCAACGTTTAGATAATCTCCAAGAATGGAGTTCTAAAATGGCTTTCGTTTCTCAACTGAGGAGTCAATATAAGTTAACGCAAACTTATGGCACCTTAGGAGATCATACCACCTTCGTTCCAATTTGGTTCAGATTTACTACCATTCACAGATTCGACGAGATTGCTGGGGTTGACGTTTGGTATAAAACTTAGTTGGTCGCCAAATATATCACAGTTGAAAGCGCGATGTGACCGTTATCTGAATATCTTTGCGGACGTTAAATGGTAAATCTTGGGGAGCAGATCGGATTGTTTTGCTGCGACTGTATCGCGCACTGATCGGATCAAAAGTATACAATGGGTGTATCATTTACTCTTCGAGTGGCCCAGTTATGAGTCTTTATGCCGAATCGGCAGAATCTCCTCTACGATATTGACATCACGTCCTCTTAGGAAATTATGGCTGTGCGCCTAAATGTTTGTCCAATATCCAAAGTTCGCCTCTTTTTTTCACACTGCGTTGGTCGAACGTTATAATAATAGCGTCATTAATTCAAGGGCTGCATGTGTTTTTTTCCGAAATCTGCTCAGAAACCTCGACATTGTTATGCGTGGTATGTTTGCTAAGGGTGAGGGTGTTTCCTCCTTAGTTACGTGCGACATTTCACATAGATCTTGGGATGACGGAATACAGGATGTATACGATAGCTGCGTTAATATCCGCACGTGTTTTTTTAGAATTTCTGTCCGCTTATAGTGACAGAATTTTGATATAAACAAATAAATCTAAGTGCACCAATGCTGTTGGATGTCCTTATGTTCATGGAACCGAACTCTATAGTTCGATTGTCATTATAGCACATACATTTATAGTGTAGAGCTGTATGCCATATACCAAGCCACTTTATAAAATATTAGAGAGTGATTCCCTTATTGCACTTCCCAGTCTTTGTGACCTGTAAAACTACCACCCCATTGTTCGGCAAATCCAGGATGCCCTCCATACGCTTCTGGCGTTAATGTGGAGTGTGCCTAGATACCTGGTCACGTTAGCTTACCGAGGAATGAACTTCTGATTTGGCAGCCAAGGCAGCAACCACAGAACCTAGTGTTTCAACACTTGGGGTACGTGGAAAACTTTAGGCTTGTGCGGAGAGCGGTGCTGTTGTGCTGGCGCGAGGAATGGTTAGCTCCTCACGGAAATAAACTTAGAGTATTGAAGGACATTCCGATAAGCTGGGTAACTTCCTGTCGCGTATCTCGTCATTAAGGGCAGATTTTCGCTCGGTTGCGTATTGGCCACGTCAATCCTACGCACCGCTATTCTTTTAAGGGTGACCCTGCTCCTACGTGTCCTCCATGTAGCGAAGGTCTGTTTGTCCGTCACATGTTGCTGGAGTGTATTGTTCTAGCACATGTTCAGGACAGTCTGCAACTGCCGACCAGTCTTGCAGAGGTCTTAGCGGAAGATAAGCAAGCGGTTGATGGTTTTTAATTATGTGTCAAAGGTAAATTTCCAAATGCGAATTTAGTTATGCTGAATTCTGGTGTTTTGTACTTATTGGTTTAGTTTATATATTTATTTCTAACCTTTCCTATGACATTTATATTTATTTACATTTCTGGCTTTTGCTATAATTTTTAGATTCATATTTTCCTGTGGTATTTGCCTTGATATTTTGTACTGATCTGTATCTCTGGCCTTATCCATGACCAGTTTTAAAGGGGCGCTAATGGACTAGCAGTTGAGTGCCTTTAAACACAAATCGTCATCATCTTCATCATGGGGAAGCGAAAATTCTGTTTTATTTATGGACGCTCCTTAAGTGCTGTGATCCTTAGCGTCCCATTCCAAATTCGGCGTGAAAGACCAGTAATTTTGCTCAAAGGCCTTTTTATCCTGCTTGAGGTTCTTTTACGTGCGGTAAATCTACGACACGGGACCGCCGGCTTTACTTCCCTTATTAAGGAAGCCATATTAAGGATTTTACACCGAAAAAATCCACCGGCTCCAGCCGGGTTTGAATGGGGAAACAGGTTGACTATGACAAGACTCCTCTCAAAAAAAGAAACGAATCACAAATTCCCATTTGAGAGAAAGTATAAGTATTGCAAAATATAAACAAGTGGCTAGGAAATTCTTGGACATGGCTCACACCACAAACAAATATATGACATACATTTTGTGTTTTAACGAGATCTACATATTTTGTGTAGATAAAGATTTGACCATCTCTTACAATTTACCAGTTCTGTAAAAGACATTTAGAATGAAGGGGGATTTTGGGGACATTCCCAGAAAATTCAAGATATACATTTTATTTGTCATAAAATATCTTAGGCAAAATCGTTAGAGGCATTTTTGAGAGAATAAAAACTTCGGAAAATGTTACATTTAAGGAACAGTCTGGGGTGGAGGGATTTTATTGAAAATCTTTGCGTTGCATCTTTGAAAAATATTGAACCTAAATACCAAGTATGTTATTTAACAGACTTTTGGTTTTTCATTTATACTATTCACAAGCACGCAGTCACACATCCATACAGACACATCCACAGAATCACAGATACACACACGGACCTTTTTCTAAAAAGGATTTTTTTTCAATCACGGGCCTCAAAACATGTATTTCCTATGAAATATCGGTATGGAAATGTTGGTGGGATGCAGTACTTCCCATACTTACTATACGAAGTAGAGCAAGTGAAAATGTAGCCACATTTTTGAATTGCATAATAAAACGGAGCACTCAGGTCTGTTTCTTGCAAGGCGCTGTGTAATTCTTGAATGAAAACTGTATTTTATAGCGTCCTGCATGTATAAAAATCATGTGCCTGAATGTCTAGAATCCAGAATAATAGCCACGCATGGATAGTGAGATAGAGATTATTCAACCAGATTAGTTATCCTGTTTTACAGATTTGTATTGATTGATTCTTGAAATGAAAGCCTGCATTGGCTTCCAAGAAATATTCTTTCATTGGGTTGCTGTGGAAGGGCACCTAGCCTAGAGCGACGGGGTAGCCATGTTCAGACTTGTTTGAATGTTATATTTGTTTTTCCTGGAATCCCGTTGAGAGAAGTCTGATAGGTGTAAACATGTTTTTCAACTAATTTTTTACGGATTTTCTATTTAGGAGATTCTTTGACCCGAACAGGATATCTCTGAACGGTGGTGCTTTATTATACTTGCTTCTTCTTAGAATTTTTTATATCACACCGTTTATTCCTTTATTTATAAGAGGCTTAATATCCATTAACCCTCCGTCTGGCAGGCGCTTTGGTAGAACGCCGTTAGTCGCGCGGGGCCTAGTAGACCCGCGCTATATTTTTGTTGTTATTCTTTGTATTTTTGCTTTTTTTCGTTTATTTTCTTTTTCCCCTGTTTTTACCTTTATTTAGATTAAGCGTACAAGGCTTTCATTAATAGGTATTATCTTACAACATAAAAATACAAGCTAAAATATGAGTACATATACGTTATAAATTGTATTACAGTAAGTATAAAGAAATACATTGCCATTTCCAGGTATACATACAACTTGTAATTTCAAATGTTCAGTTACTCAGAATCATCTACTATTTCACCCGTGTTTTCCCCTAATAAGCAAATATCGCAAATAATTTTAGCATGTTTGCTCAAACACAGGGGGTTGTTGCATTTCCCACATGCATATTTAGTTTTGCAGTTCATTTTGTCTTTGTTGCTGGGTTCACATAGTTTCCTTTTCAATGTGCATGGTGGTGTATTTGACAACTCTACTTTGCCGGATTCTTCAGGTTTATATTCTGTAAAAGTCCTTTCAAATCATCGGATAGATTTGATTCTGTTGCTCTCCTTTGTAGCTGTTGCAACAGTAAAGCTAAAGATAGTGATTTCAAATACTCCTGCCTTGTGGAATATTTATTTTGGTTTCCAAGGAAGATAACCCTAGAATTAATACCTCCAATGTTCAAGATATGGTAAAAAATTACCATGGGCCAGCTTCTCGTTGTTCTAGCTACATTGCATGTAGCACACAATTTATCTACTGCATCAACTCCACATTTAGGGTCGTTGTAATGCAGGATTATTTGAGGCTTTTTCTCAGCACCTTCTGATAACTGTGTGGATGAAACATGTAGACTTGAGAGAAAAACTACTGTTTTACCATTTTTGGAACATATGAAACGAGTGTTTCATTTTTTGTGAAGCCAAATATGCTTTCGTACTGTCTGCGATCTTTTGGAGAAGTGAAATTAGTGGGTAACTCTTTTTTGTTCTTTCGCACTGTACCGAAAGAAAGTTGTCTTTTGCGCAATTCATTCACCAGCGATACACTGGTAAACCAATTATCTGCAGTAACGTTTTGTCCAGTGCCAGAGATTGGTTCAGTTAGTCTGAGCACTACAGCCTCTGCCGAGTTAGTTTGCAAATATGGTCCGTACGGCAACTATCCACAATAAATCTCCATGTTAGTTGTATAAAACAGCTTTGCATCACTCAAACAAAATATTTTTATGCCATACTTGTTTGGCTCGGTTGGTATATGTTCTCTAAAAGCACATCGTCCACGAAACGCCGGCAACTGTTCATCTACAGTGACATTTTGTCCAAGAGAATAATGGTTCTGACAGTTGTTCAGAAACAATGTAAACATTTCTCTAACAACAGCCAATTTATCCAATCTTCGTCGCTCCAGTCTTGAGCTTTTGTCATCAAAGCGAATACAGCGTATTAGAAAACTGAATCGTTTTTCGGACATAGACATTCGGAATAGAGAAATTACAAGATCGGTTCTCCAAAACTCGTGAATATTCTGGCATCCACCACGAAAAATTCCTGCCAGGTACAATAAGCCTAGGAAAACCTTTATTTCTATTATATCTGTTGGTCTGCTGTCTCTTTCACAATCAAATTTGTGCTGCACACTGCTAATGTAAGTATTTAAGCTTTCAACAATCAAATCAAATATATCTTCGGTAACAAAAAGGTATCAACAATCAATTTCCGTTTTTGCATTTTTGGCAGCTCCTACCACACCAGAAAGTTTGGTCAATATATTGTGAGGCCTTGTCTGTGTTATTTTCAAATGTGTTTTTTTTCATTTTGTTCCATCTGTTCCTATGAATAACAAGAGAATGTATTGTCAATAATAATAATAATAATAATAAGAAGAAGAAGAAGAAGAAGAAGAAGAAGAAGAAGAAGAAGAAAAAGAAAAAGAAGAAGAAGAATTACTATGATACGTATATGATGTTACCTATAAAATACATGTTATCACACAAGCTGCTTTCATCGTCTTCCTCTTCATCTTCATGGTTCAGTTTTTGAATCTAAAGATCTCGTTTCGAGTTTATCTTCTGAATCAGAGTTATCTTATTCATATAAGTTGTCATCCACGGCAAGGCATCATCATCGCAAAGTAGGCGATGTACTTCTTCCAAATCATTCGGATTTTGTAGATCGTACCTTTTACTCGTATTCATGACGAAGGAGTATCAGCTCCTTGCAATAGTAAAGCAATATTGCACAAAGGCTAATGAGAAACAAATCTGTCAACAATATGTAACGAGAGCAGGCGCGCGGGGCCTGGTTGACATGTGCGACACGTAACTGCTGATTATTCATTCCTCCAGCCAAACAAATAAACAGATAAGGTTATCGCTGCAGCAAATAATCGCGCAAGGTGTAATGTTAGATGTCCTAGTCAGGCAATTGCATAGGTGCGTTCGTTCGAAAATTATAACATTTATATAATGCCAGGGGTCTCTCAGGCCCCTAGCGACTGACGGAGGGTTAAGGGCTCTCCATATTGTTGGTTTATTTTTATCGATAATTTGCATTTTTTATATAAAGCGTGTATCGTATATGATACTTAACTATATTTTTTTAGGCAAACAACAAAAGAAAGAATGGTTTCTCTTGATTAAGCAATTTCTTAATGTACTAATTGCCGTAATTTTTCTGAAACAGTGTAAGGAACCTTTAGAGCTACTTATTGTTTTAAATGGAAACTCAGACACCAGTCTGATTTAAAATGCTATAAACAGATAAGCTTTCTTGTATTCTCAGAAAAGTTTTATTATATTGCAAAGTCTTTTTCGTTATGTATATTTTAAACGGTTTTAATGTTCATTAATGATACTCTATTTTTCTGATTGATTTGTTTTGTCGATGACAGAGAGTGTTTCTGTAATTTATGTATCAGCACTTCATTAACCTCATCGTAAATTCTACAATAGATTGAGTTGTGAAGTGACCAATACCGATGACTATAAGTGTTTTATAACGTTTTCGTCTTTTTCGCCATCGCGGTCTGTTATCACTCGGTGTAGTGTATCGAATTTCGATGAACGATATGATGATAGTTTAAAATGTATGTGTGCTATCGCTCAGCCCCTGGATATCCGGTCTCATTCATAGCCCTGTATAAATAATGTATTCTGTGTACATCAGGCTATCAGTATTGGTCATGCACTTGGACAGATCAAGAGAGAGTTCTTGGATTAACTTCACTGACATATTTAGCTTGTCCAGAAACTGCGATGTCGCTTATTAAATAATCATAACAATAATAACAGTAACAGAAAACATGTTCACTACATTGAAGAAGGAAACAATGCTTAGAAAAAGTTTAAGAACCGGGCTCTAAGTGCTAATCGCGTGCTTCTCGCTAATCGCGAGAAACAACTGGCAATAATACACAAATAAATTGCAATAGTTCTCTCCTACTCTGTCGCGCAATTAATAAAAATATCCTACGTGATACTTCACATGACCTTCTCTACCCTCTATCGTTTTGTTTGTGAATACACGGATGTTCCTTACTCAATACTATTTCTCTGTTTATTACATTTTAGTCCAAATAAACCTTTTCGGTGAAATAGCTGCAATACACATTTCGCTATAAATACAAAAAGAACAGGACTCTATGTGCTGGCCTTAAGATTACATACTGTTTCCATGCAATCGCGCGAAACACCTGAATGTTGAGAGGGATTTACAAGAACGAATAAGAAATGAACAGTTCAGAGTTTTAATAGCAAAGTAATAATAAACATAATCGTTGTATTGAAGAAGGAAGTTAGAGAAAATTGAAAGATTTAATTTCTTTCTTTTTGCCTAAATCCCTGTCTTACACATTTCACTATAAATGCAAAGAGAACAGGACTCTATGTGCAGGCCTTAAAGCTCCATACTGCTTCCATGCAATCGAGAGAAAAAACTTAATGGTGAAAAGGCTTTAAGAGAACGAAGAAGAAATGAACAATCGCGTATACATCAGCATACTTGCCCAACAACATCGGTAAATTCTAGCAGTTGTAAACAAGCTTTTGTTTTCGAAGTATTTACACTGGCAGGAATATATTGGTCTTACTTTTCAGCATTTTTGGAGGTGGTGTATGCTGCAAATGTGATTTTCAGTGACTAATTTGTTAGGTTTTTCAAAGTATTATTCAACAAAGCTTAAAGAATGCTTTATGTTAATTTTGAAAGCCGCACATGCGTGTGATTTTAAGACGAACTGGAGTGAAAGAGAGAGAGTAGTGTTATTGTTTTAGCAGTCGAGGAACGTGTATTGGGTTTTAAGATGAAAAAGTTAGGAGCAGATTGTGGGAGGCCTCCATGTTTGTTCACCGCATACTGGGACCAGTCAAGCAGGATCCGGGTCATAGCTACGTAAAAGAGATAGAGAGGGGATAGACCGAAACGTAGTTAGCGGACTCTCCACGTATGCGAGAGGGGTATTGTCATGCTATATATCCGATTCCCTATGGTGGTGGGTAGATTGCGTCTATATGCCAGTGGGGATTGCGATAGCATACGCCCTTTAGACGAGTGGAGGACCTTAATCACAGAAGATTGAACGTCTTCATGCTATCGAAAGATATCCATTTGAAATGCGTTAGCTGTTTTGCTGTAATGCATTTTTCAGTATTCTAAGATGTGAAATAAACCAGAAGATTTCCCTCAAAACCAAATAGACGAGTGACTATGTACAAAATATGTGTTACATTCACATGATCTTCTTTACCATTTTTACTATAGCGTATTAGCTAAAAATATTCAAAGGCTAACGTTATTCATTTAATTCTTTTAATTGTAATGTCAATAAATTGGGATAGTTATAAAACACTTCTACACACGAATCAGACTGAAAGTTTATATTTGGGTATCACCGAGACGCCACAAAGTTATTTTTCGCTTTGAAATCAATCAATAATCGCGTAGTTATGTTAATCAATGTCTACTTGTGGAACTTAATTATGTTTCTTTCGGAATAATTATAAAGCACTTCTCACATGAATCGGACTGAAATATCATATTTGGTTATCAACGCGACGTGGCAACGGTGTTTATCCCTTTTATATCAATTAATAATCTCTTAGCTATGCTAATTGACTCATTGGCACACGTCACTCAATTACACCATATCCAATATAATTCTACACAACTAAGTATTTTGGAATTGTAGCTAGTTTTTTAATATCAGATTATTAATATTTTATTTTAATACTTTCCACTCTTGTCACATAGAAGGATGTATAAAGGATGAAATTTTCTATGCAATTTCGAATTGAGATGACAATATTTGAAAATCGTACCCGTGTTTAAGGTGAGATGGCGTGAAAGAGCCTGGCAGGGGATATAATGAGAGAGAGAGGAGAGAGAAATAGAGAGAGATTAGTTAAATATATTTGTGTACATATGTGTATGGGTTTGTGCGTGTGTGAGCAGTGTAACTCAATGAGGATTCGCCATTCAATTAATATATAGTTAATTATATTATTCAATCAAATACACGCGACGGCGGTACCCATCTCCTTGGCAGCGCTTTCAGACCTTTAAAGTCAATTATGTGTGATAATTATACTAGTGACGTTATCAATATATCGGCATTCTTTAATATACATGGTAACACACCTATACGATTACAACCCTTTGAAGGTGCGTAAGTCAATTAATTTACATTTTAATTATATTAATCGAACAATGACACACGACCAACAATTTAGGATTTGGATACTGAATGTCCAAGCCCACTTAGGCTTTAGCGGCGGCTTCATCTTTTGAAGTCAAAGATGCCGATAATTATTTTAACCGATCAGTGACACACGACCAGCAATTTAAGAGATGGCTACTGCATTCCAAGTCACTAAAGCCGGTATAACCTATGTTGCCGGCTTAAGTCCTTGGATGTCAATGGTGCGAGATAATTATACAAATCTATGATCATTGTTGGTTGATTTACATGTCATACATTACGGTCAATCCTTATCGAAACCTTGTCAACCATTGTCAATCAAGTGTAACAGGTGACAAGGGCTTAGAGATGCCGATTTCTTTCTGTAGAAAGCACCTCAAATGGAGCGAGGTGTCAAAAGGTGTAATCCAATTATACGGTCAATTAAGCTAATCGGATTATACGCCTCAGTAATTGTCAGTTTTTCCTTTGAGCTGGAGGGAACATATATATCCTACTCTGGAAGTATGTTCCATAATCAATACGGCAACCGGCCATCCCAGCTCAGTTTAAAAGCGGAGGGTAAGCTGGGTGGTGGCACCCTACTAGGTAGAGCAACAGCGGAGTGGAGGTTGCTGTGGACGCCTACCCGCTAGTAACTGTCACAAGAATAATGTTGTTTAAATGGCATTTAAACATAGGAATAAATGACCGCCTATATATGGTTCTCCAGACACAGTAATACTACTTTTCCATCAACTAGCTTCTAAATTGATCCCCCAAGGCCTCATGAGGCTGAGTGTGTCCCGTATCTGAACTCGAAGTAGGGAAAATTCCCATGTTGGTATTATTGCATTTCCTATTGCTTAATAGCGTTGAATAATATTTTATTTACTGTTAATTATTGAGTGTTCGTGAGCCGAGAGTCATTGCTGTTCATTGTTCTTTATCGTGGTTTTGTTTCCAATCCTCTCTTTATGTTTCTTTCGAAGAAACAGGGGCTACCATGAGGAAATGAATGCTATTACCTTCAAGGGATGGTTCTATAACCGTTTATTTCAAGATATTCCTCGAAATCCACCATAGTGATGAATACCACTTAACAGTCTGCGTGTGATAGAGAATAAAGTACATCAGTTGCAGTAGAAGTAGTAGTAGTAGTGATTGTGGTGTTTGTGCTGGATTAGTTATTGTGGTGCCTTCTAATTTAAGATTATTTTATTTACATAAAAACTGATAGTCACCGCTATAGTTCGGTAACTAGAAAGCAATTTAAGTTAACACCGATTCGTATTGCATATTATGAAACTTTATTATTTTCTGCATATTTTGTACGCTGCATACTATCTAAATGTATGCTGCATAAATTAGAAGCCGTACGAACGTCAAACGTATTACAAACATAATGCTCATTACTTTAAACAAAAAATGCGATTAAATGCTAGGATTAAAATTGGCATCTTTAGACAATGAACTAGCTGCATTTTAGTTTAGATACTAGCTCAATCCGTCAGGAACTTATTGTGGGCTAAAATTATGCCAGTGCTTTTCTGTTCAGCGCACTGCAAAATAGCTTACAGCTTATCTATTACAGTGTTCCGCAACCGTTGTGCGGTATGCCGGCAAGACGTGAAAGATATGAATCTTTACATATTCATTGTATTAAGTATCGAGTTTTATTTTAAATTTTTTTTAAATTACTTGCTCATACTTGCTATATCATAGCTTATCGGTTAATTTGTATTTCTCGCCATTTCATCTAAGCTATGCTACCCCGTTGTTATGCTTGCCATAACATATTCTGAATACGTTTCTGTGTACTGTTGCTATATCGAACTTTTCCTTAATGGTCTATTTTATGTCTCTCCTATTTCAGCTATGCGGCTTCTTTGTATGCTTGCCATAATTAAGTCTTGTGTAGCCTTCGTGCTTTATGCCAGATTTAGCAAAACATTCCCCAGTCTCTTATTACTTGATTTCTGTTACGTTGTTTGGACACATCGCTCCGTTTGTAAGTGCTCCTTCAACTTCATTGCTTTCTTCCTACCGATTCTTGGGCCCATTGTCAGCCTACAAAGAGACTTAATGTCAGAAACTGACGCCGAACTACAGCGAAGAAATCCGAATGGTTTCGATGCACAGTTAGCCTTCCTCCTTCGGGCCTGTAGCGTATATTAATTTCGCTTCTGCCATTATTAATTGTTCTCAAACTTAAAAAGACTGAAACTGAATGTATATAACTGAATATACATCCATAATTTGTAGCTCATAGGAAGGTATGCGTAAGATTATTTATATGTGTTAGTAAAGAATGCAAGAGAGAGAAGCGGCAATAAATGGTAGGCAAACTTTAATTAAATAGTCTAATGTAAGCGAACAAATTGCACTTGACAGTACCTGAGGGTGACTGTTTAACTGAAATTATGGATTATATTAAGTCATATACATTCAGTTTGTAACGTCAAGTTTTGAGAGTGTGTCCCACACCTGTGCTCTGACGTAGTGTTAAAACTGATTGCTGGTCAGCCGTAGCTTTTTGAATCCATGGTTATCATTAGAAAGTTTATTTTTTTTCAACGTGGATAACTTTCCCGTGCGGAGTGTTCCTTTCACTAGTTCATGTATAAGTGATGAAAGCATTCAGTCCGAAAAAATTAGTGTACTGACAGTATAGTGATAATTATTCATCTCAAAGTTTATTTCGGTATAATGATAAAACATACCCAGTCCCAGTGTACCGTTTGTGGTAAAGACGCTCAGTAATGCTGCTATAGGTAGCAGTGAATTGAAGCGACATTTGTCAACAAACCTTTCTTGTCTGTAAAGCAAAGATGTCAATTGTTTTCGTCAGCTGTTCTAACAAAATAAAGAAACAAAAAACCTTCATAACTGCCATCGTATGCATTTCGGAAGGTAGTTATAGGTAGTAGAACTTACCGTAATGGTCGAAAAACCAGACACAATGGCTGGAATTTATTAATGCATATATGTAAAGAAATGGCGAAATTAGTCCCGGGTGCAAAGGCTGCTAGTAAAATTTCAAAAGTCCCTCTCTCTCTGCTGACACAATCATCGTCGAGTTGTTAAACGTGTCCAGGGACATAGAAGGAGAAGGAGAAAATCAACATCAGTCATAAGTTTTCGCTTCAGATTGACCAGTTCACAGATTCAAGCGGCCATGCACAACTTCTTGCATATATTCGGTACATCGATGGAGATATAATTGCAAGTAATTTCTGTTTTTTGAAAACAACTTCCTGAGTGAGACACCGGCAAAGAAATATTTCATGTGACGAAGGAACATTTGCTTTAACATAAATTAAAATGGAAGAATTGTGTTAGTGCGGAGCCGCTTCTATGACGAGTCGAGCGAAAGGAATTCTAGCATACGTGGCGATCGTTGTCTTATTAATCGCGAAGCCATTGTTGCAAAATCTTTGCGACATTATCTGAAAGTTGTGCTAGACGAAGTAGTGTAATTCATCAACTTCATCAAATCCTGATCCCTAAATTTGCAGTTATTTTCCACTCCGTATCAGGAAATGGAATCAAAACATACTATGCTCCTGCTACATACAGAAGCACAATGATCGGTAGCTGTCACGGGGAAAGTATAAAAACTATTCGAAATTAAAGAGGAGGTAAGTACAGCATGACTACGTGAATTTATTTACAAATGATGAATAGTATAATGCTAAGTAGGCGTATCTTTCCTATATTTTCGTGCACTTGAAAGAACTGAACAGAAAAATGCAAATTGGGAACGAAAATAATCTTACTGTTATGGATAAGATTGAAGAATTTGTGAACAGGCTGAATATATGGATACAGAGGGTTTAAAATGGTTCGATTTAGTTGTTCCCGACTATATGACACTTGATTTCGTGATAATGGAACTAATTAAGGAGCATTTAGAAATGCTGCGGTCCAGCAGAAGTTCAAGAAGTGCTTTGGAGCTACAGTGTTGAAGATTCCGACTGGAATGTGAATTCAGGATGTCTTCCGATTAATATACAAGAGGAACTAGTGCAATTAAACGCAGGTAGGAGATTGAAATTAAAACTTCCTGAAGTGCTTTTGAGTACATTTTGTTTGGCAATAGGGAACGATACACGGTAACCTCCGAGATAGCAATTCATGAGCTATTGTCGCTTTAATATACTTATTTGTGTGAACTGGGCTTCTTAACGTTAACTGAAACTAAAATAGCAAAGAGGGAGAATCTAATACTCGATGAAGAAATTAGGCTTGCAGTGTCGGCAATTCCACCACAGATAAGCAGCATGTGAAGAGAGGCACTCATCCCACCGAAAAGATATGGTAGAATTGTTTATGCTAATAATAATGGAAATTATAAATGTATATTTTCTTGTACTATTTATTTTTCAGAAAATTTTTATAACCACAAGTGTCGATTTATGTTTAATAATAAACAATAATGGTTTGGTTACATCAAGTATTTATATAAATAGTGTCGTATCAAACGTTTTTGGCATAAATGCATTTGGTGTGCCCTCACTAGTGATGTATGCCGTGCCGCGAGTAAAGAAGGATTACGAAACACTGCTGTGTTACAAGGTTGTAACGCAGCTCTCCCACTTCTCGGCTTGGACTGAACTGTCACAAGCCATATGTTGTTTAAATGGCACTCTATACCTACAGCCCCTATAATTCATGGCCCCCGGCGGTTATGTGCCGTGTAAAATCAAGGAATTTTTAGTTAAGGTTTTTGACGATGGTTGTCACAGATAAACATAACCAGACCGTTCTCCCGACCTTAAATCCCTATGACTTTTATATGCGGGAAAAGTTAAAAAAGTGTACAGATCAAACCCGCACAGCGACGAAAAATTGAGACAGAGGATTTGTTAAGTAATTTCGTTAATTTATGAACATGAACTGCGTTGAATCAATGAAAGTATTATGTGTAGAAGTACATAAATTTCACAATACAGTTAATTTCATCTCCACCGCTCGACAATCAGCCCAGTTAGACTAAAACAGCCTCGGCTACCGGTTAGCAGTTTTGAAACACTCAAGGCGTTTGCCAAAATTAACATGCATAATATCTACAATTAGATGCAACTGCTGCAAAATATTTTGTGTTGCAAACGTACAGCGGGTAATGGTACTATCATTAGAATGCTATTAACGGTGAAGTAACTTGCATCAGGCTGAAATGCCCTACAAAGTAATGTACTTAAGTAGTATATATAGGGGGAAACGAGGCCACTTTTTACGTTTACATGGGAAACGTTAGGGAAACGAGGGTAGATCCGACGGTTCAAGTAGGAAAATTCGTTTGTATGGAAGAAATAGGGAATACGAGGAGGGATGCTAGACTAGACAGGGCTTAAAGGGTAGAATATGACTTTTATATGGGAGAGGTATTAGGCTAGCAGGGTTTGAATGGCAGAGTATGCGTTTATATGGAGAGACGAGGAAAACGATGGGAGTAGCTAGATTGGAGGGGCGTTCAAGGAGGAAAATGCACTTTATATGAGAGAGGTGAGGAATACGAGGAGAAGTGATAGGCTGGATAGAGTTTGACGTGTGGAGTGTACGTTTATATGTGAAAAAAGGGAAACGTGGGCAGATAATAGGCTAGACAGATGTTGAAGGAAGAAAAATATAGGCTTATACGAGAGAGATAAGAATTACAAGGAGAGGTGCTAGACTAGACAGGGCTTTAAGAAAAGAATATGCTTTTATGTATTCCAGAGATAGCAAACAGAGTAGAGGTATTAGGCTAGGAGAGTTTTGAATGGCACAGTATCCGTTCATATGGCGAGACGGGAAAACTGGGGATTAGCTAAGTTGGAGGAGCGTTCAAGGAGGAAAATGCGCTTATATGGGGGAGATAGGGTAAACGACGAGAGATCTGAGGTAGAGCAGGGCTGAAGAAGGGAAACGCCTTTTATATGATAGAGGTAGGGAATACGAAGGGAGGTAGTGGCTAATACACAGGTTGAGGAGTAGGATATACGTTTATGTGGGGAAGATATTCACAACGGAGTGAGATCCAATGCTAGGAGGGAGTTGAAGGAGAGCAATGCGCTTTATATGGGAGAGGTACGGAATACGAGGAGAGGTGTTAGTCTAGACAGAGGTTGGGGTACATTGTGCGTTTATTTGGGGAATATGTGGGAAACGTGGAGAGATGCTGGGCTCAACAGAGGTCGAGGAGTAGGGTATGCGTTTATATGAGAATAGATAGGAAAAACGTGGAGAGATGATTGACAAGACAGATGCTGAAGGAGGGGAATACTCTTTATATGTAGTGGTGGAGAGTACGAGGAGACGTGCTAGGCTAGACAGAGGTTGCGGAGTGGAGGGAATCTGTTTATATAGGGAAATACAGGAACAACGAGGAGAGAGGCTACGGACACTATGTTGATGTACGTGTAATGTTCGTCTATGCATAACATCATTTAAGCTCATTGACTTCAAGATTTAAACGGTAATAAAGACTATATTGCGTTCTAATATCCCGATATCACTACTCTATAGGGCTGGACGCGCGCAGTTGATTGAAGAACCCCACCGCATGTATTTTGATTGATTAATGTAATTAAGCACTGGTCGTCGATCGATCAATAAAAGTATTCCAATTAACCATGTTTTCTTGTTATAATATAAAGAGTAATTCGGGTAGTGTCGTATATATGTAGGGCAAACCGGTTAGTATCACAATTGTTCGTGGCAATTCAGATCGGCGATTGTTACCAGAGCTATTTAAGGTAATTTTCATATGATTTGGGTGATACGTCGGTTGTTTAAGTCATTTTAACAGGTAATTCAGATAGCGTCACAATTATTCATGGTAATTTACAAGGTAATTAGATTATAAACAATTCTTATCCATGCTACAAGACATTTATATACTTTTCCTAAATCTTACAAGCTTTTTGTATGTTACAGTTAGTGTGCGAGAAGGAGAGTGATAAACTGTATATAGGTTTACGGTGAACGTATATAGAAGCATTTTCTTTTCAATGTCTATTCAATCCTATCATAATGTAACCTAACCAACGTAACAAGACGTCACACTAAGTAAGCTAAGCACGTAACCACGTAGAAGATGTAACACTGCATAACACAACCACATAACAAGACGTAACGTAACCAACAAGTATAACCACGTAACAAGATGTAACACCACGTGACAAGACCTAACCAAAGTAAGACAAGCACGTAACCACATAATACAACGTAAAAGTACGTAACAAGGCGTAACACCATGTATTATAACCATGTAACAACATAGCCACGAAACAAGATGTAACACCGTGTAACATAACCACGTAACATCCTGTGACATGACGTAACCAGAAACGTAACAAGACGTAACACCACCTAATCTCCGTAACCAGAGATAACCTCGACTTTCTTTTAGTGAAATTGCAGCGTTTTACTCAGATTTTATTATTTAAAAGTTTTAATTGAAAACCTTTACATCACATTACGTGTATTTTATTTCGTTTTAGCCGCATCTACAGTTTATCTAGGCATCAGAATATCACTAGGATTGCGCCTAGTGGCAGGGTTTACGCCTCCCCTTCCATCTTCTTATTCTACTTTATGCATCACATGTCTGTTATGTGTATACACATCACATAGACAAACTTCCATTTTTTAAATTGTAGACTCACGGAGAAAATCTTCATCCCCAACATACATTCTGTTATATGCTGTTTGTGATGCTGTAATGCCCATATGGGTATGTCCTTATTCCATTCTCGGTAATAACTCTTTTGACATCAAATGGAGTCAATGTGATTTTATTCACTTACACTGTGGTAACAGCATGCTCCCGGGACCTGATCAGATTCATGGGCATTCTGATGATTTCACGGGTTTTTAAGACAGTCTGTATATCGGTAAAATGCAATGTACTGCTTAATAGCACTACGTATTATTCCTTTAAACTTTTTATCATCGAAACTTGAATATCTAAGGCGTACATCTTAGGTCGTAGACCAACAAAGCATTTTCCTATTATCCTCGTCTTAAAGTTTTCATAACACCTTTAATTCTGAGTGGAGTGACATTATGGTTAACAGGGTAATCAGCTGTATGCAGGTTTTCGAGGAAACCTAGCTTGTCCCGGTACACATTTTCAGTTGTCACACGATAAATTAATGAATCAGTGTCCATATACATAAGCTTTGGGTTTTCAGCTCCATAATATGCCAACAACACATCATCCTGATAGTGGTGCTTTGATGTCTTGGAGATATCCAACGCACTCATACCGATATATATAGGCTTGTTGAACACCATCTGACGGGAGGCCATATGTACAGCTGATAGATTAGCAGCATATATCGTACTATCGATAAACGTCGGCTTAGTAATGAACATTTCCAGGGTCTTCTCACTTATATCCAGGCGTATATGCATACGATTGCGGGGGTTCTCAATAGCTTTTTCCAAACTTGGCGTTAGTAAATATTTTGTAGAGGTCCTTCTCAAAGTCATCTTCAGCCTGTTGCCGTAGCCTATTTTTAATTTCCACATAAGGTTTTAACCCCTGTGACTGTCGGAATTGTAGCACAACATGGAGTTTTGTTAGCCGTAGTCCATAATTAAGAGCCTACTTCAAACACATGTAATGTGCTACATATTCTTTCGAGGTCCACAATCGGATATCGGTTTCTTTGTAGTCAAGTCCTTAGGCTTCGTACAGAGAGGCAGAAAAGGTAGATCGTGGTGTAGATCGTGAAGTTCTGCATAGTATTCCATGTCGACTTCTAATATGTATCCATGAGAATGATCTCCTTGTAATCTTTCTAAGTCAATTGTTTCAGGAGACACCCACTCAAATCTACCATAAGGGAGGGCGTGTTACATAACCCAACCATATAGGTTATTGGCGTCCTCATATGTAATACATTGGAATGATCCCGAAGGATCACACTTTTCATGTAGGCGTTGCTTGTTTGGCATACCTGTGGGAAACTTGACATAAAGCTCCTCTTATGCCGGATTCCACCATGAGTAATTGGTCGTAATCCTATAAAATGCCAGCTGAACTCCAGTATACAGCAACATGGCATCCAATGTAAGTCCTGAAGGGGTAAAATAACGAGCAGCGTCGACTTTGTGTGTTTTGAGGGTTTAATCTGTAAATGTCTCAAAGACATTAGCTAGAAGATGTTCATCAGGGATTAAGTACAGCTCGCTGTGCTCAACCAGGTTTCTTACATTCAACTGTTTCCATACATTTTAGCATGATTGTAGTCAACATCACTAATTTATTCTACATTTAACCTATTGTATTGGTTTCGTTTTGTTTAAGGGAGCTCAACTTCTAGATCATTAGCGCCCTTCTATAACAGATCATGGCAAAGGCGAGAGATGAAAATTAGTAGAAAATTTCATGGCAAAGGCCACAGATAAAGCGGAATAAAAAAATTAAAATACATAAATAAATAATAAATAAAGAAAGTTTTAAGCAAAAGCCTGAGATAAATAACAATATAAAATGATAGCAAAAGCCAGCGAGAAATATCAATATAGAAATATAGCAAAACTCATATATAAATATAGATATAAAAAACTAAACCGATGAGTATCAAACACCTTATATTAAGATGATTAAATCAGCATTTGGAAATTTACTCCAGAAACAAAATTAAAAATCCTATTAACCGCTTGCTTATCATCCGCTAAAACCTCTGCAAGATTGTCCGGCAGTTACAGAGAGTCCCGAAGATGTGCTAGAGCAATACACCTTAGCAACACGTGACGGATCGAAAGAACTTCGCCACAAAGCGGACAAATAGCAGCAGGGTCACCCTTAAAAATATAACTATGCATAAAATTGCAGTGACCAATACGCAACCGAGCCAAAATCACCTCTTCGCGGCGAGATACCCTAAGAAGTTACCCAGTTTATCGTAATGTCTTTAACCACCCTAAGCTTGTTTCCGCGGAGAGCCAACCACTATTCGCGCCATTAAGACAGCACCGCTCTCCGCACAACAAGCCTAAAGTCTTTCGAAGTTACCCGAGGTATTGTAACACTGGGTACTTTGGTTGCTGTCTTAGCTGCGAAATCCGCAGGTTCATTCTGCGGCAAGCTAATGTGATCATGCATCCAAGCACACTCCACATTAATGCCAGAAGCGTGTAAAACATGGAGGGCATCCTAGATTCGCTGAACAATGACCAGGTAGTTGTACAGCTCAAAAGGCTCTGAAGTGCACTTAGGGAATCACTCAAAATGAGACAGTCTCCCAATTTTAGACGGCGCACATGCAAAATGGCTCGGTATATGGCATTCTTCTCTGCATTATAAATGGATGTGTTATCATGAAAACATAATGTATAGG
Organism: Deroplatys truncata; assembly: GCA_030765065.1. Classification (NCBI taxonomy): domain Eukaryota; kingdom Metazoa; phylum Arthropoda; class Insecta; order Mantodea; family Mantidae; genus Deroplatys; species Deroplatys truncata. Next base: position 5,996,287 of record CM060982.1, read on the forward strand.
GTTCGGTTTCATGAACATAAGCAGTTCCAGCACGATTGGTGCTCTTAGATCCTTCGGTGTAGATTAAAATTAGGTCACTGTAATCGGACAGAAATTCTAAAATAGCAGGTGCGAATACTAAAGGTAGGCATCGTAGACTTCCGGATAACGTCATCCCAAAATCTACGTGAGATGTCGTACATAACCAAGGGGAAACACCCTCTCCTCCTTAGCATACATAATAGGCATTTCAATGCTGGGCATTCTTAGTAGCTCCTGGAAAATAACATTTGCAGGCCTTGGATTAATGGAGCTATTATTATAACGTTCGTCCAGCGCAGTGTCGGAGAACGAAGCGAACGTTGGATGTTGAAGCATACATTTAAGCGCACAGCCATAATTTAACAACAGGATTTCACGCCGATAACGCAAAGGAGGTTCTGCAGATTCGGCGTAAAGGACTTAGAATTGGGCTAGTGGGATAAGCACCAGTAACCCGAATTCTCCGGTTATGGCCTGCATCTAATCCCCTCAGCTCAGATGGTCGTGCTGAGGAATAAATGATACACCCATACTTTGTTTTTGATCGGACCAGTGCGCGATACAGTCGCAGCAAGATAATCCGATCCGCTCCCCAGGATTTGCCATTCAATATCTGCAAGATATTCAGAGAACGGTCACATTGCGCTTTCAACTGCGCTATATGCGATAACCAACTAAGTTTCCGATCGAAAGTCAACCCCAGGAATCTCGTCGAATCTGCGAATGGTGGTAAATCTGGACCGAATCGGAGCAAAGCTGGTAATCGTCTCCTAAGGCGCCAGAAGTTCACACAGATCTACTTCTTAGTTGAGAAACGATATCCGTTTTTAGAACTCCAATCTTGGAGTTTATCTAAGCATTGCTGCATACGGCGTTCCAAAAACGGCATACGCAGAGAAGTACAATAAACCGCAAAGTCGTGTACGAATGAGCATTACGATACCCCTGGAGGAACACATCTAGAGATAGAATTAATTGCTATTTCAAACAGTGTAACGCTTAGTACCGATCCCTGAGGTACTCCGTTCTCCTGATGAAAAAAGTTCGAAAAAACACAGTCCTCCATAAACTCCTGAGTGAACTGTGGTAAGCGTCTACGTATATTCTAGGCGTGTAGGCAACGTAGTATCCCTGCTCGCCAACACGTATTATAAGCCATCTCGAGGTCAAAAAGTATTGCAACGGTGTGACAATTTTTCATGTATCCGTTCATGATCTCTGTTGACAATGACACAATGTGGTCCGTTGCTGATCGGCGCCTCCGAAAACCACACTGGGTGTTGATTAGCATGTTGTGAGTTTCCAACCACCATACCAACCGTCCATTGATCATGCGTTCCATCACCTTGCAAACGCAAATGGTGAGCGAAATAGGACGGGAGATGACGATCCTTTCCAGCTTTCAGAATGGGAATGACAGAGGCCTCCCGCCACTTTTCTGGAAAAGTGTCATCAACCCAAACACGATTATAAACTTCGAGTAGGAAAGTCTTACCTTCGGGAGGAAGCTGTCGTAGCATTCTTACGTGGATGCAATCAGGTCCTGGTGCTGATAGTCGCGAAGATGAAAGAGCGTGTTCTAACTCCGCCATGGTGAAGAGGCGATTGTAATCTTCAAGATTTTCTGAACAAAAAGGAAACCTTGATATTCAACCTGAGTCTTAATGGGAAGGAACTCGGGCAAATAGCTATCTGAGCTAGACACTTGAGCGAAAGCACAGTCAAATGTGTTAGCCACGTCAAATGCATCAACAGCTCCTGTAGCTATTTAAGACCGGTATTTGGCATGTGGGTCGATTTCCCGGCCACACGCATTAACGTATTCCAAACGATAGAGGAAGGTGTATGTCGATTAAATCAAGCTAGAAACTTGCACCATGATGTCTTTTTGATATCCTTTATAATATATCTGCATTTTCTTGTATTTAAAAAGGTTATCCAGTGTGGGGCGACGTTGGAGAACCTTAAGAGCACGCCTGTGAGCACGAATGACATTTTGACACTCTTCCATCCAACAAGGGACTGGAAATCGACGATGTTTGGCCGTGGACCGTGGAATAGCTTCCTCAGTAGGAGAAAGAATTTTCTCTGTGAGATGTTGGACCAAAATATCCACACAGTCATGCTCATTGTAATTAAACACGGCCAATTGGGAGTAAAGATTCCAGTTTGCTGAATCTAAGCGCCATATAGGTAGGTGTGTGGAACACATATCCTGTGTTAAGGGACTAATAAGACAAGGAAAGTGGTCACTAGAGTGTAAATCAGAGATGACATTCCGTTGCAAGGAAACTTTTAACTGTGGTGAACTAACTGCAATATCAAGGTGTGAAAAAGTGTTGTAGGAGTCTGAGAGAAATCTAGGCTCTACGGTGTTCAGAATAGCTATATTATTACTGTCCAAAAACTCAGCAATTAATTTACCTCTCGCACAAGCCCGAGGTGAGCCCTACAGAGGGGGATGGGCATTAACGTCTCCCAATAACAGAATAGGGTTGGTAACTGAGAGGGTAGATCTTAATAAATCCATGAGCGAGAGATCATCGAATGGTGGCAGGTAAATGTTACAAATGGTAAATCGGATGGATTGCAGTTTAATCCTTACAGCCACTGACTGAATGTCAGACTATATGGATACAGATTCCACAAGTACATCTTCTCTGATGAGCATCGTAGTGCCGCCGTGCGCAGGAATTCCCTCTTCCGGTGTGAGGTCACATCGTGCTAGGGTATATCGTCTAAGTTGAAAGATATGTTGCTGACGGAGTTTAGTTTCTTGCAAACACACGAGTAAAGGCTCATACTTGTGGAGCAGAACTTCAAGCTCTCTCTTCAAATTCCACGGATGTTCCATTATAGGATAGCCATTAGAATTATAACGGGATAAGTTCTTAATCGTTAAAGGTTACTACGTTGTGGAAAGGGGTTATCGAATAAATCTTACTTTTTCTTTGGTGTCGGGCTAACATCTTTACCGGAGAATTTATCCTGCCTCTTTTTCACTGTCGTTCTGGCAGTGTGGGAAGAAGCCTCCTGCTCCATCTCCGGACAATGGGCTATTGATTTCGTACGCGGACAATGGTCCATTGTTCTCATCGCTAATGACGGTGTTCGGAATAAGCCACAAATGTTAAGTGTTTTACACCTATCCTTTATGTGCTATTCCGTCATCGCCCGCCTGAGACCCTGGACAATAGCCCATTGTCCTGTAACTTGGCAATGGTCCATTGTTCACATTGTTAATGTCGGTGCCAGAATAGCACACAAAGCAGAGGTGTGAAACCACTTGCCCTCTGATTACACAATCAATCGGCGTTCCTTGTCGCCCCGTTCCCTCATTTTATTACTACTGTAAATTAATTAATACGATCATAGCCCTTTTTAATTGGCGGTCTGTCCGAAAAAAGAACCTATTATTACTACTGTTAAATACGTATATCTCCTGAATGAAAACAGATAATGATATGCGGTAAAAGTTGACTACATCCTTGGAATGTGACGCGTCATTGACTTATTGTTCCAAGTTGACCTGGAGGTCCTGATTTGAAACCCGCGCTATGAATACAAATTTATCTTCGAATAACATCAACAGCAATTAAGATAAAGACGTCCGATAAATGTTATTATACTTATATCATTAACTAGATTCTTTGTAAGGTATATTTGGGCACCTGTCGTCCTGCCTTCGATACATAATTACACTTATATCATAAGCTAGTTTCCTTTTTATGTATATTTTGCGACCTATTGTCCTGAAAATTATTATATCTCTTAAATGAATTAAGAATGCATGACTAAAAGGCCGGGTTATACTATATTTAAAGAGGCATTTTTCGGACGCATGATGTATCTCTGCCCTAGGTCTCGAATCCCGCTCAATGATTACCCTCGAATCTGCAGTCGGGTCGTAAAACGGTAGCCTTCCTCCAGAAGTCAAACAGCTTCCCCCACTTCTTTTCCGCTCTCTAGCGGTCACTGAGAGAATGCATGATCTACTTGTGTGCTTCCTGTCCGGGAGGAACACAGCGGAATTCGACATTTTAGGGTTTTAACGCACGAAGGCGGCCATGATGGGTCTTAAACCTGAGCTTGACTTGTTTTTAAAAGAAATTTGAAAGGTGTTGTATGTTTGTCTATCAGACCTGATGGAAGAGGCGTATACGGGTTTAGACAGAGATTTTACTACCTTTAAACAATGTATTGCTGGACATTATCTTTAACAAAGGCGGCCTTAAAATGAAATATGACAATTTTTAGAGTAATGCAAGTAACAGGGATGATGATGAGATGGGGTTTAAGGGCGCTAAACACCTAAGGTCATCAGCGCCCTAAGTAGCTAATACAATTCTAGAAGCTTAAAATTGAAGTAACCCTGGAAAAATTAGTTTGCTCGTGATTGTGATCAAATGTAGCGGTTTTCTGTGGCAACTGCGTTTTAAGCGCGGTTTTCTGTGATAAATGGGTATTAAGTGTATAGAAATGTCATATTGTGTAGTCATTCTTTGGGAAATGAGGGGAGTACGAAAAGAAAGTATTGGTAAAGGATTGGAAGCACGAAATAATAGGGTATATACATGAGTTTAATTAAATAAAGTCCACAAAAGTTCTACGCTATTTCTGAACTATTCCGTTAATACAAATGACATTAACTTTGGTGTAATGGACTACGGTGGTAGGCATTGTATGGAAACATCTGACCGAATGATGGTCAGAGAATACTTTCCTTTGGTGTGACAGGTAGAAATGCAGTGTGTTTAAATATGCCGGACTGTGAACAGACAGTCTGTCTCCAGATGTGACGTATTATGGTGAAAGTTAATGCGCGTAAGCTTTACCGGGAGTGGTATGGGGTAAACCTGTTTTACGGCATCGTTCAAGCGATAACGTCTGTGGTTTGCATTCGCAGGTTCCGGGATCGATTCCCGTAGGGACCGTCATTCTTTCTTTAGGTTACCCGCGGTTTTCGCTGATCGACAACCGAAGTTTCTCATCTACCCCGACTTTTTTCCCTATCATTCTATTTCATTTGCATCTTTCAGGTGTGCTTCTAGGGTTCGGGGTTCGATTTCCATTGGTCACTCACCCTGGATTTTTCATGCTTTTCGCTGTCTTCAGGTGAATGTCGGAATGGTGTATGCTAGCGCGATTTCTTTTCCCTTTCATTCTATTTCGTTTGCATCTTTCACGTATGCTTCTACGGTTCGGAGTTTGATTTCCGTCGATCGCTCACTCTGGCGTTGGATTTCTCGTGGTTTTCGGTGGTCTGTAGGCGAATGTAAGAGAGGTGTATGCTACCACGATTTCCTTTCCCTTTCATTCTATTTCATTCGCCTCTTGTGCTTCTAGGTTTCGCGACGTATGGTGAATGCTTGCTCAAGGATACTTGTCCCTTGCTCGGTTGACGGATCGTTCATCACCCTCACGAGCCAAGCACCCGAATCTGCATGAAGACATGCGAACAATGCATGAACCTTCGTAAACACTTAGTCTAAGCATCCGAACCTGTATGGAGACGCCCGAACACATTGATGCATGCTCACATATTCTAAAACTTCATTCAAGCACACGAAGCTGTACGAAGACCTACGAATACGTACAATCACAACAGCATATTTGGGAGCCTTTCTAAATACTCGAACATGCACGAGGAGCTACGGAGACATAGATACACGCGTTCACTACCTCCAAGCACCCGAAGCTATACGAAGACCAATGAATACGTACAATCACTCATAAACATCTCTAAGCGCTTCTCTGAATACCTGAACATACGTGAAGACCTAAGGCTACACCTGAACATCTGTGAAACACGTATTGATCTAGGGAATTGGACTTCATTCTGCTAATTATCTCCGAGGTGCCAACATCGTTGTTCACTCAGAAAATCATCGGCTTTCTAAAGCGTTATCAAGGTGAAGAGGTGTACATTTCCTTGAAGAAACATTAATACGTTATTACATCAAAGTAAAAATGGATAAGTCCTCATATAAGGATATCTATGCTAGCGCATCAGGATATTCTTGTGGTAATTGTGGAAAGGCATTTCAACGTGGGTATGATAAAGCAAGGCATGAGGTGCATACGAAATAAACATGCGTGAGAAGAAACGTAGATTAGAACCTACTAAACAAGAGTTATTATCTACAATGGAGAACCGTGACATGAAAGAACATGAAATTTCATTCGATGGACGCTTGAAATTTATTTTATACGCTATGAATCAACTAAGGATCTGTATATGTACTTGCATGAGGCAAACCAGCGGATAATGCCGGCTTTGCGTAAAGAGCTTGGTATTCACAAGGGTGTGAAAATTAATCTGCTGGCTGAGTGTAGATTTGTTAACAGTATCGGATAAACCTGCGACAAAACCTTTAAATTTCTAGAATAAAGCTGTTTTCCTAGAAACGGATCTAGACTCAATGCTGGAAACGAAAATGAAGAAGTTGGGCACTGAAATGGAGGAATCACACGTTCAGGGTAGCAACTGGCTGTGCTTTCTGTAGAAGGGGTTCGTCTCCGTATTAACAAATACAATCCATTACGAGGAAGTAGCTACATACCCCACCGGCATCTGTTGTAGCTAAAGAGGCCTGCAACAACATCCAGAATTATACTGATGAGCAATATGTATGTAATCTGTATTAGCCAAATTCGCCAGCATCAAGCCTCAACGCGTTAGAAAATACAAGAAGCTTCAAAATAAATATGACTTCAGCTGTGTTACTTATTCAATTCCACTTTCTCAAATATATAAGTTTGAGAAGCTTAACAGGATGTGTATCAACGTATTCGGCCTGGATGAGAAACATGAGGTGTATCCAATAAAGGGCGCTGAGACTGAACTACTTGAACACCGTGACCTCCTACTATTGAGTAACAGTAGTGGAATACATCACTACGTTTATATAAAGAATTTTGAAAAACTTATTCGACGTCAGAAAACTAAGCACAAAGAACGTGTTTATACCTGTAAGCGTTGTTTCACACATTTAGATGATCGATATAGACGAAGTGGACTGGAAAAGCTACAAGAATATGATGCCATCTGTAACCAACATGATATTGCAAGGGTAGTTAGGCCTATCAAGGAGAAATCAATTGTACAGTTTAAAATTTTTGAAAGGATCTTGAAACTATTTTACATCATCTACGCAAACTTTGAAAGCATTCCTCCCCTATCCTGAAACTTGATTCAGAACCCCTTATCTGCAGGATGTATCCATGAGTTTCTACGTTTACGTAAAGCCGTCATCCGATGTTTAACATCTGGAAGCTGGTCTTTCTAAGCATCCCTATGTATATCGCGGTGTTGATGCTTCTCAGAAGTTTATGGAATACCTGACATCCCTTGCAAAGGAGATTAAAAATATATACAAATCTCCCATGCCTCTGAAACTTACAGATCAAAAGCAGATGAATTTCAACTCCTCTACAGTATGTGTGTAAAGACCTATACTGAAGAGAACTACAAAGTACGCGATCATGACCACATCATTGGAGAATATCGTGGAACTCTACATAATGAATGTAATTTAGCCTACAAAACACCTAAATATATTCCAGTCTTCATGCACAACCTCAGTGGGTATGACCCACATTTCATTGTTAAGGATCTGGGATGTACAAGTGTTCGAGTAGAAGTAATTCCTAGCTCTGAAGAAAGCTATATATCATTCTCACAGTATGTATGAGATATAAAGCTTCGATTTGTGGATAGCTTTCTGTTTCTCAGTCCAATCTTGGATAAGCTGTTTAAAAATCTAGCATCGTACCCTGAAACACTTCGGAGAAGACAATTTGAGGTTGATGACTCCTAAGGGAGTATTTCCCTATAATTACGTCACGTCATGGGTTGTTTTGAATTGAACCTGTCTGCCTCCTAAGGACTCCTTCTACAATAGGTTAAATGAAGAAGAAATTAGTTGTGCTGACTACAGTCATGCTATAAATGTTTGCCAGCTGTTTCATGTAAGAAGCCTGACAGAGTAACCGAACCTGCACTTAATCCCTGATATACTTCTTCCAGTTGATGTCTTTGAGACATATAGAGATCAAACCCTCAAAACACACAAAGTCGACGCTGCTCATTATTTTACCTCTCCAGGATTTACATGGGACGCCATGTTGCTGTATACTGGAATTCAGCTGGAATTGTTAAAGGATTATGACCAATTACTCATGGTGGAATCCAGCATAAGAACAAATCTATGTCAAGTTTCCCACAGGTATGCCGAAGCAAACAACGCCTACATGGAGAAGTATTCTCCGTCGAGACCAACCCAATTTATTACATATGAGGACGCCAATAACCAATATGGTAGGGCATATGTGCCACGTCTCCCTTATGGTGGTTTTGTGTGGGTGTCACCTGAAAAAATCGACTTAGAAAGACTACAAGAAGATGATTCTTATGGATACATATTAGAAGGCGACATGGAATATCCTGCAGAACTTCACATCTACAAACGATCTACTTTCCTGGCTGAGTGTACGAAACCTAAGGACTCGACTACAAAGAAACCGTTACCCCATCGTGGACCTCGAAAGAATATGTAGCACATTACATGTGTTTGAAGCAGTCTCTTAATTATGGGCTACGGCTAACAAAAACCCATCTTGTGCTACACTACCGAGAGTCACATTGGTTAAAACCTTATGTGGAATTTAACAACAGGCTATGACAACAGGCTGAAAACGACTTTGAGAAAGACCACTACAAACTCTATAACAACGTCATGTTTGGAAAAACTATGGAGAACCTCGTAATCGTATGGATATACGACTGACTACAAATGAGAAGACCCTGGAAAAGTTGATTGCTAAGCCCACGTTTATCGATAGGACGATATATGCTACTAATCTAGCTGCTGTACGTATGACTTCTCAGGAGATCGTGTTCAACAAGCCTATATACACCGGTATGAGTGTGTTGGACATCTCCAAGTCATCAACACACCACAATCATTATGATGTGTTGCCATATTATGGGGCTGAAAACCTGAAGCTTATGTATATGGACACTGAGTCATTCATTCATCGTGTGACAACTGAAGATCTGTACCAGGACAAACTACGTTTTCTCCAACACCTGGATACATCTGATTACCCTGTTAACCATATATGTCACTCCACTCAGAATAAAAAGGTGATGGGAAAATTTAAGGATGAGGCTAATATAAAAATCATTCTACGCTTTGTTGGTCTACGACATAAGATGTACGCCATAGATATTCAAGGCTCGATGATAAAAAAGATTAAAGGCATAAAATGTAGTCTGTTAAGCAGTATATTACATTTGACTGACCAGTATATTACATTTGACTGACATACAGACTGTCGTAAAACCCATGAAATCATCAGAACGCCCATGAATCTGATCCGGTCCCGGGAGCATGCTGTTAGCACAGTGCAAGTGAATAAAATCACATTGACTCCATTTGATGTCAAAACAGTTATTGCCAAGAATGGAATAACGACATATGCATATGGGCATTACAGCATTACAAACAGCACATAAGAGAATGTAAGTCGAGGATGAAGATTTTCTCCGTGAGTCTACAATTTAAAAAATAGAAGTTTTTCCATGTGATGTGTATACACCTAGCAGACACCCGATGAATAAAAAAAATGCGAAGAGGAAGGGGAGGCGTTAACCCTGCCGTTAGGAAGAGTCCTAGTGCTAGTCTCAAGCCTATATAAAGGGGAGAGGAGTTTACAACGAACTAAGATAAAGGTATGTTGGTATAAAACTTTTCAATTAAGCCTCTCAAATAATAAAACCTGAATAAAAAGCCGCAATTTCAGGTTATCTCTGGTTAGGGAAATTAGGTTACGTTAGGTCTTTATGTTTCTGGTAAGCATGTCACATGGTATTAAGTCATGTTACGTGGTTACATGGTTGTTACGTGCTTATGTTACGTGGTGTTACGATGGTTAAGTCTTGTCACGCGCTTATGTTACATGTTGTTACGTTGGTTAACTGATTACGTGCTTATGTTACATAGTGTGGCGTCTTGTTACGTGGTTATATTACCCGGTGTTACATTTGGTTACGTGGTTATGATACGTAGTGTTACGACTTGTTAGGTGGTTTTGATACGTGGTGTTACGTTGTGTTTGTGGTTACATGCTTATGTTACATTGGTTACGTCTTGTCACGTCGAGTTACGTCTTGTACGTGGTTGCGTTTGTTGGTTACGTTACGTCCTGTTACGTTGGTTAGGTTACATTACGATAGCATTGAATAGACAATGAGAAGTCAAGGTAGCGATAAGTTAGAGGTTCGGCGTGGGGTTAGATTAGAATACTTCTATATACTTTCACCGTAAACCGATATACAGTTTATCACTCTCCGTCTCGCACACTAACTGTAACATACAAAACGCTTGTAATATTTAGAAAAAGTATATAAATATGTTGTAGCATGGATAAGAAATGTTTATAATCTAATTACTCTCTATATTACCATGAACACTTGTGACGCTACCTAAATTACCTCTTAAAATGACTTAAACACCCGACATACTACCCGAATCACATGAAAATTACCTTATATAGCTCTGGTACGAATCGCTGCTCTGAATTACCACGAACACTTGTGATACTAACTGGTTTACCCTACATATATACGACACTATCCGAATTACTCTTTATATTATAACAAGAAAACATGCTTAATTGGAATAATTTTGTTCATCGATCGACGACCAGCGTTTAATTACATTAATCAATCAAAATACATGCGGTGGGGTACTTCAATCAACTGCGCGCGTCCAGCCCTTTAGGGTAGTGATATCGGGATATTAGAACGCAATATAGTCTTTATTACCGTTTAAGTCTTGAAGTCAACGAGCCTAAATGATGTTTTGCATGGACGAACATTACACATACATCAACATTAGTCTTCCTAGCCTCTCTCCTCGTTGTTCCTCTATTTCCCCATATAAACACATTTTCTCTACTCCGCAACCTCTACTAGCCTAGCATCTCTCCACGTTTTCCATATATTCCCCATATAAACGCATGCTGTACTTCTCAACCTCTGTGTAGACTAACACCTCTCCTCGTATTCCCTACCTCTCTCATATAAAGTGCATTGCCCTCCTTCAACTCTCTCCTGGCATAGAATCTCTCTCCGTTTTCCATATCTCCCCCATATAAACGCATAGTCTGCTCCTCAATCTCTGTATAACTCACTACCTCCCCTCGTATTCCCTATCTCTATCATATAAATGGCGTTCCCTTCCTTCAGCCCCTCTCTACATCGGATCCCTCCTCATTTTCCTTATCTCTGCCATATAAACGCATTTTCCTCCTTAAACGCTCCTCCAACCTAGCTACTCCCTCGTTTTCCTGTCTCCCTATATAAACGCATACTCTACCATTCAAAACCCTTCTAGCCTAGTACCTCTCCTCGGTTTGCTATCTCTCGAATATATAAAATCATATTCTACCCTACAAGACCTGTCTAATCTAGCACCTCTCCTCGTATTCCCTGTATGTCGCGTATAAAGCGAATCCCTCCCTCCTTCAGCATCTGTCTAGCCCATTATCTGTCCACGTTTCCCTACTTTCACATATAAACGCATACTCCACACCTCAAACTCTGTCTAGCCTGGTACTTCTCCTCGTGTTCCCCACTTCTCTCATATAAACCGCACTTTCCTCCTTGAACGCTCCTCCAACCTAGCTACTCCCATCGTTTTTTTTTTGTCTCTCCATATAAATGCGAACTCTGCCATTCAAACACTCCTAGCCTAATACGTCTCCCATATAAAAGTCATATTCCTTCAACCCCTGTCTAGTCTAGAATCTCTCCTCGTATTCCCTATCTCTTCCATATAAACGCATTTTCCTCCTTGAACCGTCGCATCTACCCTCGTTTTCCCTATCTTTTCCGAAGTAAGCGCAAAAGGTGGCCTCGCTGTCCCCATATATATGCTGCTTACTTATTTAGTTTCGGTGCACTTAAAACTTAATTCAAAGGCTTCCCCTCAATACATAAATGTCAGGACATTACATAATACGGGTCATCTTCAAAGGAATCACTGCCTGTTGAACGAAGGACAGAAGTTGAAATGGGCCAAACTTCCGTTTATGAACCCCACAAAAAGTGACTTAAATGACCTTAAAACGCGATAAAAGTGTGTTTAGCGTATTCGCCATAGTCGAAAATGTCACCGTTATTGCATTAGAGCGACACATTAATTGTTCATTTTGGTTACGTTTGCTGCAAGTGTGGTTGTGTAAGAATGAATTTTCCGCTGCTTTAGAAGCAGGTCTCCGGCGGAGGAGTCAAATCACCTAGCTATGTGCCCACATCAGGAATACTGCTTTCAAAATAACCATTTTCAATCAAGAAAATTCCACAAGATGTGTTAAACGACAATATTATTTATTTATTTTATTATTTATGATTTTTAAATTATTCTTTCTGAGCTCTATTGTAAGATTCGTGGTGCACTAATTTTTATTATGAGCCTTTGAAATGTTTCAATGATGGCATTATCCAAATTAAATGTTATTTTAAGTTATCTAAGAAATAAGAAAAACTGCAGGCTGCGAGGTGTTTCATTGACTACTAGTGGATACGATACATCAAGGGGGTACTGACATATTGTAAAATGGAATTATTAATCAAGGTATGACAGTACTTAGAACACACAGATAGGCAGGCGGGCGAGCGGACGGACGGGATTGGATGAATGGACGGACGGACGAAAACACAAAATAGAAAAGAGACTATAAATAAATTGAGACCACGTTAAAGCAACAACAAATGGACGGAACGGATGAAAAAAATGTATTTTGCATTCAAATGGCTTTCGCTACTCACTCCTCTGCAAACCATTTTTGCAGAATCTCATTATTCAAACTTTCTTTCTTTTTCTTTCTTTTAATGGTTTAACGTTCTTTAACTGGGCAGATAATATTGGGAAATAAATGAAACGGGTGAAATGATGCCCAAATGATCCCGACGTTCGTACAGCATAACGTTACCGGACATTCATCTTTTCAGAATAAGGGAAAACGCCGGGAAAATCTTATCCTTAACTCCCCAAACCGAGATTCGAACTCGAGAGCGCATGAATGTGAGAAAGAGACTCTACTATGGAGGTGGACTACTACCTATTTCTTGTTAAACCAGATAAACTTTTAATTCACATTTACACATTTCGTTGTAGGATAAAGAAGGTAAAGCGATAGTGGAATTTTTATAGAGCGTGTTGCTATGTGGTGGCTCTGAAATTCCAAACTCTTTGTATGCTTACCAGAATAAACTTATAGACTTCCCAATACGAGCATATGAAATTTCAAACCAATAAAATGGATTATCTCGAAAACTGTTAACTCCACAAAACAATTTCGTTTTACATAAATTGTGTGTTTTACCAGAAATACTCTTTTTGTGTAGTAAGATTTAATCTATTTCTTACGGTTTACCAATGATACAAAAGTCATTAAGAATGAACAGGGATACCCCCAGAAAATTCCATATATGCATTTCACTTGTCATGCAAATATCATAAACTTATGGCACTTTAATTAAAATCGTCAAGGGCATTTTTTAAAAAATCAAAATAACGAACACTTTTCCATATAACGGGTAGTTTGGGGTGAGGGGAGTTTACTGAAAATCTTCGTGTCGCATCATTGGAAGATGCTCAACTGAAATACCAGGTTTAGTATTTAAGCGACTTTATGTTTTTGAGTTATGCTGTTAACTCACACAAACAAACCACCTTTTTCTAAAAATATTTGTGTTTTTGATTCAGGAAAGCTCCAACCGTGTATTTCGGTGGAATTTCGGCACTTAATTTGTGAATGGAATGCAATACTTGCTCTACCTACTATAATACGTAGTGCAGAAAGTAATAATCAACCGCAAACACAATTATACAACAGCACACAGCAAAAGCTTCGATTAAATAAATGAACATTAAAAGCGGGCAAAAGAGGAAGGATGTAGCACAAATCATAAAAGAAAATGGAAAACGGGAGCAAATCAGCACTTTATCTTGATTCAACTATATCCATTTGACAATGAAACAAATGGTGATCATCCATACTTTCAAGAACTGTCATTGCTCTCGTCACGTGACTATATACTTTGAAGTCCTGAATGGGTGAAACACAATAACGCGAGTGTAAAGGAAGAGAAGCAAATATATATGGAAAACCAGAGGAGTGTTAGGCGATTCAACGAATTGGGAACCTCGCCCACTACGACCTGCACAGATCAATTGTGGCTGTCACCCCTCAGGATCAAGGGATGAGGTGAAGGAACCGCAAGAGGCTTCATGCCGTAGGCATACAGACCACAGAGACGCTCGGAAGTCTCTAATATTTCCAAACTCGCAAATCCGTCCCATTGTTGGAACCGCCGAGAGGAGGCGATGAACCAGCCACCAAGCTCTCTGGTGTACACGGGAAATACTCTTTTCCATTGAGCATGCATCCGCACCATCTGTCCGGCACTGCCATACGCCACGAAACCTAGAAGCGCACCTGAAATATGACAAGGAATGAAAGAGAAACGATGGAAAGGAAATCGTGGTAGAGAGGAAACTTCACCAGCATTCGCCTGCCGACCCCGGAGAAACCACGAAGAATCCATGAGTCGGAGTGGGCGGAAGCCAGGGATCGAATCCGAGATCTCCCAAATGCGAGTCGTGCACGTTACCGCGGCGCCACCTCGCTCCAATGGCGGAGTGTTAAAAGCAAGAAGTAAATGCGCTGAAATCCAAACTGCATGCAGTTATGCTCCAAAAATCATCAAAATATGCATTTAAATATATTCTTGTATTTTGAAACTCATTCTTAATCACTATTAAAATATAAAAGCCAGCGAATATGTAGCAGATAATTACTGAAAACTACAGCTTTACGATATAGTATGAAATACAATAGAAAACTATCAAAGTGTTTAAATGCCTTATTGCTTTTATAACTACAACTTAGGGAGTGAATACTTTTTCTCATTACGTCCAACATCTGATTTATTTCTCCTGCTTTTAATTACGCACTTCTATACCCATAAAGAGCAAGTGGCAAAACTTACAATACGACAAATTACTGGGATTAACGTCCGCACGAGCCAGCTTCTTGAAGTGAAAAACTAATTTTGTTCGGCTCCACAAGCCGCTGTGTTTTTCCTTCAATTCAGAGACAGCTATGTGCTGGTTCTTCCAAGCAACTGCCCATCAGATGCAATGATACCAGAGCTTTACAGAAATATTTTACCACCAAATTTAACCTAATGCATTAATCTCCTTTACTGAGCGAGGTGGCGCCGCGGTAACGCGTGAAACTGGCATTCGAGAGGTCCCGGGTTCGATTCCATGTGTCCTCCCACTCTGACCCTGGGTTTTTGGAGGATTTTCGGATTCGCGAAGCAAATCCTGGAGTGGTTTCTTTCATCCCCGAATTTCCTCTCCCTCCATTTCGTTTCATTAATCCTTTACAATCACTCTTCACCCCGTTTGGTCTGTTTCAGGGTTGAAAGTTTTGACCATGGTGTTTCGGCACAGCGTAGCAGGGAAAAGGATGCTGTCTATGAACTTTCTCCGTCCCTGGACCGTCGGCTGGTTGCCGGGATATAAGTATTACCCCTTGAGTTGACTGCCGGGGCGTCTCAATCTGGAAACTGTAGGGAAGCTGTCGTTGCTGTTCCGTCACTCCTGTTCCGGCTTCCCGGTGTCTCCTTTCACCTGATCCCTCCCGGCAGCGCCCCCTCGTGGGACGTCGGTACAATATCCTTATTCCTGGATCGGGCGAATCCCCTCTGCTTTACAATCGAATCCGACCTCCTGTATGCGTAAATAAATACAAAACAACAAGCCCGGGTCAGTTGCTTTAATGGATCGTAAAGCATTTAATTACTGAGTTTTATAGAGCACGTTGGTTATTTCTCATTACAAATAATAAAAGACTACGTAACAAATTAAGAAGTTAATCCTAAATTTACTTACACTAGAAAGAAGACTGTATATTTACAGAATAGAAATAAAAATTACATAAGAAATGGATTAAGCAGTTCACAAGATCTGTGTGTCAACATCTTGTCTCATTATAGAGCATGTATGCAAAACAGGATCCAGGGTTATTTTATGCTCCGCTGGCTACCATCGCCCTTGACTTTGAGTAGCTTCCATTTAACTCGCCACATCAAGCGGAACCAAACAGGCAGCGTGCGATAATAATGTTCCACTTGATTCAACTTGTGCTCAATATGCCTAACATTGTCTTTTTGTTACTTAAAGAGTGCAGTAATTATACCAAACCTCGTTATAAGCAAGAGTACACTGAATCATATGCACTAACAGAGATCATTAACTTGCATACAGCACAAACCAAAGGGTACACGATTTTTATTTCAACAATTCGGAGGTCCTTCATTCGCATGACCTTCCCCACTCATTCTTCTAGCAATTGCTTTTACAAAACCTTATTCTTCTATCAGATTACTGTTATTCGAGATAAACTTTCGGTACACATTTCGTTGAAGGTGGAGGATAAAGGAGACCGAATTGATAAACAGATATTTAGAAACTGGTTCGCTATATGTCGGCCTTAAAATGCCATATTCTTTCCGTGGTATCGCGAGAAGCAGTTGAATAGCAACAGCACTGTTAAAAAATCTGACCTGTTACATTTACACGACTTGCTGCACCTACTCCTGGTGATTTTATACAGTAAAAGATAAAGGTACGGACGAACAGAGGGACCCCCCTAAATCAGGGCATAGCACCTCACACAGGCCACCCGGCCCCTTGTGCTTCTACCGTTACCTCCGGGAGGGATGAGGGGAGAGACACGAAGAGCGACCAGAACGAATGACGACGGGCGCAAGCATAGACGGTGTCCCTATTTTCCGGATTCAACCCCTCCAACACCGCCCAAACACATTTTATTGGGCCCCGAGCCTCCAATTGTCTCCCGAAGAAGCTCCCGCCCGAAAGCACCCAGAGTCGGGTTGCCTGGAGGACTTGAAGATAAAACTTCCACAGAGCGCATAGTCACAACCCGCCAAACACAGTCGCCTGGTCCTGCAACCCTGAAACAGATGACAAGGAAGATGATGGGTACAGGAAATGAGAGGCAGGAGAATCGTGGTAGGAGATGGACCATTCGAGCACTCGCCTGCCAACCCGGGAAAAACGCTGGGGATCGAACCCGGGACCTTCTAAATGAGAGTCGCCACCACGCTCGGTTTTTATACAGGTGCTACTACTATTGCTGGGAAATCTCACTCTTCTACTTACTTCATACTAATCGAAACAAACTTCTGTAGAAATTCTTTCATTACGTATCGGTACAAGGGGGATACAGAAAGCACAATCGTGTCAACACTTAAAAAAAATTACAAAGTACTGAAACATTCAATAAATAATAACGCAACCTCGGACATGGCTGATGTCACAGAAAAGGTATTTGAAATAAATTGCATCTTTTAAAGGGATCCACATTTTCCAGAAAATTCAGAATATACATTTTGGCAGTAAATATCTTAATATATGTCACTTTAATCCCAACCGTTAGGGCCGTTTTTCAGAAAACAAACATTTTGAAAAAGATTTCCATGTAAATGGTATTCTGGGGTGGTTGGATATGTTTTTCTTTCTTTTTAATATTCGTGTCGCATATTTGGAAAATACTCAATTGAACACCAAGTTTGGTACTTATCCGATATTTCCTATTTGGATTATGGTGTTCACACACACACCAGATAGTGACAAACCAGCAGGATACATAGGGGGAACCTGACGCACTTTTTGAGTTTATGTGGGAAGAAATAGGGAAAACGGGGGGGAGATCTATGCAAGGAGAGAGTTGAAGGACGGGAAATGCGTTTATAAGGGAGAGATAGGGAAAACGAGGAGAGATGCAAGGTAGAGCAAGGACTGAAGGATACAAGAGTGTTTATATCCGAGAGAGAGGGGAAACGAGGATGGGCGTTAAGGAGGCTAGGGGTGAAAGTGTTAGAGCTTGGTTCAGAGGACCAATTTAACATTCATAGAAGACGGAGGAAATGGAGTATGCGGGAAATGCGATTATACGTGAGAGATAGGGAAAACGAGGAGATGTTAGGGAGGCTAGAGTTGCTGTACAATGTCTAATCTTCTCCAAGATAGCACCACCCAGCAGGCGAGCAGATTCCATGGGTTGGGTGTAGTATACTTCCGTATATTATCACAGGTAATTCAGGTAGCATTACAGAAGAACTGTTTCCATGGCTTGGGTGCAGCATAATTACGTATGATTTCATAAGTAATCCAGCTAGTATCACAGGCGAATAGATTACACGGTTTGGTTGCAGTATAGTTCGGTATGATTTCACAGGTAATTCAGGTAGTATCATAGGTATTTAGGGTAATTCCGACGGTATATAGGCGGGCATATTCCATGGTTTAGCTGTACTAAGGTTCCATGTGATTTCATAGGCAATTCAGCTAGTTTGATAGTTATTTAAGCTAATGCAAGTAGTATCACAGGTGTTAGAAGTAATTTAGGTCATAATTTCTATCACAGGTAACTATTAAGGCAACTCCGAGTGATTCAGGTAGTATCAAATTTATTTAGGTCATTTAATAGGTAATTCAGATAGTATCATAGTATTTATGGTAATTTAGAGAGTAATTCAATATTGTATAAGCATTTCTTATCCAATACTACGTCACTTTTACATACTTTTTCTAAATCTTATAAACCTTTATATGTTAAACAGAAAGCGTGTGAGACGGAGAGGGCTAAACTGTGTATAGGGCTACAGTGAAGATATAAAGTTGTCTAAACTAAACCATTCGCGTGATTTAGTAGATATTATAACGTTTTAGTCAGCTTAATTATTTTATGTGGTTTCCTTTTTGGCTGAGTGTAGTAGCTTTATCAGTTAACCATTGCTTCATTAGATATGGATTGGGGTAGACGTCTCTCCCCTTTTATCTGGGCTTGACACTAGCACTTGGATTTGCTCCTAATGGCCGAATTAACACCTCCTCTTCTATCTTATTATTCTTATTCTTCTTTCTTCACCAGATGTCTGCAAGGTGTATACGCAGCATATGAATAAACTTCAATTTCTTTTAATTGTAGACTCACTGCGAAAATATTCATATTGAGATTCAGGTTACATTCTCTTAAGCGCTTTTTGTAATACTATAATGACCATAAGCATATGTTGTTATTCCATCTTCGACAGTAACCTTTTATGGACAAAAGAAGTAAACGTGATTTTATTCACTTGCACTGTGCTGACAGCATGCTCTCGTGACAGAATCAGGTTCATAGATGTTCTTATCTTTATCGAAATACAAGACAGTCTGTATAGCTGTCAAATGTAATATATTGCTTATTGGCACTACGTTTTATGCCCTTAATCCTTTTATCCTTGAGCATTGGATGTCCAGTGCATAAATCTAAGGTCGTAGTCCGACAAAGTGCAGGATAATTTTGCCATTAGCCTCGTTTTTAACTTTTGCCCAACGCCTTTTCGTTTTGAGTGGAGTGGCATATATGTTTGACAGACTAATTAGCTAATGCCCAAGAAAACGTAGCTTGTACTGGTACACATCTTCAGTTATCACCCGATGAATTAAAGAATCAGTGTCCATTTACAAAAACTTCAGGTTTCCAGATCCGTAATAGGGCAAAAACACATCATAATGATAGTGATGCATTAATGTGTTAGAGATGTCCAACAAACTCATTCCAATGTATACAGGCTTGTTGAATAGGTTCTGTCAGGAGGCCATGTGAACTGCAGCTAGATTAGCAGCACATATTGCCCCATCCATAAAAGTAGGCTTGGCAATTGACTTTTCCAGAGTCTTCTCAGTTGTAACCAACCTCATATCCATACGATTACGCGGGTTCTCCCTAGCTTTTCCAAACATGGCGTTATTAAAGAGCTTGTAGAGAACCTTGGCGAAATCGTTTGCGGCCTGTTGTGATAGTTTGTTGTTAAATTCCACATAAGATTTTAGCCACTGAGACTGTCGGAATTGTAGCACAGGATGGATTTCACTCAAGCGTAGCCCATGACTAAAGCTTAATTCAAAGTCATGTAATGTACTACATCCTTCTTCCGAGTTCAAAATGGGGCATTGGTTTCTTTGTAGACGACTCCATGGCTTCATATACTCAGGCAGGAAAGGTAGGTCATTGTGTAAATCGTGAAGTTCAGCAAGATATTAGAAGTTGACATCGAGTATGTACCGATGAGGATCATATTCTGGTAGTCTCTATTGGTTGATTTCATTAGGTAAAACCTCTGAAATGCACCATAAGGAAGGGCGTGGCACATTGCCCAACCATATTGGTTATTTGCAGCTTCGTATGTGATAAATAGGGTTGGTCTCGCCGAATAAAGCTCCTCCATGTAGGCATTATTAGCCTCTGCATACCGATGGGAATCTTGGCATAAGCCTCATTTTATGCCGGATTCCACCATGAGTAGTTGAGCATAATTCTGTAGCAATTCCATCTGAATTCCAGTATACAGTAACATGGCGTTCTATGTAGGTCCTGAAGAGGTGAAATAATGAGCAGAATAAATTTTATGTGTTCTCAAGGTTTGATACCTAAATGTCTCAAATACATCGGTTAGAAGAACATCTGAGGTCGCTGTATTCGCCCAGGTTTCTCACATTAAACAGTCTCCATAAATTTTCAGCATTATCTTAGTCGACGTCAGTAATTTCTTCTTCATTTAATCTATTGTAGAAGGAGTCCTTAGAAAACAGGCAGGTTTCGTTCAAGACATCCCATGAAGGGACATAATTATAGGAAAATTCTCCCTACGAGTCATTAGCTTCAACTTGTCTTCTCTGAAAATTTCAGTGTTTCAGGTTATGATGTTAAAATTTCCACCAGCTTATCTAAGCTTGTACTCAGGAACCCAAAGCTATCCACGAAACGTAGCTATATATGCCTTATATACTTGATAAATGATATATAACTTTCTTCAGAGCTAGGAATTACCTCCACTCTCTCACTCGTACATCCCAAGTCTCTAACAATGAAAGGTGAGCCATACACAGTATGGTTATGCATGAAGACAGGAATATATTTAGTTGTTGTGCAGGACAAATTACATTCATAATGTAGACATAAAACAGTGCTATTAAGCAGTATAGTACTTTTGACCGCTATGCAGACTGTCTTGTAACCCGAAAAATAATAAGAACGCCTATGAACCACGACAGCATGCTGCTACCACAGTGCAAGTGAATAAAATCACGTGGTCTCCTTTTGACAATAAAGTAGTTAGTGCCGAGGATGGAATAACAGCAACTGCATATGCACATTATAGTATTACAAATCCATTTATGAGAATGTAATCTGAATCTCAAAACGAAGATTTCCTCCATGAGTCTACAATTTAAAAAATGAAGGTTTACTCATATGCTGCGTAAACATCTAGCAGACACCTGTTGAAAAAAGAAGAATATGAATAAGAAGATGGAAGCGGAAATAAAACTGAGCTTCATTTATGGACACTCTTTAACTACTATGGTCCTTAGCGTGAAATACGTTAATTTTGCTCAGAGGCCTCTTTATCAGGATTGAGGTTCTTTTACGTGCCGTAAATCTACGAAACGGCACCACCGGCTTTACTTCCCTTCCGAAGAAAGCCATGCTAAGGATTTTTACCCCCGAAAAAATCCATTGTCCTGCGCCGGGTTTGAACCCGCGACCTTGGGAACTAGAGTCTAGCACGGTACCACTAGTCCACGGAGGACAACAATGGAAGCGGAGGTGCTAACTCAGCCATTATGAGCAAATCCTAGTGCAGGTCTCAAAGCAAGATATAAGGGGAGACGTGTACCCCTACAATTATTACCTAATGAAGCAATGATTAACCAATAAAGCTACTACACTTAGATAAAATATGTAACAATATAAAACAATAAAGCTGACGAAAACGTTATAATATCTCCTCAACCATGCGGATGGGTTAGTTTAGACTACCTCCATATACCCTCACTGCAACTCTATAAAAGGTTTAGTTCGCTCCGTCTCACATTCTATCTGTTTAACTCTTAAATGTGCATACAATTTAGAAAAAGTATTAAAAGTGTTGCACTATTACATAAGAACTGTTTATAAAGTGCTGAATTACTCTCAAAATTACCATCTATACATCTTATAACTGTTAAAATGACTTAACTACCTGTGATATCACCTGAATCACCCAAAATAACTAAAAGTAGCTGCGATACGAATCGCTGATCAGAATTACATCTTACACCTGTGATACTACCTGGATTACTTTAAATACCTATAATATTATTTGAATTACCTATGAAATTATACGGAACTATATTACACCCAAACAATGGAATATCTGCCCGTCTGTGATACTACCTGAATTACACTAAATAGCTATAATAGTACTTGAATTACCTATGAAATTATACGGAACTATATTACACCCAAACCATAGAATATCTGTCCGCCTGTGATACTACCTGAATTACACTAAGTAGCTATAATAGTACTTGAATTACCTATGAAATTATACGGAACTATATTACACCCAAACCATGGAATATCTGCCCGCCTGTGATACTATCTGAATTACACTAAGTAGCTATAATAGTACTTGAATTACCTATGAAATTATACGGAACTATATTACACCCAAACCATAGAATATCTGCCCACCTGTGATACTACCTGAATTACACTAAGTAGCTATAATAGTACTTGAATTACCTATGAAATTATACGGAACAATATTACACCCAAACCATGGAATATCTGCCCGCCTGTGATGGTACCTGAATTACACTAAATACCTATAATAGTACCTGAATTACCTATGAAATTATACGTAACTATATTACACCCAAACCATGGAATATCTGCCCACCTGTGATACTACCTGAATTACACTAAATACCTATAATAGTACTTGAATTACCTATGAAATTATACGGAACTATATTACACCCAAACCATGGAATATCTGCCCGTCTGTGATACTACCCTTTTGTTTCTGCCGTGATCCCTGTGAGGGAGGAATGGGGGAAGAGGGAAACGAAGAGGGACCACATGCGAATGATGACGGTCGTAAGCTCGGACGGATATCTAACTTTTCCTGATAAAACGCCTCTAACCCCTCCAGAGCCCACCCATTGGGCCCCGAGTCTCCGAGAGGCCCTTGAAGGAGCACCTGCTCGAAAACACGTCAGCAAGGAACCTCCACAGAACGCGCAGTCACCGCCCAGGCGCAACTCCTGAAAACCGTAAGACCGTACAAGATGCCAGCATTCACCTACCCATGAGAAATCCTTGGTCGATCGCCGGGATAGAACGAGGTACCTCCCAAATGCACTCGTTATCGCGACGCCACCTAGCTCGGTCCATGCAAAGGGTAGTTGGAGTGGGGGATGTTCTTGAGAATCCTTGTGTTGCATCTTTGGAAGCTACTTTGGTGTTTATCTGACTTTTTACTTTTGCGTTATACTCTTCATATTTCTCTTACGTACTATAGGTAAGTATTGTGTAGGATTGACAGTGGCGATTCGTACTAGGTTTACCTGGGGTGCATGGGCGTGGATTATCTGGTGATCCGATTGGTGGTTCTTGGCCCCGTATGAGTTTGTTCCCCTAAATATGGGCGTTTAAGTGCAAAGAACTGTATCTCAGGGTTTACGTGATTAAGGGATGATCAGGTAAGAAGTAGGCAACTTCGACCATTTCCCAATTCATTGTTGCACAAATAGGTGATAAATGTGTAACCATCAACACACTAGCCATCCCCGCATATCAACACGAGCCATTACCACTCCAAATTGTTGCGTTACCAGAAACCATGTTTATAGTCGCGGTGAAGTTATCAAATGTCTAAAACCCGTTTAAACGCTGCATTGAGTTTACATCACAAGTGGATGCAAGAATGCAAATAATTGGATTTTCCGGACTTAGAAATTTTCAAAGTATCGCCGACATTGCCCAGGTACAGCGATTTTGCGTGAGAAATGATGGGAGTGAAGCTGTTGCTTCCTCCGTCTGACGGAGTTTCATCTGTTATACCTCCCTTTTCTAGGCGGCTTGCTTATCGGATCAGTTGTTCGCTGCCCTACTCTTCTACTTCAATCGGCATTTCATTTCAGAATAGAGCAAAATTCTAGCTTCCTCAATTAGAACGTTTTAGCCCGTGTTGTCCTCCGTGGTCTAGGGGTACTCTAGTTTCCGAGGTCGCGGGTTCAAATCCGGAGAAGGGTGATGGATTTTTTCGGGCGTAAAATCCTTAGCATGTTTTCCTTCGGAAGGGAAGTAAAGCCGATGGTCCCGTGTTGTAGATTTACGGCACGTAAAAGAATCTCAAGCCTTATAGAGGCCTCTGAGCAAAATTGTGGTCTTTCACGCCTAATATAGAATGGGCGTTAAGGACCATACTAGTTAAACAGCGTGCATAAATAAAACTCAGTTTCTATTTTGTTTTAGCCCGTCATTCATTTCTAGTGTGAGTTTTCATGGCTTATTGATTTCACTACCTGCTGTGCCTCGTACACTAGAGGACATAGTAAGCGCAGACGTAGCATAAGTGCAAGACTGCATTCATGCTATTTAATGGAAGCATTCACATAGAGTCACGCAACGCAAGAGTTTGCAACCTCCAAACATTAGGCTTGCGTTGCTTGCGTAGAGGAAAAATTCTGAATTTCTTTCTCTTTGCATTGTTGCATTTCAACACCACAGGATCGCGATGCAAGACTCTACGCTGTCTAATGTGCATGCATGCTCTCTTTCATTTGGCCGTGCCACACATATTGTTGTGGGTCACCATCTCTCATTTCCCTCTAACGGTTATGGTAGTCTCCTTACAGAATCTTCCTTTCATTTAATGGATGAACCCAGCATCTGCGCCTAGATTTCTTGCCTCTCTTTGTAAATGGGCATTTATTCATTCGAGTATTCGGTCGTTAACAATTCAGATCATAGCGTTATTGTTACTCCCTATTGCTTCAGTACGTTAGAGTAAATGAATACTAACAGCATAGATACGACATGTTCTGCGTTTTCGACTTTGTTGCTACCTAATTTTACGGTCTGTGTATTTATTTTACCACATTATGATACACAAATTCCCTTTTGTCATATTTTCTTCTGACATTACACTAAGCAAAACATATATTAAAATATGTTCCAAAAATACAGTTCCATTCAGAATTTCTGTGAAAGAAAACAACTCACAATCATGTTTATAAACATTTAGTTAAATTCACGTTATATATAAATAAATAAAATAATCATTATTTTTTAAACTCAATAGATTACACAACGGTCATTAAACCAAACTATGTTACTACTAATCTTTAACACCAATTAAGATTAATTAAGTCAATAGTTGTTGCTTTACATTAATGCTATAATTAGGTACTAGGTACTACAATTAGGTACTCCACTACTATAATAAAAAGTTTGCTGCACTTAAAATTGTGTCTTATTTTAACGAGATATAAATCAATAAACCTGAGAATAAATTCGGTAATGACAAAAATTTTTATAAAACTAACCATACTTGAGAGTACCACAGAATTTCACATTACGAAATTTCGAATAGCATAGTTATTACCAGAGTTTCTTTAAAAGTAAATCTAAGAGCACTTCAACAATTGTTATTGTTAAGAGATAATAATAATAGTAGTAGTAATAATAATAATAATTACTATTGTCACCATTATATCGTTTTGTCGTCCTCCGTGACGTAGTGGTTGCCATTCTAGCTCGTAGTTCCCGAGGTCGCGGGTTCAAACCTGACGGGGGGCGATGGATTTTATCGGGCGTAAAATCCATAGCATGAATTCTTTCGGAAGGGAAGTAAAGCTTGTGGTCCATGTTCTAGATTTACGGCACTTAAAAAATCCCCAAGTCTCATTAAGAGACCTCTGAACAAAATTTCCGGTCTTTCATGCCCAATACAGAATGGCAGTCTAAGGAGAACAGCAAATAAAGAGCGTAAAGTGAAGCGAATAAAAGTGAATAAAACTCAATTTTTATTTATTATGTCGTTTTCCTGACAGTAATCCCTGCATCACGTGTTCCAGTTTCGTATTCTAACTGATAAACTCCTTCATTAAATGAATTAAAAAAAACATGTTTTCTTGCATCGCTCGACTTGGCCCGGAATATGACGCGAACTCAAGCTGCGTTGCTGTGAAACAAGCACACCAGAGAGGCAAGCAGATTTAGACTTCCTCTTGCGTGTAGTGGCCTGAGGTACTTATTTCAGGTTGCAATGGCACTTCACTTTACTAGTGTGACCTCTTTAGTTTCAGTCACTTCACTTTACTAGTGTGACCTCTTTAGTTTCAGTCACTTCACTTTACTAGTGTGACCTCTTTAGTTTCAGTCACTTCACTATTGTGACTTAGTTCAGTTTTCACTGCCATTTAACCTTGTTTTACGCGTAGTAGAATGAACCACACGCGAAGCAATTCACTCACGGGAGTATCGAACATGCACTTCACTTATCGCACGCCGAGCAGCACCTACTGCCCATCACAGCTCGGAGAACAGCACTTTATGCCGCATCAACAACCCGAATTCACTAACTTACTCACTGACTGACGTGCGTGTACGCTGGGTTATATGTAACTGTCGGAGAGTTCCAGAATATTCTTGGGAGGCGGGAGGAAAAGAGGTGCCCAATATTATCTGATGGCGTCTCGAATGCGTTTCTGGTATTTACATCTGAGAGAGCGTCCCGCCCTCTCTCCCTCTCCCACTAATGCTGGTGAACACTGAAGGACACTTTGTAAGCGTTGTGGGCGAAGAAAGATTTCTCACAATAAAATAAATCTGTAATATATTATCCTGACATTTGGGTGTCTAAACCAGGACGTATATTCTAAATCTATGGTTTATTAACTAGTACTTATTACAACACTTGTTTTCATTTATAAATGCGTAGATGAGATGTTTACCTAATTAACTAAAATATAATAATAAAATTAATACAATAATCATGTAAGTAGGTAAATATAGAGAGAGCTGGCGCAGTTTTTTGCGTTTATATGGGAAAGGATAGGGAAAACGAGGGTAGATGCGACGGTTCAAGGAGGAAATGCGTTTATAGGGGAGAGATACGGAATACCAGGGCTGATGCTAGGCTAGGCAGATGCTAAAGGAGGGAGCGATACGCTTTATACGAGAGAGATAGGGAATACAAGGAAAGATGTTATACTAAACAGGACTTGAAGGGTAGAATATGGCGTTTTATATGAGCGATATAGGAGTTTTGAATGATAGAGTAGGCGTTTATATGCTAGAGATAGGGAATACGAGGGTCGATGCTAGGCTAGACAGGGTTGAAGTAGGGAATGCGTCTTATATGAGAGAGGTAGGGGAATATGAGGAGAACTGCTAGGCTAGTCAGGAAGGTCTGAATGACAGAGTAGGCGTTTATATGGGAAAAGATAGGGAAAACGGGAGAGATCCTATGCTAGAATAGACAGATGTTGAAGGTAGAATGTGTTTTATATATGTTAGATAGGAAACCAAAGAGATACTCAGCTAGACAGGGGGCAGGAGGGGGAATACGCTTTATGAGAGGTAGGGCATACGGGGAGAGGTGCTAGACTAGACAGTGGCTGAGAGTAGAGTATGGTTTTATGAGAGGTGTAGGAAAACGAGGAGAGTCGGTAGGCTAGACAGGTAGTGTAGCAGTAGGAATATAGACTTATATACACGAGAGATAGAGAATAGGAGGTGCTAGACCTTGAAAGCGACTTTAAGCGAGAACTTCATGAAAATATCTTTCATGTCAATGTTCTAGACATGCCCATCACGTAACCTATTCAGGGAAAAGGTGACTCGTTCAGGGGAAAAAGGTGACTGCTCAGGGAAAAAGGTGACCCACAAAGGGAAAAAGTTGACCAGCAAAGGGAAAAACGTGACCAGCAAAGGGAAAAAGGTGACCAGTATAGGGGAAATGTGACCAGCAAAGGGAAAAAGGTGACCCACAAAGGGAAAAAGGTGACCTGCAACGGGAAAAATGTGACCAGTAAAGGGAAAAATGTGAATAATACTGTAATACTGTAATGTCCATACGCATAGGTAGTTACTCCATCCTCGGCAATAATTCTTTTATCATCAAAGGGATTCAATGTAATTTTATTCACTTGTACTGTGGTAACAGCGTGCTTTCGCGATAGGATGAGATTCATGGGCGTTCTGATGATTTCACAGGTTTTAAGACAGTCTGTATAGCTGTCAAACGAAATGTACTGCTTAATAGCGCTACGTTTTATACCTTTAATCTTTTTTATCATTGATCCTTGAATATCTAAGGCATACAACTTAGGTCGTAGTCCAACAAAGTGTAGGATGATTTTGCTATTAGCCTCATCTTTAAGTTTTCCCAATACCTTCTTGTTCTGAGTAGAGTGACATATATGGTTGGCAGGGTAATCAGCTGTATCGAGATGCTCAAGAAAACGTAGCTTGTCCTGGTACACATCTTCAGTTGTAACACGATGAATGAACGAATCAGTGTCCATATACATAAGCTTCAGGTTTTCAGCTCTATAATAAGGCAACAACACGTCGTAATGATAGTTATACATTAATGTCTTGGAGATGTCCAACACACTCATACCAATGTATATGGGCTTGATGAACACAATCTGACGAGAGGTCATATGTACAGCAGCTAGATTATCAGCATATATCGTCCAGTCGATAAACGTAGGCTTGGCGATCAGATTCTCTAGAGTTTTTTCATTGGTCACCAGTCGTATATCCACACGGTTACGCAGGTTCTCCATAGTTTCTCCAAACATGGCGTTGTTACAGAGTTTGTAGAGATCCTTCTCGAAGTCATTTGCAGCTTGTTGCCGTAGCCTGTTTTTAAATTCCACATAAGGTTTCAACTACCGAGACTGTAGGAATTGTAGCACACGATGGATTTTTGTTAGTCGTAGTCCATGACTAAGAGCTTGCTTCAAAGCCATGTAATGCACTACATACTTCTTTCGAGGTCCAAGATGGGGTATCAGTTTCTTTGTAGGTGCTTCCAATGGTTTCATACACTCAGGCAGGAAAGGTAGATCATTGTGTAGATCGTGAAGTTCTGCAGGATACTCGATGTCGACTTCTAATATGCCCCATGAGGATCATCTTCTTGTAGTGTTTCTAAGTTGATTTCTTCAGGTCACACCCACTGAAATCCACCAAAAAGAAGGGCGTGATACATTGCCCACCCATATTGGTTATTAGCGTCCTCGTATGTGATAAATTGGGTTGGTCTCGACGGATCAAACTTCTCCATATAATTGTTATTAGCCTCTGCATACCGATGAGAAACTTGACATAAACCTCCTCTTATACCTGATTCCACCATGGGCAGTTGATCATAATCTTGTAACAGCTCTAACTTAATTCCAGTATACAGTAACATAGCGTCCCATGTAAGACCTGGAGAGGTAAAATAATGGGCCGGATCGACTTTATGTGTTTTGAGGGTTTGTTCTCTAAACGTCTCAAAGACGTCAGCTAGAAGAAGTACATCCGAAGTTAAGTAGAGATCGCTGTACTCTCCCAGGTTTCTCACATTAAAGAGCTCCCATACATTTCTAGCATGATCGTAGTCAGTATCAGTAATTTATTCTTCATTTAATCTATTGTAGAAGGAGTCCTTAGGAGGCAAGCAGGTCTCGTTCAGGACTTCCCATGACGTAACAAAATCATATGGAAATACACCCTTATGGGTCATCAACTTCAATTTGTCTTCCCCAAAGTACTTTAGCGTTTCTGGATACGAGGTTAGATTTTTTACCAACTTATCCAAGCTTGTACTGAGGAATCGGAAGCTGTCCACAAATCGAAGCTTTAGATCTCCTACATACTTGGTGAATGAGATATAGCTTTCTTCAGAGTTAGGAATTACCTCCACACGTTCACTTGTACAACCCAGCTCCTTAACAATGAAATGAGGGTCATATCCGCTAAGGTTATGCATGAAGACTGGTATATATTTAGGTGTTTTACAGGCTAAATTACATTCATTATGAAGACTTCCACGATATTCACCGCTGATGTGATCATGGTCGCGTACTTTATAGTTCTCTTCTGTAAAGGGTTTTCCACACAAGTAGAATACTGAAGAAGACTCAAAATCCTTTTGCTGTTGATCCGTAAGTTTCAGCGGGTTAGCAGCTTTGTATATATTACCAATCATTTTTGCAAGAGATGTCAGGTACAGCATAAACTTCTGAGTAGCATCAGCACCACGATACACATAGGGTTGCTTAGGAAGACCAGTTTCGAGATGTTCAACACTGGATGTAGGCTTCACGTAAACACAGAAGCTCATTGGTGTGTGCTCTTGATAAGGGGTTGTATAGGAGGTTTCAGGATCGGGTATACACGTATGGCATGGAGTGAGAATACTCTCAAAATCCGCATAGATGACATAAGGTACTTTCAGCATCCTCTCATAACTACCCTAGCAACACCATGTTGGTTACAGATTGATGTATGTTCTTGTAGTTTTTCCAGTCCACTTCGCCCGCTCTGATCATCAAAATGTGTAAAAAAGCGCTTACAGGTATAAACACGCCCATTACGTTTAGTCTTCTGGCATCGAACGAGTTTCTCAAAATTCTTTATATATACGTAGTGATGTTTTCCACTACTGTCATTCAATAGTAACAAGTCACAGTGTTCAGCTAGTTCAATGTCAACAACCTTTATCGGATACACTTCATGCTTCTCATCCAGCCTGAAAACCTTAATAGACATCTTGTTAAGCTTCTCAGATTTAGATATTTGAGAAAGTGGAGTAGGGTAAGAAACACAGCTGAAGTCATACATATCTTGAAGCTGCTTGTATTTGCTCACACGCTGCGCATTCGTCTCGATGACTTTGGCCAGTATTTTAGGAGTTATTAGAAGATGAATTTGTAATCATTCCTAGGATTCGAACCCAGGCATCCCTGTCAACTTGGAACAATACCCTGATGACGCGGCGCATTCCAAAGAGTTGATAAGTTTTTATCGCATTGTAGTATCTCTTTTCATTCAGGAGATATAAGCGATTAAAGAGTAGAAATATAAGGGCGGGGCTTGCCGGCATAGAACAAAGAAGCACATTACTTGGCATCTCTCTGTGACTCTAAGTCGCTTTATTGTTTCTACTGTTTAATCGCTTATATCTCCTGAATGAACAGAGATACAACAATGAGATAAAAAGTAATCAATTCTTTGTAATACGCCGCGTCATTAAGGTAGTGCTTTAAGTTGACACGGATGACAGGGTTCGAATCCTAGGAGTGACTACAAATTCATCTTCTAATAACTCCTAAAATAATTAAGATAAAGACGTCAAATAAACTTTGTTGCATTAACATCATTAGGTAGTTTCTCGTGAGGGCATACTTGGGTACCTGGTGTCCTGGGTTCGAACCTTAAGTTTTAAATCGCCATTATCTCGGAAACTAAGAAAGATAGAGGAATAGACCAAAGCATGTTTGATAGCTGTTATAATGTGTAATTAATTCTGTATATAATTTTTAATCAGTTGTCGCTAGTTCGAATCCCGATTTTTTAATGACTTCCTTAATTTTTCTCTGTACACTAGAATATATCACTTAGATTGATGCTGTAACTGTATACAGCTCTCTTTGGCATTCAAACTAATATTGTAAATAATTTAGTTTCTGGTGTTCTGGGTTCGAATACTGATAAAATGTAATTTAATTATAAATTTAATAACTCCTAAACTATTTAGGATAAAGACGTCAAATAAACCTTGTTGCATTTATGCTATTAGGTAGTTTCTTGTGAATGTGTAGTTAGATACCTGACGTCCTGGGTTCGATCCTTAATTTTTTAATCTTTATTATCTCAGGAACTATGCAAGGTAGAGGAGTGGACTAAAGTATAATTGATAGCCCTTATGATGGACAATTAATGCTGTATATAACTGCTAATCAGTTGTGCTTAGTTCGATTCCCCATCTTTTAATGACTTCCTTAATTTTCCTCTGTACACTAGAATATATCACTTAGTTTGATGCTGTAACTGCATGCAGCTTTGTTTAACATAGCAAACTCATATTGTAAATTATTTTGTTCTTGGTGTTCTGGGTTCGAATACTGATTCAATGGAATTTACTTATAAATTTAATAACTGCTAAACGACTTAAGATAAAGACACCAAATAAACTTTATAGCCTTTATGTTATTAGGTGGTATCTTGTAGATGTATAATTAGATACCTGACGTCCTGAAGTTGATCCTTAATTTTAAATTTTCATTATCTCGGGAACTAAGTGAGGTAGAGGATGGCACCAAAGCATGATTGACAGGTTCTGTACTGGGTGATTAATGCTGTATATAATTGTCAATCAGTTGTGCTTGCTTCGATTCCCCATCTTTTAATGACTTCCTTAATTTTCCTCTGTACACTAGAATTTATCACTTAGATCGATGATGTAACTGCATACAGATTTGTTTAACATGTCAGACTAATATTATAAATTATTTTGTTCCTGGTGTTCTGGGTTCCAATACCAATTCAATGAAATTTACTTGCAAAAATTTAATAACTCGTAATTTAATTTAAATAGACATGTCAAGGTAAACGTAAACAGAGTATCTAGTCCTTAAATATCGTTATCATGACAAATATTACTTTAAAGTACTCAGATCGAATCCCGAAGGGGTGATTTCATATATCTTCAAGCTTATGGATCATATCAGGTTCGAGTAAAGATTAAATGGTAGATGCTGATATTGGAAGCTAAAATACATTTATTAAAAGTATTACCGGGTTCGATTTAGAAGCTTAGAATCTGTGTAACTCTGGAAAAATTGCTTTTCTCGTGATTGTAGTGAAATGTAATGGTCTTTCTGGAAGAAGATGGAAAGGAAGAATTGAAAAGGGAATGAAAACATGAGATAATGTAGTATATACATACATTTAACTAAATAAGGGGGAAAATATTCCACGTTACCTTTTAAGCCTTTTAGATTGTGCTAGCTTTGGTGTAATGGCTGGTGGTAGGATTTGAATGGAACATCTGACTGAATGAGCGTGTGGGAATACTTCTCTTGTTGGTGTGACAGTATATACAGGCAGTTACGAGACGAGTTTAAACGTGTTTGATACTGCCAGACATCCTGTCTCTGGGTGTGACGTCATAAACATCCTGACTCTGGGCGTGAGGTTATATGGCTGGGGTTAATACGCGTAGAGCAATCGCATACAACTAGTTATGGTGCGAGTTTATGATTGATCTAAAAGGTTCGTGCTCCCTCTATAAATATGGTGATCTAGGGCATTGGACTTCATTGTGCTAAATAGTCTTGAGGTGTTAACATCGTGTTCTGTCCAAGAATAATCAGCTTTCTAAAGTGGTATCAAGGTGAAGAGGTCTACATTTCCCTTGAAGGATTAATACGTTATTACATCAAGAATAAAGATGAATAACTCATCGTATAAGGATATTATTCCAAGCGCTACTGGATATGCATGCGGAAAATGTGGGAAGAAGTTCCTCCGAGGTTATGACAAGAGAAGACACGAGATGAGCTGCAAGAAGCTCTTCAAATGTAAACATTGTAATGTAACCTTCAAAGATGGTTATAAGGGTCAGCGACACGAAGATATGTGTGAAATAAACAGACCTCAGAAGAAAAGAAGATTGGAGCCAACTAAACATCAGTTACTGTCAACAATGAAGGACTGTGATATGAAAGAATACGAAACTTCATTCGAAGGACGATTGAAATCGTATTTTATACGATGTGAATCACCTAAGGACCTGAATATGTATCTGCATGAGGCAAAACAACGCATAATCCAGGCTGTGCATAAATAGCTTGGTATTCACAAGAGTGTTAAAATTAATCTGCTGGCTGAGTGTCGATTTGTTAACAGTATTGGAGAACCCTGTGACAAAACATTTAAAACAAGGAATCATCCTGTTTTCCTAGAAACAGATCTGGACTCAACACTGGAAGCGAAATTCAAAAAATTGGTGACTGAAATGGAGGAGTCTCAGCTTAAGGGTAGCAACTGGGCTTTGCTTGCAGTGGAAGGACTTCGACTTCATATCAACAAGTACAACCCGTTACGAGGAAGTAGCTACATTCCACTACCGTCATCTGTTGAAGTAAGAAAAACGTGTATAAATATCCAGAACTTTAGTGATGAGAAATGTTTCATGTACTCTATACTGGCCAAATTCATCGAGAAGGATGCGCAGCGTGTGAGCAAATACAAGCAGCTTCAAGATAAGTATGACCTCAGCTGTGTTTCTTACCCTACTCCACTTTCTCAAATATCTAAATTTGAGGAGCTTAACAAGATGTCTATTAAGGTTTTCGGGCTGGATGAGAAGCATGAAGTGTATCCGATAAAGGTTGTTGACATTGAACTAGCTGAACACTGTGACCTTTTACTATTGAATGACAGTAGTGGAAAACATCACTACGGATATATAAAGAATTTTGAGAAACTCGTTCGATGTCAGAAGACTAAACGTAATGGGCGTGTTTATACCTGTAAGCGCTTTTTTACACATTTTGATGATCAGAGCGGGCGAAGTGGACTGGAAAAACTACAAGAACATACATCAATCTGTAACCAACATGGTGTTGCTAGGGTAGTTATGCCTAGCAAGGAGATAGCAATTGTACAGTTTAAAAATGTTGAGAGGATGCTGAAAGTACCTTATGTCATCTATGCGGATTTTGAGAGTATTCTCACTCCATGCCATACGTGTATACCCGATCCTGAAACTTCCTATACAACCCCTTATCAAGAGCACACACCAATGAGCTTCTGTGTTTACGTGAAGCCTACATCCAGTGTTGAACATCTCGAAACTGGTCTTCCTAAGCAACCCTATGTGTATCGTGGTGCTGATGCCACTCAGAAGTTTATGCTGTACCTGACATCTCTTGCAAAAATGATTGGTAATATATACAAAGCTGCTAAGCCTCTGAAACATACGGATCAACAGCAAAAGGATTTTGAGTCTTCTTCAGTATGCTACTTGTGTGGAAAACCCTTTACAGAAGAGAACTATAAAGTACGCGACCATGATCACATCAGCGGTGAATATCGTGGAAGTCTTCATAATGAATGTAATTTAGCCTGTAAAACACCTAAATATATACCAGTCTTCATGCATAACCTTAGCGGATATGACCCTCATTTCATTGTTAAGCAGCTGGGTTGTACAAGTGAACGTGTGGAGGTAATTCCTAACTCTGAAGAAAGCTATATCTCATTCACCAAGTATGTAGGAGATATAAAGCTTCGATTTGTGGACAGCTTCCGATTCCTCAGTACAAGCTTGGATAAGTTGGTAAAAAATCTAACCTCGTATCCTGAAACGTTAAAGTACTTTGGAGAAGACAAATTGAAGTTGATGACCCGTAAGGGTGTATTTCCATATGATTTTGTTACGTCATGGGAAGTCCTGAACGAGACCTGCTTGCCTCCTAAGGACTCCTTCTACAATAGATTAAATGAAGAATAAATTACTGATACTGACTACGATCATGCTAGAAATATATGGGAGCTGTTTAATGTGAGAAACCTGGGAGAGTACAGCGATCTCTACTTAACTTCGGATGTACTTCTTCTAGCTGACGTCTTTGAGACGTTCAGAGAGCAAACCCTCAAAACACATAAAGTCGATACGGCCCATTATTTTACCTCTCCAGGTCTTACATGGGACGCTATGTTACTGTATACTGGAATTAAGTTAGAGCTGTTACAAGATTATGATCAACTGCTCATGGTGGAATCAGGTATAAGAGGAGGTTTATGTCAAGTTTCTCATCGGTATGCAGAGGCTAATAACAATTATATGGAGAAGTTTGATCATTCGAGACCAACCCAATTTATCACATACGAGGACGCTAATAACCAATATGGGTGGGCAATGTATCACACCCTTCCTTTTGGTGGATATCAGTGGGTGTCACCTGAAGAAATCAACTTAGAAACACTACAAGAAGATGATCCTCATGGGTGCATATTAGAAGTCGACATCGAGTATCCTGCAGAACTTCACGATCTACACAATGATCTACCTTTCCTGCCTGAGTGTATGAAACCATTGGAAGCATCTACAAAGAAACTGATACCCCATCTTGGACCTCGAAAGAAGTATGTAATGCATTACATGGCTTTGAAGCAAGCTCTAAGTCATGGACTACGACTAACAAAAATCCATCGTGTGCTACAATTCCTACAGTCTCGGTGGTTGAAACCTTATGTGGAATTTAAAAACAGGCTACGACAACAAGCTGCAAATGACTTCGAGAAGGATCTCTACAAACTCTTTAACAACGCCATGTTTGGAGAAACTATGGAGAACCTGCGTAACCGTGTGGATATACGACTGGTGACCAATGAAAAAACTCTAGAGAATCTGATCGCCAAGCCTACGTTTATCGACAGGACGATATATGCTGATAATCTAGCTGCTGTACATATGACCTCTCGTCAGATTGTGTTCAACAAGCCCATATACATTGGTATGAGTGTGTTGGACATCTCCAAGACATTAATGTATAACTATCATTACGACGTGTTGTTGCCTTATTATAGAGCTGAAAACCTGAAGCTTATGTATATGGACACTGATTCGTTCATTCATCGTGTTACAACTGAAGATGTGTACCAGGACAAGCTACGTTTTCTTGAGCATCTCGATCTAGCTGATTACCCTGCCAACCATATATGTCACTCTACTCAGAACAGGAAGGTATTGGGAAAACTTAAAACAAAATCATCCTACACTTTGTTGGACTACGTCCTAAGATGTATGCCTTAGATATTCAAGGATCAATGATAAAAAAGATTAAAGGTATAATACGTAGCGCTATTAAGCAGTACATTTCGTTTGACAGCTATACAGACTGTCTTAAAACCTGTGAAATCATCAGAACGCCCATGAATCTGATCCTATCCCGAAAGCACGCTGTTACCACAGTACAAGTGAATAAAATTACATTGAATCCCTTTGATGATAAAAGAATTATTGCCGAGGATGGAGTAACTACCTATGCGTATGGACATTACAGTATTACAAACAGTGCTTAAGAGAATGTAAGTCGAAGATGAAGGTTTTCTCGTGAGTCTACAATTTTAAAAAATTAAGTTTACTCACGTGCTGTGTATGCAACTAGCAGACGTGTGATGAAGAAAGAAGAAGATGGAAGGGAAGGTGGTAACCCTGCCATTAGGAGCAATCCTAGTGCTAGTCTCAAGCCTAGATAAAAAGGGGAGAGACACCTACAACGAACTAAAATAAAGGTATGTTGACGCAAAGCTTTTCAGTTTGTAAACCATATACAGTTTATCCCTCTCCGCATTGTACAATAACTGTTTAACATATAAAAGTTTGTACGATTTAGAAAAAAAAGTATACAAATTGTTGTAACGATGGATGCGAAATGTTTATAATCTAATTACTCTCTATATTACCATGAGTACCTGTGATACTAGTTGAATTGCCTGTTAAAATGACTTAAATACCTGTGATACTACTCGAATCATGTGAAATTGCATTAACTAACTCAGATACGAATTCCTGCTCTAAATTAGAACGAGCACCTGTGATACTATCAGAATTATCTGTTAAAATGACTCAAATACCATTGATACAACCTGAATCTCTGTGATACAAATCTCTGATCGAAATTAACAATAATATCTGTGAAGCTATGTCGATTACCTCAAATACTTACGATATTACCTGAACTATCTGTGAAATACGAAGCAATGTTATAACCAACCCCTGGAACCTACCCTCCTGTAATGCTAGCTGAATTACTCTAAACGTCTGTGATACTTGAATTAACCCAAATACCTAGATACTCTCTGAATTACCTGTGAAATACGACACTAAGCTATACCCAACCCTAAAATCTATCCTCTTGTGATACTAGCTGAATTAGCCTAAATACCTACGATACTAGCTGAATTACCTGTGAAATCATGCAGAGCCATGATGCAGTTAGCCTCTGGAATCTATCCTGTGTTACTAGATGAATTAGCCTAAATACATATGATACTAGCTGAATTACCTGTGAAATCATACACTGCTATGATGCAGTCAGCCTCTTGCAATACTAGCTGAATTACTTACCTGTTAGTGTGATTGGGTTAGCTTTTCCCGTTGCAGGTCACCTTTTTCCCTTTATGGCTCACCTTTTTCGCTTTGGTGGTCACCTTTTTCCCTTTGCTGGTCACATTTTTCCCTTTACTGGTCACATTTTTCCCGTTGCAGGTCACCTTTTTCCCTTTGTGGGTCACCTTTTTCCCTTTGCTGGTCACATTTTCCCTTTACTGGTCACCTTTTTCCCTTTGCTGGTCACGTTTTTCCCTTTGCTGGTCAACTTTTTCCCTTTGTGGGTCACCTTTTTCCCTGAGCAGTCACCTTTTTCCCCTGAACGAGTCACCTTTTCCCTGAATAGGTTACGTGATGGGCATGTCTAGAACATTGACATGAAACATATTTTCATGAAGTTCTCGCTTAAAGTCGCTTTCAAGGTCTATCACCTCTTATTCCCTATCTCTCCTGTATATAAGTCTATATTCCTACTGCTACACTACCTGTCTAGCCTACCGACTCTCCTCGTTTTCCTATACCTCTCATAAAACCATACTCTACTCTCAGCCACTGTCTAGTCTAGCACCTCTCTCCGTATGCCCTGCCTCTCATAAAGCGTATTCCCCCTCCTGCCCCCTGTCTAGCTGAGTATCTCCTTGGTTTCCTATCTAACATATATAAAACACATTCTACCTTCAACATCTGTCTATTCTAGCATAGGATCTCTCCCGTTTTCCCTATCTTTTCCCATATAAACGCCTACTCTGTCATTCAGACCTTCCTGACTAGCCTAGCAGTTCTCCTCATATTCCCCTACCTCTCTCATATAAGACGCATTCCCTACTTCAACCCTGTCTAGCCTAGTATCGACCCTCGTATTCCCTATCTATAGCATATAAACGCCTACTCTATCATTCAAAACTCCTATATCGCTCATATAAAACGCCATATTCTACCCTTCAAGTCCTGTTTAGTATAACATCTTTCCTTGTATTCCCTATCTCTCTCGTTTAAAGCGTTTCCCTCCCTCCTTTAGCATCTGCCTAGCCTAGCATCAGCCCTGGTATTCCCTATCTCTCCCCTATAAACGCATTTTCCTCCTTGAACCGTCGCATCTACCCTCGTTTTCCCTATCCTTTCCCATATAAACGTAAAAAACTGCGCCAGCTCTCTCTATATTTACCTACTCACGTAAGCTAGGATAATTAATTATAATAATGATTTCAACTCTTACTATTGCTACTACAAGCGAATAGCTCTTCCAATTGTTTGCCAATTGGTATAAACTCCCCTTTATTTTTAATCTAATTTAAACTTCTAGCAACAAATAACCGAGTGTATTATAACTATATACTGGTAATCACCAACCTCCTTGACGTAAATATACATTTACAAATTAATTTGCTCTTTTATTTCAACGTTAGTTACTTTAGTACTGTTTTTATCATATTATTTGCTCTATTTAACATTTAAAAGTCACACATTAAACATTAACCTATCGTTATTGTGCTATTTGAATAAGTTTGTTATTATTTAAGCCTGTTAACTATCTTTTTAACCTTAAAGTAATTTTGTAATTAATATAACTAACTTCTTAATAAATCTATTTACTTAATTTATTATATACCTTAGTAAATATTTTCCACTTTTAGCTCAAACCTTACAAACATTTCTTTGTATCACTTTTGTTGCTAACAATAACTACTTAAATCCTGTAATAAAATTCTATTAATTATCTATTCTAAAGTTCAACTTAAATGTTTATCACTCTATATTTTAAACGTTATGTTTAATCACTGTGTTTATAATGTTTTATCTTCAATATTTAAACACTCAGTAATAACTTCTACTTCATTTATTTCTTATATACTTAACTTCAATATTTGTTTTCTTAATTTCACTAGCTTTTACTATGCCACTCTCACTATTGGGTATTTTATGCCAAACTTCCTTCCTTCTCATTTTCCCCTTCACTTCACTCTTTCAGTCGCCTTCTCCTTCCTAGGTCCAGCCGTTTGCTCCATCCTCTCCTTCAATCCTCCCTCACCTCCCGGTCCTCCTTTCCTGCTGTTTCCTGCAACTATTCCATCTCAGGAAATTATATACCAAATTGTTTGGTACATCAAACAGAATTGACTGAGAGCAGGACAACGCTTTAATAAAAATGGTTAGAGCCAGTTTAGAAAAATAAAAAATATGAAAAATATAAAGCGTTTGGGTGTGGGGATTTTCCTGAAAATCTGCGTGTTGCAACCTTGGAAGACGCTGAA
Organism: Deroplatys truncata; assembly: GCA_030765065.1. Lineage (NCBI taxonomy): Eukaryota > Metazoa > Arthropoda > Insecta > Mantodea > Mantidae > Deroplatys > Deroplatys truncata. The sequence goes on from CM060982.1 coordinate 6,036,673, forward strand.
CTAATGTAAAGTTGGTATTTAACCGACGTTTCGTTTTAGAATTATCCTGTTCACAAATAGACGGCCCGATGCACACACACATAAACAAACACACGGACCTTTTCCTTAAAATGTTTAGATTGGAAGCAGAGAGTCTCAAAACACCTTGTTCCGGTGTAATCTTGGTTTAGAATTTTTGGGTGAAGTGCAATACCACTTTCAGTTAGTATGGGCAATTAGTAGATACTGTTAACCGCATACTGAAATAAGTATATTCAGAGCTTAGTGACTCTAAAACTGTAGCGTACGGTTATAAATGGTACTTAAAACCGCTTAAAAAATATGCACTACAGAAATGAAATCCTTTTTTTTTTTTTAATATTTACGAGTTGGACATTTATAACCGTTCATTCTCAGTACTCTACCTGCATCATTTGCTTTATAAACAATACACTTCGCGAATTCATAACTTTGATAAGTAAATGGTATTATTTCGCGCTTATTCCCAATGAATGCTCTAATTTGGTTATAGCTACCTTACATAAGCTTCATGTTTTACTTAGTTACAAGGGCTGTCCCAGAAGTACGCGACCTAACAAATAAAACACAAAAATTGTGGGTAAAAACGTCTTTACTTCTCTACATGTCTCCTTTCAGCTCGATACACTTTTCCCAGCGTTGTTCAATAGCTTCGATACCCTGTTTATAGTGAGAACCGTCGAGTTCTGCAAAATATCCATCAACTGCAGACTCCACTTCTTCATTGTTGGCAAATCTTTTACCACCAAGCCATTTCTTCAACTTTGGAAACAGAAACTAACATAGGGGACTAAGTATGGTGAATAGAATCAATTCGAAGTTTAACTCATTGATTTTGGCCATAGCGATAATGGATGTGTGAATTGGTGGATTGCCTTAATGAAACAGATCTTTCTTTTTCGCTAAAAGCGGCCGGTTTTGCTTGATTTCATCATTCAAACGCCGCAATAAGTTTGCATAATACTCGCCAGTGGTTACTTTTCCTTTTTGAAGATAATCAATGACAATTATCCCACGCGCATCCAAAAGCTGACGCCATGACCTTGCCTGCAAATGGAACTGTCTTCTTCTTCTTTGGAGCCGATTCTCACCTTTCAATCCACTGTTTTGACTGTTCTTTCGTCTCAGGTGTGAAGTGATGGACACATGTTTCATCCATGTTTAGGAATGAATGAAAAACTCCGCTTTATGGCATCGAAACATCGCCAAACAATCGATTGAAACATTCTCAAAATGCTGCTTTTGTGCCATTGTGAGTAAACGCGGCACCCATCTTGCGCACAGCTTTCTCATGTCTAAATTTTCAGTTAGTATGCAATGTACAGCAGTTTTTGGAATGCCTACGATGTCTGATGTCTCGCGCGCTTTCAATTGACGGCCATCCAATACAATTTTGTGGATTTGCTTCACAATTTCTGGCGTGGTCACCTAATTTGGTTCGACCACTGCACTGTTAGTCTTGGCAGCTTGTACGGCCACGCTTAAACTCTGCCACACAATACTTTACTATTGTAAACGAAGGAGCAGACTCCGCCACAGTAGAATCTAGCTCAGTTTTAATATTAGTTAGACTAAGACCTTTCAAATGAAAGTATTGTATCACAGTTTTATCCATATTTACAAATTTGCTGACAGCGTTCACTATTGATGGCTGCCAAACAATTACTAAACAACAACATCGTCAAACTTCGAATTTAAGTTTTATAAGAGTGCTACTTTCTACCGTATTCATTTGTTTGAAACAACAACCGCTATATATACGTCATGTCAGGAGTTTCTGGGACTGCCCTCGTATCTGTGGAAAGTGGTAATCGAAGTGCAATGGTTTTACATTTTCTTAATGGCACCTATATAGAGGAAGTATTAGATTCTACCAAAGTTATGTTGTGATCTACCGAGAAACAAATATTAATTACAAGCTACTTCACAGCTTTCAAGAACAAATCCCATTTTATTTTCAATGCTTTGCATACAAAAACTAAATCTTCTGGCCCATCTGGACATAACTAACACTTACACTTTAGCACCCAGGAAAAAAGTGCGTTCCTCCAAGATAATAATTTTGATATCTGTTTTCTCCAAGAAGCTAGTACCTACTTATAATTTGGATTCTGTCTATGATTACAATTATAAGTTAAGCTAGACTTACATGAAAGAGGCACTACTATTACGTACCGGAAGGGCCTTCACCTGTAGAATTTTCTTCGTCCTCCGTGGACTAGTGGTACCGTGCTAGCCTCTAGTTACCAAGGTTGCGGGTTCAAACCTGGCGGAGGGCGATGGATTTTTCGGGCGTAAAAATCCTTAGCATGGCTTTATTCGGAAGGGAAGTAAAGGAGGTGGTCCGGTGTCATAGATTTACGGCACGTAAAAGGATCTCAAGCCTGATAAAGAGGCCTCTGAGCAAAATTACCGGTCTTTCACGCCCAGTATAGAATGGACTATAGTAGTTAAAGAGCGTCCATAAATAAAACACAGTTTAATTTGCTGCAGAACTTTCAGATGGATCCCTATGGTCGGATATGATCCGCAACCTTAGATGCAACTTTGTTAGTGTACACGCAGGTACACAACATAGACACGAGTGAGAGTGATTCCTTCAAAATGATTTAACCCCACAGTTATTGGATGGCAAGGAATGCTTCCTCGCCGGTCACTTTACTTGTACGCTGCATGTTAAGAATCAAAAAGGTGCGACTCAGCTGATGCTTGGGAAATTAAGTATGGCAATAATGTAGAATTCCTTTGTTCCATACCTCCCTGCATCTCATATAGATTGTATTTATATGTCTGCGGGAGTAGCTGCATTATATACATCAAATTTTCGTTCTCCCTTTGGCGTTTAGCCACCATAATGCCGTAATCTGCCAACTCCAACTTGCAAATCTCGGTCCTGAGACTGCCGACCGGGGATACTGGCAGCTTAATAATTCCACAGAAGTTTTGAAGCAGTTTAAGGATAAATGGCACCAGTTATACTCTTTCTTTCAGAAGTGTACCTGAAAAAGTTTTTGGCGGATTGAAACTACTAAACCGGTGATACGTGCCTTTGTAATACGCGGGTATTTTGCAGGCGCGGAAAAATTAGCTGTTTTTCTACAATGGGACCTGTATACGAGGCAACGAGAGGGTTACGATGTGAATGCGGAGGTCAAGCAGGTGAAAGAAATTGTTAAGCGGAAACAACTACAGCACTTACATTTCTATAAAGTTCGAGCTAAGGCCCAACTCACACATGCCGAAGAACCGTACTCCTTTTATTATTTTGCGAAGTATGGGAAGAAGAGGCGTCCAAAATATCCATATACATTTCGAGATGCTACCACTGGAACTTCATGCTCTGGGACAAGGGCTCGGCTTCAACTAATAGCTTTGTTTCGAGAGGAACCAAAAGAAGCTCAGAGAATATGTGTGCTGAGCGTCATCTGTTTGCAACCATCAATATTCTCACCGACCCATTGCTGAATGGAAAGTGCTATATGCCATTATGCAAGCGAGTACACACATGTTTTCGGGTCCTGATGGCTTATTCTTGGAATTCTACAGAAGTTGCTGGCCCAATATCAAGTATACTGTGATGGAAGTTTTACTGGAGTTTTGGTAAACAGCTTGTTTTCCCGGCACCTATCATTTCGCTCCCAAGATCTCTAGGGCTAACACACTGAATGATTACTGACCAATAACGCTGTTGAACGCCGACTATAAAATCTTTGCAAAAGTGTTGGCGAACAGAATTAAAGGGGCTTATGCAGAACTCTTACACTGCAATCAAACGGCGATGTCCAAAGCGAATGTTATTGTTACGCTTGTTTAACTGCGTGATTTATTAATACACCTCCGAAGAGAACATCAATTGACAGCTTTGATTAGTATTGATTTCCAAAAAGGCTTTTGATGGGGTATACCATCTGTATCTCAGGAAATGCTTAAAGGCAGTGTATCTCACTGTGTATATAATTACCGTTATTAAGGGTCTCTACAAAACAGCCAAGTCTCAGGTGTTATAGAACGAATGGCTCTCCATCGCGGTACTCGTGAAAAGATTAGTGCTTCATGGGTGCCCGTTATCAATAGGACAGTTTTCCTTTCATTAAACACTTTGCTCCAGATGCTGCAAGACACACTGCGAGGGGTCACGTGTGCATTGAGCAATTTACTGTAACCGTTTATGCTGATGATGTGACCGTTGTAGCTATTGATAACCATGAAATTCCTGCTCTACCCGTGAGCAGGATCTGTATATGAGGATGTCGGGTGCAGTGTTAAAGCAGCAAAATTGAAGCTATGGTAATGGGAAAATGGTCGGGGCCGATCCATACCTTGGGAATGTAACGCTGTATCACTACACGGATGCTTGGTATTTCTTTCAAATGCAATATGGAAGAAACTATTGTTTTTAACTGGCGAGAAAGGATCAACCATTTACGATATTCCTTGTTGTTAGAGAGGAAACGGAATGAATTTGCTGCATCGCATTTTTTACCTATATACCTATGGCCTCAGTCAAATTTGGCACTTAGCACAGATTCTGCCGAACAGATACATAAGCAATTCTTAGGTTACTTTTTATTGACTGGCAAAGTGTATAATGTGAGGAGGTCTCAACTACGCTCAACATTCTACCAAAGGCGGGTGTGGATTAGTTGACATCGCAAAGAAATGTGTGGCATCATTGGGAAAAAACGCTGTCCAGTCATTGTAGGAAGGGTTCTTCCATCGATAAAGCGTTCTGGGAGGAACAAGTTCATAACCTTCATATGGTAATCCAAGAATTCGAACTCACCGTAACTCAAATTCAGAGCATTATGGACACAAGCGATGAGATCTCAGCATTCAAGCGTACCCGGAACCATATCGCCTGTTAATTCTGTTTCTTTTTGCCCCCAAGATTGGGGAGGAACACAGTTGGGAATGGAAAATTATTCGGCATAGTGTATTTTGAAACATGTTCCAACCGCTTGGCAAGAAAGAGCCTATGAAGTCTTAAACGCGACCATACCGACAGTAAAAAAATTCTGGCGATATGGATGAATTCAATCTAAGCAATGTGCATTCTGCTGAGAAATTGATATAATAGAACACCAAATTGCATCCTGCTGCAGATTGATGACATCTGGATGGTGCTCTGGAACTACATAGTAGAATGGTGCCTGCCGCGCTCCGCTATACCTTGGAAAAGCCGGAATTTCGCTGCAGAATATTGTCCTCCAACATTGTGTGGTTTGGTTAGTAACGGGAAGGTTACACTGGATGTTTAAAATAAATGTAGGCAATGTGGCAAAGAGGGTAGACTGGTTCCGCTTCTCAAAACAGGAACAATCAATCTGGATGGAAGGTCCGGATTGATCCGCTCGCTGCAGCCCTTTATCTCCCGTTTTGAGGTTACTAACTAATACTCTTGTACCGAAACCATACCATAAACCAAAAGTTGCGTACCATACAAGACCTAACAATCATTAAGTAAATAAATGAATTTCCTGTTTTTCCTGCAGACGTTTGATAACTTCGATGCAAACTGGAACATGAAGGTAACTCCATAAATTAGTAATCAAATTCGAAATACGAAAACGTTGGTTTACTCATTTCCGCACTAGATTATAAAATCAGTGGAAAGTGAAATAATGATTATTTAGCTTATCAATAATATAGGCTATGAAAGAACATTTTCTGCGTAAAAAAGATACTATAATTATATTAGCCGTGTAAGAATGTTGTACTCAATTTGCAACTGCAGACTGTAGGGGTGCTTGCTGCTACAACATTTTCCACATTTCTTATTGATACGTCGTTTCTTGTTTCCTTCGACGTTTCTATGCAGAATATTTCATTACACACTAAAACAGATCGGAATGGTACACATTGTTTCTTACAAGAAGGAACGGAGGACATCCAAAATTTTAAGAAACAGGACAGCATTTAGTTTTGCTCTCCTGCTGATTAAAACTACTACCTTCACGTTCTACGAAGTCTTAATTTACCTTTACTGTTTTAATACTATTAAAATGTCGGAATTCTTGATGTACTAATATGAAATACCATGTCATAAACTACCCACTAAAGAATCACCTCACAGAATGAAGTTTCCACACAGAATTGTCACAGTAAGATAAAGTACGTAAACTACATCGTAATTCAACATTATTAAGAATGACCGCCAGCTGAAAAAGTCTGTGTTGTTTCTAAACCAGATCAACTGTATAACAAAATAGCACCTCCCATTGGACAAAAAGAGAGAGCCTAAAACCGGAGATCACAAATGCATCATTTATTATTATCGGTTTATTTGTAGGCTACAATCATCTCTCTGATATTGAACTTGGGTTATAAGATACAAAATAGAATTACCATTCTTATTTCAATGTAATGGATTCACGGGGTTAAAGCAGTAATTTTCTTAATAAAACCTTTTATGTCTGAGTGCAATAAGAAGTTAAGACTTAAGAGTTTTTAACGTAAAACTGCTCATTCATAAAACCTCGTAAGTCCTTCTTCCAGAATAAAAGGGAGACTTACTAGTTTTTAAGGTAACATTTAAAGGCCTAGAAAAATACGAGGTTTACGTTTTATTAAAAATCAACCTTAATACAGCGTTCAGACTTACGAGGTCTTAAACGACGATAGAGCATTAAAAATTCTAATTAAAACACACAAAATCTCAAAATGGACCAAAATCAGACTTACGGGGTTTTAGAAGTAAGCCGACGATATGGGTATGGACATTACCGTATTACAAACAGTGTTTAAAAGAACGTAACCTGGATCACAAGATGATTACTTTCTCAGCGAGTCTACAATCTTAAAAATGAAAGTTTGCCCATGTGCTGTGTATACACCACCTACTGACAACTGGTGAAAAAAGAAGAAGAAGATGGAAGGGGAGGCGTTAACCCTGCCATTAGCATCAAATCCTAGTGCTATCTCAAGCCTGGATAAAGAGGAGAGGCGTCTACATTTACAATGCTTATCTAATGAAGCAATGATTACCAGATAAAGCTGCTGTACTTGGATAAAAATGTAACCTTATAAAACAATAAAGCTGCCTAAAACGATATAATATCTCCTCAACCATGTTAATGGGTTAGTTTATACTACTTCTATATACCTTCACCGTAGCCCTATATACTGTTTAACCCTCTCCGCCTCACACACTAACTGCTTACTATATAAAAATGTGTTGTAACATTTGATAAGAAATGTTTATAATCTAATTACTCTCTATATCACCGTGAATACCTGTGATACTATCTGAATTACCTGTTAAAATGACTTAAATACCTGAATACCTGGCTGAATCACATGCAAACTAACTTAAATAGGCCTGATTCGAATCGCTGCTCTGAATTCTGTGAACACCTGTGATGCTAACCGGGTTATTCTAACTACCTCCGATACTAACCTAATTACTTGTTAAAATGACTCAGATCCCTTTCATACTAGCTGAATCACATGAAACTTAATTAAATAGCTGATCTGAAATATCGTCAACACATGTGATACTACTCAGATTACCCTAAATACCAGCGATATTAGCTGAATTACCTGTGAAATCATGCACAACTATGCTGCAGCCAAACCGTGAAATATGCTCGCCTGCTGAATGTTGAATGGTGCTCTCCTGGAGAAGACTGGACATAACATATGCGTCAACACTAACCTCCCTAACACCTATCAACACCTATCATTGTTTTCCCTATCTCTCCCATATAAACATATTCCCCTCTCCTTCAACTCTCTCTCTCTCTCTTAGCATAGGATCTCTCTCCGTTTTCCCCGTCCCTCCATATAAACGCATACTCTACCATTCAAACCCTCCTAGCCTAATACCTCTCTCATATAAAAACACATATTCTAACCTTCAAGTTATGTCTAGTCTAGCACCTCCCCTCGTATTCCTTATCTCTCCTGTATATAAGCCCATATTCCACCTCCTTCAACTCTGTCTAGCCTAACACCTCTACAACATACTCTACTCGCCAACCTCTGTCTAGCCTAACACCTCTCCAGGGTTTCCTATTTCTTCCATATAAACGCATTTTCCTCCTTCAACCCCTGCCTAGCCAACATCTCCCCTCGTTTTCCCTATATTTTCCCATATAAACGCAAAAAAGTGTGCCACCTTCTCCTATGATATCCTGCTGCTTTACGCTTATTAAAATGACGGTATTTATAGCATTGGCCAAATAGTGAAATCCTGAACAGTGTGGTCAAACCTAACATCATCATTGTTAATAAGAATATCTGTGAATTTATTTTCAAAATAAACTGTTACTTGAAGTTGGCCATTTAAATCTGCACGATTAATCTCTGTATCTTCATCAGCATGTAACTCTACAATACATAAATTGGTTTCATTTGCACTTTCTTGGCTAGCATTACTGTACACGCCATATTTAGAAACAATAATTTTCCCATGAAATTTTGGGTGCGCTTTACTAATGTGAATAGCTACGCATTTTCCACAATACTTGCATTGATGATTGTTTGTATTTACAACTGATGATGATGTGTACTAAAGTGTTTATAGCAACGGCTGTACTTTAACATTTCAATATGAAAACTCACTAAAATGATCGTAACAAACCCTAGGGATCCATCCGTTTGACGTCTCTTTACAAATAATCTTTGAGCCTAATGAAAGAGAAAACTATACCATAAATCACAAATTCTTGTGTATCATGCATAGAATGCATTTATATGCATACACACGAGTTCTTTCCTTTTAATCCTAAAACAATTTAAAGTCCCCAGAATCGCCCCTCTATGATGAAATTACCAACATAGTTTCTTGTAACCACCCATTTCAGTTCCAGTAGATGAAACCTCTCAGCCGAATCATTATAACCTCACACATGGACAATGTTGGAAAAAAGGCATTTTCTGCAAAAGTTCCTGGTTACATAATGCACCTCCCTTTGTAATCAGTTTTCTGGAAATCTCGCGGTATTATGCTTTACATGCCTAATTGCTATTCATGCTGGCAACTACTGTCTTTGCTTCACGCTTGGTTGCGAGCATAATTTCCGGTGGTAGCGTTGATGGTCAAAGAAGTCACCTTGAGGGCATGAGAAACAGCCATCGGCTTGTCATCTCCACTCCTTTAAGGCTTAGTAAATCAGCTCGCATAGCAACCTGTCTTACCTCTTTTGTTGATTCCGATACGGATGCACGGCATTCTCTCATGCGGAATACAGAATAGTTGTGCAATTAACTTAGACATTAACATATTTGAAAATGCACACTCTGCAAGAGATAGCCGTCGATAAGCGGGTTTACCTGCATTTTCCTACAGCTAGCTTTTATACAAACTTCGGAATTTATTGCTTCGATGGGCATTATGTGTACAAACTTGCTTTTCAGTTACCACAGTAAATCATGTCTCCCATTTCTGGATGGTACGCCGCAGGACCATATTGGCTTCTGTACACCCCAGGCTGAACATGTGGTTCGGGCCGTACCTGAGGATCTGGGTATGGAATACTATCCGGAGGAATGTTTTTTAAAAATTAACTTGCAAAAATCCCATGTTAGAGAATTTTCTAACCGTAAAGCAAAAACGAACATTCATTAAGGTTATAATTAAAATGCAGACAAGTATTTTATGTAATATCTTGAAGTAAATTAACTTAAAAATGAAAAGTACTGATTTATTAATGTTGCTATGAATAACTTAGTATATTAAGAAAAGGAGCACAACATTTGAGATTCATGTTAATGTTCCCAAGTATGCAAAATTCAATATTTCAGTTTGAAAAAATACATATTGTAATTTTAAGTAAACATGTTAGACAAATTCAAGATAAAAAAGCAGATATGTTACATTCACATTAGTTTCTCTAACCATTTTCAATAAACTATTATATCAAAAGCTTATTCTTCTAACTACTTAATTTTAATCAATACAACTATTTGTTAAAATGCTTTTATTACATATCTCCTTGTAACTAAAAGGGGATTGAGGGAATAAAGAAGGCTTAAGGGACAGTCAATTCTCTTCAGGGTGGGTCGCTATGTGTTTCGACATTCCATTCTTTTTGCATGATCATGAAAAAACAACAAATAACAACCTCCCGATTCAGAAAAAACATAAGTATTTGAATATGTAAACCAATAACAACGAATATCTTGGAGATGGTTAAATCCAATAAAAATATTTGACATCCATAAATGGTGCAATTTAACGAGATGTACATTTTTGTACCTCTTTGTCCACCTCTTACGGTTTACCAGTTATGCAAAAGGCGTTGAGATAGAAGAAGACTTCAGAAGGTACTCCCAGAAAATTCAAGTCCATTTGTTATGAAAATGTCTTGAACATCTTGTACTTTAATAAAAATCATTAAAACCTTTTTCGAAAAATCAACATATTCGAGAAATGTTCCATAAAGGGTGTTAAAACCTTCCTCTCACATCTTTGGAAGTTGCAGAACGTAAATACGAAGTTTGGTATTTGTCGGACTCTTCGTTTTTCAGCTATGTTGTTCAAATCCACACACCGACGTATCTAAAAATGTTTTTTGGGTTCAGGGGTCTCAAAACATGCATTTCCGGTGAAATCTCGACATTGAATTTTTGGGTGAAATACAATACACTCTTATTGTTAAGTGCGTAATGGAGAAATTAAAAAAGTAATGTAACATACGAGCAGATTTTACTTGTATAGTCCAAATATAGTACTTTTCCAAACAATGATACTTAAAACGGAAGTATTAAAGAATCCCATTGGCTAATTCGTTTGCGCCTACACTTCATACTAATGAAACTGCTTATTTCATAACTTGGCAGGCTTAAAACTTCACTTTCAATGCTGAGCAAAGCCAAAAAGTTGAACCTCTGTTCTAACATGGAGTTTCGAAACCTAGTTTTGATTCACTTAAGGTTTGAAATTACCTTTCTCCACAGTTTTTTGTGGCCATAAGTGACAGGTAAATTCTTAGAACGACCTCCATATTAGGAAAACAATTCTTAACGTTTTTTTAGGAGTTATACATTTATCACTCATGAAAAATGACTTTTTCATTTCTCTCATCATCGTTTTAAAACTCCTGGTAGAAAGCCTTGAAGTGAATAATTTCATTTTCCAACTAATCATCTAAGGCATCAGCTCAGAAATTATGGTTCGCTAACCCCCGGGGATTCGCGGAATCTTCCAAGGGGTTCGCCAAGCATTTTCCCTAATGGCGGTTTTATGGTTGGATTATTATTGTGTTTTATTGTCATTAACATTTCCAATTAATGTCATTATAAAATTAATTTGGCAATAATGTGATATGTAATTTAAATTATGCCATGGAAATCAAGATTCATAATCCGTTTTCCAACAACACACAAGAGGGACATGGCAAAACCGCGTTGCACGAAGCAGATAGCAGCCGAATCAGCCATCCATTCAAAGCGCTGTATTTATGACAAGCAGAACTTCGTTAGCGGCAACCAAACATTCAGTAACAAAGGAAGGTTCAGATTTGTTCCGGTTAAGAGTCCTCTCTATGTTCCATCTACCTTTCTACAGATGAGAGTCAGCAAAAAGTATGTTTTTCTGTTGATGTCTTTCCGATCTGTTTAAGGTTTTCAGACATCATTTCTGAAACTCTGTTCCCTTTTGGTGGTACGTACAGAGATCATAAAACATGCTGAATTTGACTCCAAATAGAATTTTTACAGATATGATCCTGCATTAATTTCTGTCCAGAATTCTCCATGAGAAATGTTCAAACTCCGCCTCAGAAAATGAAACGCCAATCGACTAAATAAATAACAACAAATCCAATTGCTTAACTTTCTATTCTATTTCGCTTAGCTGGTAAATTTAACAGTATCTGTGTACCAGGACAGTTTCCATTCACATATAAAATGGTAAATTGGTTGAAAAGTGGATGTTTGTAAGATAAACAGGGAGTAGCCTTATCGGGAGTCAGTGTTGTGTCAACATCAAGTTCTAGTGGTGTGCGTCGACCGATGAAGGTGAATCATATGTAAAGAAAAGAATGTATAACAATAATATTTGCATTAGCATTGAATTTTGATATACAGGTGATGCAGAAGACCACAATGTGCAATAGCAACATTCTTACTAAAACCTCTCCTTAAGCGACATTTAGTAATTTTTTCACTGGCAAAGCTAACGAGTGGAAAAACTATTTAACCTGTTTTTCACCTACCTCAGTGACAATGACAATTCTCTGGAAGCGTCTTATCGTGTCAGCTACAGAGCTGCTAAAACTGCGAAACCTCATACTATTGCAGAAGTTCTAGTGGAGTGCATGCTTGGTGAATCTTTAACTAAAAGGTCAATATAGGTACCATTGTCTGAATACACAATCAATCGCCGGATTAACGACATGTCAAATTATGTTGAAAACAACATTTTGGAAAGAGTCCCCCTTTTGCGATTAAACTTGACGAATCGAATGATGTCAATTTAGTCATTCTAGTACTTTTCGTTCGTTGTATTAATGGGGAGTCTGTAGAGGTGGAACTGTTATTCTGCAGACCCTTGAAAGAGAGAACTACCGGAGAAGGTATATATAACTCAACCAACGAATGCTTCTGTGAAAACGGTCTCGATGTCTTGGGATTTGTAAAGATTGTGCAAAATCTATGACAGGGTGTTAGGTGGAATTTGTTGAGAGTGAAATCGGTAGCGCCAAATGCTTCTTGGACACATTTTTGTTGCATTTACATTGTTTGTATCGAAACGCATGTCCAGTGAATTATGTGTAGCAGATAATGCAGTGTACATTTTTAAACTTATTAAGTTCGTCCTACTGATTTTCGAATTTTAGCAACTCTGTGAGGAAATGGAAAGCAATTATGAGTTTATTGACTCACATGGAGGTTAGGTGACTATTTCGAGGTAGAACTGTTTGCAGATTGTATGAACTCAAAGAATTTATCTTTCCCTTACGAGTCCCAGTTTTTCCAAAGCAAAGTGCTTGGAAGATAAAATCGGACTTAATAATTTGGCTTATTTGTCAGATTTTTTCCCACAAAAATAAGAGGTTTAAATTGATCTCTTCAAAGGTCAAATACAAACATATATACCGTGCAAAAACGGTATTGAATCGTTCATTAAAAGCTTGCCTTTAGGGAAATGGTTTAAACACTAATCCAAATTAGTGCTTTGGTTCCCTTCACGATTTCCTATTATAAAATCAAATTTCTTTGGAAGAAAATGTCAAGAATATCATTAAAAACATTTAAGGGGACTTGAAAAAGCTTTCCGAGAATACTTCCCTGCTCTGTCAAGTCCAATTGGATTGTATTCTCTGTCCAACTGGATTCACAATTCTTTGGAAGAGACAACAATTATGCAATCCACATTACTTGGCAGTGAAAAAGTGATTTTCAAATACAGAAGCGTTATAAATCTTTGTCACTGATAGTTTTCTGGTTAAGTTTAAATATGGAGTTTGCAGTGCTAGCGAATAAAGTCATAACAGCTGTATTACCTTTATCGTCCACAAATTTGTGGAAAAAGGTATTTTCTTCATAGGCCCATTTAAAATAAATGAAGAAACAAAAACTCTGCGAAAATGATTTGAGAGTGTATTTGGCTTCTGTGATTCCTGACTTCAAGGTTCTGTGCAATGTAAAGCAGGCACATGTTTCTCATTGAATAGAGAAGAGGTAAGTAACTTAATTCTATAATGAAAAGTTGTAGGTTAAGAAAGGTGTAAAATATGTTAATATCGCAGCTAGGCCTACGAATTATGTATGTTAAGTCATAACTAGGCATTATATCATTTGCTTAGAATTTAATTATTTTCATGTCTGCAGTAAGCACGAAAGTTCAAAAGTCAATGGTTCCACAATTTAGTTTTTTGAAAGGGGGTTCGCGCAATTTAGATATTTGTGGAAGGGATTCCCTGTTCGAAGAAATTTGGGAACCGCTGTTCTAAGGCATTGTTATACATTACCACTAAGTTTTGAACTGTTGCAATTATCTCTTCACCAGTGTGTCCAACGTGCTGAGAAACCCAAAACGGGTGTCAAGTATGCCTCAAACTTCTACCTCTGTGAAGATTCAAATTTATCAATGGCAAGAATGAAACTCTTAGATGGAAATTTTATCTGATTGGGGTCAGCTCAGCTTCTGGTGCTTGGCCACAGTCAAGAGTAACAAACACTCTTTTATTTTGCACTTTTGCAGTGTTTCACTCTCAAACTCAGTGCATTCAGATAACTCCTCAGCTTTCATCTCCTCATATTCTTCAAAGCTATCCCCTTTTGTACCTCTGAAGCTTATTAGCCAGTACTGAGGTATAAGAGGGACCACAATATGAAAAACCAAGACAGTTTTTATTTTAATCTATTCAAAATTGAATCGTTAAAGCACCTACCTACTCCCTACCACTGTAGGACACGCTAAAGCGGAACTCGTCCGAAAAGACTACATTTTGCCACTCAGTATTCCAGTGACGGTGTTCACGTGCCCATTGGAGTCGGAGGAGCTTGTGATTTCTGGACAATGGATGCCGAAGTAATGGCTTGCATGCAACCGGTTCAACCTGCAGCAGACGGCGACAAACCATTGATGCAGACAAGTTCACACCTGTTGCAGTACTTCAGCGTCGAGCCAACACTGTGGATGAAGCTCTACGGTCCGTTATGGCCATGCGGACAAGATGACGGCCATCCCGTGCTGTGATCATGTTCCGTGGTCCAGTACCCGCTCTTCGCTACGTACGACCATCATCTATCCACTGCTTCCATACACCCATCACTGTCGTAGCAGCAAGCCCTGTACGAGCCGAAATGTCACTATGACAAACCCACTTCCGAAGACCTATCATTCTGCCACGTTCGAACTCACATGCCGATATGGCTCCCTTTTACGTCGACGAGGCATACTGGCACTGACTTTATTGTTTCCACCTTGTTTTTCAACTCTGCACTGGGCGCAACACTGACTTTGTCGGACTGACACGAGAGGGCTCTACTTGGCCTGCGTATACCCCATCTCTCTGCAAACCTAATCACTTATTGCTTGCTCACTCTTCTACACTTCCACCAAGTTTGGAGTTATTTGGGAAATTCTTTCTTGGTGTTGCAATTTTCACAAACGGCAGTCCATCCATCCGTCCGTCCGTCCTTTATCTACCTATCTGTCTGTCTTATTTAATCTAATCCAATCTATGTAATCTATCTATCTTGGTGCAGGCCACTTTGTGGTGCGGACCCATAGGTCGCGCGTAAATGCGGTCCTAGCGTACCGGTAATGTTGACTGTAAGTTACAGGGGTGTACAAATGGTATTCATTTACGGATTGTGGTTGTAAGGGAAATGAAGTGCATTTATCAAAATAAATTATGGTACTAAATACGACTAACGAAATCTGTTAAGATTCGTCAAATTAAATGAATATCGTGCAGTGCAAATTATTTATTAGTTAGTATAAGAGCATTTCAAAAAGTATTACTGTTACATTCCTAATCCTTATTTTTTATCTTTAATTAAAACTTTGGCTTCTAAGAATTAATAATTTTTAATATTGTACCTCAGTTTTCTGCCTCTTATCAATACCCTTTATGGCCAATGTAATTAGATTTAACTGTGGAGATTTGTATAGTATAATATATAGTTCTAGTGAACAAAGCATGTATCATGTGTGTTCTCCTTGATTTCTTAGTTTAGCATTATTTTTCCTCATTGCCACTAAATAAAATACTGGATGATAGGGATGTGAGAATACCGTGTATTACCTGCATTTACAATAAAAATTAAAAGTGGGTTTCAGTGTAAATAAAGCAGTATTAAGGGGTTGACTATACAAACCCCCTTTTTACTGTTTTAAAACAGTACTGCTGCTGATACATGATGTTAAAAAACTAACATACATTTTTAATGGACCTTCCGTTTTTCGCTGTTTCACATTAATTTCAGTTAGTAAACGTGAGATAGCACCCTCTGACACAGGCCTCAGTGCTGTCTTTCTTTTTTCTTTGAGTTTGGCTGAGTTACTCTTGTATGCTGGTGTATCCCAGTGTTCGCGGTGGAGGATTTTAGGAACGTCAAGCCAGATAAGGAGAACGTCAGACCATCCACCTGTAGCCAAAGATGCGTTCCCAGCTGCTGCGGGACATCACCTAAATCTAAAATATTGCCATCTAAGACTCCATTTAGTCTTTCAGGAAGACTGGTCTAATAAGATGAGCCCCTACAAATCTCGCACCATACATTTGCTGGCACTGTATGTACGTATCAATCAACAAGAATTGTGATGTGCCCAGTACATCATGTTGTGTCCATTTACACCAACAGTACTCGTGGAGGTACTTCCATTTCAGCACACCACTTTGCAAATGAAATACAGCTGTATTTTAAGATAGCTTATAATTGCGTTCCATAAGGTAATTCTGGTATTAAAGTAATTTTCTGCTAACGACTGCACAAATTCTTGTATGGATACGCCCTTGAAGTTTCTATAAATGTCTTTTTGTGTCGTAAATCCACTGTAATTTTTTATGCTCTCGTGGGATTTCCACGAAATAAAGGACATCCTCCTGACGTCCATCAGCGACCGCTTTAACCTTGGGCACAGGAAAAAATCGTACAGTTCCTTGCGGGCTCAGTTGCACTATATGCGGCGGAAGATTAACACCGTTCTTGAGTGTTCGTGCAAGAGAAAATTTTCTCAACCCTCACCAAATATCTGTACCATCACTGTGGATTACGCTACTGATGTAAGACGCCCTCATATTAGGGATTCGTCTAGAGTAATGAGGTATTCTTTTCAAGATGCCTAAAGAATAGCGAAATAGACATTATTATTATTATTATTATTATTATTATTATTATTATTATTATTATTATTATTATTATTATTATTATTGTTATTATTATTATTATTATTATTATTATTATTATTCGGATTATGAACAGTATATGGGCCGTAATAATACATATGCTTAGATTGATGTGGGAATCAAAGTTCAAGTGTTCAAAACCCAAGGTATTGAATAAACCAGAAAGCGAAATTTAATTAAACGAAAATAAAGGTAAGTAAGTACTGAGTTTTAAGTAATGGTCTTATGGCAAGTATCCAATCTTCAGCTTTGGGATCAAAGATCCCCACCATGGTTGGAGAAGCAGTGGTACTTGCCAACGCGGACGCCCGGTTTCGATTCCTGGGCAGTTTTTCTTTAACCCGAATCATTCTGTATCCTCCACAGAATGTGAAAGTGTAAATGTGGGAGTGAATGTTAAGTGTACATCATCCGTTGCTTCTCAACTAAATGTTCTCGATATGACCATAGAAGTTAAAGAGGCAGAATGATTTTTGTTGTAATCTGATGTGTTACACTCAAATGATTTTCTCTGTCCTTTATTGTTTAATAGTAGATATACGAACTATCTTACGAAAGTTTATTTTTCGATCTATTTCATTTAATCGAGATAAACCGTTGCAAAGATAGCTACAGTACACATTTCATTATAGATACAAAGTGAATAGAGAGAGCCAGATCTTTAAGAACTGGAGGTTATATGCTGCCCTAAAATTTCATAATCTTTCCATGCTACCGCGAGAAACAACTGCAACTCAACAGGACTTTAGAAGAATGACAATGTATTGAAGAGTTCGAGTCATTAGTAACGGACATATCGTAAATGTCCTATGTAAAGGGTAGTTTGGGGTGGGGGATTTTTTTTTAAATCCTCGTATCGCATCTTTGGAAGATACTGAACTTGAATGTCAAGCATGGTGTTTATCCGATTTTCCGTTTTTGAGTTATGCTATTCAGAGGCGCGCGTCCACGCACACAATGATCTTTATCTAAAAATAATTTTCTATTCAAGGAGCCCCAAAAATGGTATTTCGTTAAAATCTGGGTATGGAAGTTTTGCTTGAATGCAGTACCTCCTCTACCTTCTACGTGGTACATGGCAGAAAAAATAAACAAAACATTTATATTTTTGTCGTAAAACTCGGAATCTATGTTCCTATTTAGGGTTACTGGAAAACAGCTCGTATGCATTTCTCGAGGTATCATTTGGCAAAATTGATCTTTCTTTCAGCTTAACAAGATTGGACTCGGGAAGCTTTAAAGAGTGCTGAAATGCAAATGGCAATTTGTCAAAGCTTTCGCAAATAAATTCAAGACATTCAAGTGTGGAAGAAATCCACATGAAGATGAGCGGGAAAATATGTTTCTGTAGCAAGTAAAGGTAAGTTACTGAAAAAACGTAAACTGTCTGTTTCTCAGTACGAGGCCCCAATTAGAAGGCAGAAATACACTTGCTTTTCCAATTTACGTTTTAAATACCGGTACGCATAAGAATGAGAAGTGCTTACTTATTATTATTATTATTATTATTATTATTATTATTATTATTATTCATACAGATACTTTTACTACACGGTAATTATATTATCTGAACAGGTGTTTCCGATTCGGAAAGAAATAAAAACAGGTAACTCTGTTTAGATTTTTAGTTCTATGATTAATATCTGAACACGTGGTCCTCATACTGAAAAGAAAGTCTGCATGTGTATATATTTAACTCTGATTAAAATTAAAACTGAAAACATGTCTCGTTCTCAATGTTATAAGTATAATATTGCTTAAATAATTGTGTGTAATCTTTATAGGAGTACAAAATCTTGAATTCATCGGTCCAAAGATCATTACAAACATCCATACTTGCAGCCGCAATACCAATATCTCAAATTTTGTGAGCAAATCAGCTCATCATGTGAGTGTAGCAGAAAAAGCCTTGGCAGGAAGTTAAAAAAAACTCCGTGTAGTTTCAGTATCCACAAAAATTTCGCCACGAGAATTTTCTAGAAAATCCTCCACCCCAATTACTCTTTATATTGACCAGTTTTCTAAAGCTTTGATTTTCTAAAAAAAATCGCTCATGCGATTTTCATTAAAGTATCATATATTAAATATATTTATTTACATTACAGGTAAAACGTATTTATTGAATTTTATAGAAATAGACTGTGAAGAACTCATCAATCGGAAGGAACTTGTTATAATCTTGTATATCTGATATACGTTAAGCGATAAACGAAAACGTACTAAACAAAAATGCAGATATACCATTTCTTAGAAATAACTTCTTTGTTGCGTAAGCAATTTCCGGGATATCCGCTATTAATACTTGGAGTCATCCTCCGTGGTGTAGTGGTTACCATGCTAGCCTCCAGTGTCAGGGGTTGCGGATTCAAACCCGGTGGAGAGCGATGGATTTTTGCGGGCGTAAAAATCCTTAGTATGGCTTCCTTTGGAAGGGAAGTAAAGCTGGTGGTCCCATGTCGTAGATTTACGGCACGTAAAAGAACCTCGAGGCTAACAAAGAGGTCTCTGAGCTAAATTGAATGGGACGCTAAGGACCACAGCAGTTAAAGAGCGTCAATAAACAAAACTCAATTTAATTTTTAATGGTTGGAATTGTTTACACGTTTGTCATTCGGTTTTCATTTGTTTCTCGCGATATCATGTAAAGAGTAGCAAAGTTTAAGGCCAGCATATAGTGTCCAGTTTTCTTAAGCGTTTAACTATCGCTGTTCCCTTTGCACCTACAACCAATATGGCTGCTTCTGCAAAGCCATATCTAGATTAAAATGAAGTAGGTAGAAAAATCAACGTTTCGTAATAATAGTTTGAATATCCACTAATAAACTATAGAGTGTAGAGAAGGTCATGTGAATGTAACACATCAAACTTTTACCAAGGATTTGGAAGTCTATTTAGTTAACAAGATATTTATGCTTGCATATGTGATGGCGTGAAAGAATAACTGCATGTAAAAATTTTGTGAATTCTTCAATACAGAAAACAATTTTTGGTTCTAAGAGCACTGTTGCATGAAAAACAGTAAATCAGTTGTATTAAAAAAAATCTGATGTGTTACACTCACATGACTTTCTCTACTCTTGTAAAACTATTTTTACAAACGCTCATTCTCCATATGCTTCATGATAATCGAGATATCGAGATGTTAATCTTATTGCTAATTTTCTTGTAGATGCAAGGGGAATTGGTAGGCTTTAAGCGATAGTCAAATATTTTAAGAGCTGGTTGCTATGTGGAGTATTCCATTTTCTTTGCGTTACCAGGACAAAAAAATCTGATGTGTTACACTCACATGACTTTCTCTAGTCATGTACAAACTATTTTTACAAACGCTCATTCTCCATATGCTTCATGATAATCCAGATATCGAGATGTTTATACTTATTGCTAATTTTCTTGTAGATGCAAGGGGAATTGGTAGACTTTAAGTTATAGTCAAATACTTTAAGAGATGGTTGCTATGTGGAGTATTGCATTCTCTTTGCGTTACCAGGATAAAAAAATCTGATGTGTTACACCCACATGACTTCCTCTACTCATGTACAAACTATTTTTACAAACGCTTATTCTCCATATGCTTCATGTTAGTGGAATTATCGAGATGTTAATCTGATTGCTAATTTTCTTGTAGATGCAAGGGGAATTGGAGGTTATAAGCGATAGTTAAATCTTTTAAGAGCTATCTGCTATTCGGAGTATTCCATTCGCTTTGCATTACCAGGATTAAAAAAATGAATAAGGAATTCCCATTTGAGAAAAGGTATAAGTATTGAAAAATTTAAGGGAATAACAAGCAATATCTTGAAAATGGTTCACTCAACAAAAAATGTATATGACATAAATTGTATATTTTAACGCGATCTACATTTTTTGTGTTGTAAAATGTTGTCTATCTCTTATGGGTTACCAGTTATGCAAACGTAGTTCACAAAGAAGAACACTTTTGGAGACTTTCCCAAAAAATTCAAGATATACATTTTATTTGTCATGAGCGTATCTTAAATATATGATATTTTAATCAAAATCGTCAAAGCCATTTTTGAGAAAATTGAAATTTTCGAAAACGTTTTCATGTAAATCGTAATCTGGGTGGGGGATTTTCTTGAAAACCTTTGTGTCGCATCTCTGGAACATACTGAACCTAAATACCAAGTTTGGTGTTTATCCGACTGTTCGTTTCTGAGTTATGGTGTTCAAAGACAGACAAGTAGTTTATATAGGAGATTCTGGCACAATTTTTTTTGCGTTTATATGGAAAAGGATAGGGAAAAAGAGGTAAGATGCGACGGCTCACGGAGGAAAATGCGTTTATATAGGAGAGATAGGGAATACGAGGGCTGATGCTAGGCTAGACAGGGGTTGAATGAGGGAAATGCGTTTATATGGGAGGGATAGTGAATACGGGGGACCGATGCTAGGCTACACAGGGGTTGAAGGAGAGAAATGCGGTTAATATGAGAGAGGCAGTGGAATACGAGGAAAGAAAGCTACGGTAATGAGAGCTCCAGTAGAGAATGCGCTTATATGTGCGAGGTACGGAAAACGATGATAGGCGTTAGGGATCCTGGTTAAAGAAACTGTAATACTAAGAACCGCATTATTCATTAACTTTAACAACAAAAGGTCTAAGTATAGATCATTTGTATGGTATTCGAGGAGAGTTCTACAGTGGAAAAATCCCCTAAGTCAGTAGTAGGAGAATGGGCATACAAAAATCACTTAATATGCAGGACTCTGTATGCATATGTAAATGAGGTCTCCCCCCACCCCTTGGTACCGTTTGCTTGCAGCTGATGGTCATAAATCTGGTTGAGTTAATGGAAAGCTTGACAGGTAAGCAATTAAGGTTGTCAATCACCTGTCAAAATGAACAATGGGTATAATAAATTATGCTTTTGTAACAAAAGCGAAAACGTTATTCTACCCACCGCATATCGTACACAGCAGCAAGCCTCCGTTAGCCGCATTGTTTGACGAACACGTGCAAAATAACAATAGAACAAGCTGGACCCTAGATAACAAAAGATTGATTAACAAAGGGAGCATATTCTATTGTATCCCTTTCCATTGTCCCGCACACGTGCACTTAGGAAGTCCACACCTGCAGTATCCCCCTCCCCATATACCTAGTCATGTCTTTGTTTGAACGAGGGAAAGTCAGATAGATCAGTTTACCTGCTAGACCATAAATTCCACCACTGCTCGACCGGACATCATGCCGCCCTCAGTGCTTTAGGCTACTTCCCTCCGAGAACAGCAGTGTCTTCACGAAGTCCTACGGGTACACCCGAACATAGTTATACAAGCTCTCTGTTTATGCAGCTGACTGTTTTCAAACAGGGATATCAAGAATGTGTTTAAATGTATCATTACCTATATTAAACCCATGTGTATACTTAGATATCCTAGCTCAGTGTTAGATTCTTACTGCAATCAAACAGTTTAATGTTTTAATTGCTAATGAAAGAATTGATACTTTGATAGGGTAAAACATTATTATATCATTATCGTGATTAACGAAAGGGCGTTCAGAGGTCCTAGTTCGAATCTTACCCTGCGAAACTCTAATAAGTAATAAATATTAAATTACGGAAACATGCACGGATAGATTAAAATGCATTTAACAAATATAATTTAATTGTTTATATATCATTACCCTGATTAATGTAGGATATCCTTAGGTGCCCAGAGCATCTAGTTCGAATCTTATCTAGAAACTCTAATGCTTAAAGAATATTAAATTATGGAGGCATGCACAGGCAGATTAAAATGTATTTAACAAATATAATTTAATTTTTATATGTCATTACGATGTTCTAATGCGCGGTATTCTTAGGACCCGGAGGTCCTAGTTCGAATCTCAATCTGAGAAAGTATAATGCTTAATAAATATTAAACTAGATGAGTATGCGCAGTCAGATTAAAAATGTATTTTACAAATATAATTATTTATATTAAACCCTGGAATACACATTGGTATCCCAATGCCTAGACATGGTTCTTTATTTTCTTGCATTCTATCTTGTTCGTTCTTCTTGATATGCATGCATCCATGCATTCATATATACACATGCACAGAGCTATTACACATACATATACACTCATGCACTGAGCCATTACACACACATATACCAGTGCACTTGCAGATACACACACACTCACACCTCATACGTATACAAACATAAACACACACACATACACCAACACTCTTATACACTCGAACAGCCACGCACGCACACTCACACGCACGCATACACACACTCACGCGCATACATACACCAGTACACTTACACACTCGCACACACAAGCATACACCATACACACAAATTAACACACACATACACCATACACACAGGAACACTCCCACATGCACACCCACGCACACACGCACATACACATCCGATAGCATTGGGAATTTTTGCCTTTACAGAATTCAAAAATCTTTCTCTCATTTCACTGCAACCTACAAAAGGTAATTTCTTTCAGACTACCACCTTCACCTGACTTTCATCCCAATGCATTTTTAATAGATCGTGTAAAGAAATTATGGAGGTATACTCTGAGAGGCAGAGAGAGCGAGAGAGAGAGGGGGAAATGAAGCAAGTAGGGATAGAAGTGCTGAGGGCCTCTGTGCTTGCTCAATAGGTAATAATTCCATTGCGTGAAATAATGACGTGACGTGTATTCATCCCCACCATAACGATAGGCTGACATAAACAGAAGGATTTAGATTGCTATATAAACAGCTAACGACGCATGCTAGAACCGTTTTGAGCTTATTAACTCTACATTTAAATTTTAGAGAACTTCAAAAAGTAGTGCGAAGTGTTTTTAATTTATAAATAGGTGTGAGTCATCGATTCTACACGCATAGCATTCATCAACACGAAACTATGCAAGGTGAGTGAGTTTTTACATAACTATACAAAATCACTATTGTCTTTTACGATGCATTTAGTTTTGTTTAAACGATGCAGTGCATTAAGGCCGAATTGCTGCATGAGTATCATATTTTTTTAATCTGAACTTTAGACTAAGATGGATTTCTCTACACATTCATTCTCCATTAACATTCACACGATTTTCTCTACTCATTCTTTGTTTCTCTACAAGCTCATCCTCCATTAGTATTCACGCGATTTCTCTACTCATTCTTCTTCCATAAACATTCATACGATATTCTCTACTCATTGTTTGTTTCTCTGCAGGTTCAAATTCCATTAACATTCTCACGATTTTATCTAACTATTCTTTATTTATCTACACATTCATACGATTTTCTCCACTCATTCTTTGTTTCTATACACACTCATAAACAAACTTACAAAACCTTTGGTCATATAGCAAAACACACACTTTAGTTCTAATATAAAGATGTATAACTTGTATTTCAACTTGAAAAATGCATTCCAAATAATAATTCATGACCAATGAGTGTTACAGATTGTTTAGCAGACAGACTTAACAAGATGGCTGAAGACCGTAGTTTCCTACCGACTCAGCGAGTCCAAGATCTCGAAATAGGTGTTACATATAAGATAAAGTCCTTAACGAGAGCTCAAACAAGATATCAGGATCGTATCTTCGCTAGAGGATTGTCAGGTGTTCTTCCCTAGCGCTATAATTCGTTAAATGATCAAGAGCTTGCAGAAATACCTGGAAAATGATACATTGAATATAACGGTATGGCAGAGATAGGGAAATTTAACACATGTAAATTGTCTTTTGTAACTGCAGCAAAGGTATGTAGAAATGCCAAACTTAAGTATATTGAATGTTCTCCTATTTTACTATGAAAAATATTCATAAATAACAGCTGACTCGTTGATATTACATATAAAGACACAAAAAAACACATGTTATAGAATTTTACAAAAATTCACGAAATCATATATATCACATGTTTTGAAATTAGTTATATCTATCGCATTGAAATTACGACCGACATCCGAATGTTTATACAAGTCTTTTATGCTCCATTTTAGGTGTACACTACCAAACAATTTAATTCTTTTCCGGTTACCTTTACTTTCCAAAGAATGTTTTCTAAGAATTTCTCTGTGCAATGTTTCAGACGGTGCAATAAGGGGAAGAACAAGAGTAACAGCTTTTCAGACCTGCAAAGTAGGCTGACGCTGTTGGAGGATAGAATAAGTAACATCGAGACATTCAGGTCGTTAAGACGCGCGTGCCGAGACGTCTACAGCTCGAGAAGACACAACGTTATGATAGGATTCTTCTATCTTCCAGTGCTTATAGTGAAAAACACAGACAAATTTGTATACATGACAATTCAAGATTGAGATATAATTCGAGAGAGTCTTACTAGATTCAACGCATTCCTCCAATCGAGAAAGCGCCCACGAGTGGAATATTGTGAAAATATTGCTCTCTCTTATAATATTGTTGCTTATATGCAGGTGTCCGAAATGGAATTTTTGTATACTAATTTATATGATTGTGAAATAGTTTTAAATAGCGATGAAGTATGCAGGCTAAAATGACTTGAATGGTTTATAGATTACCATTTAGGTAACATAGCAGCTGCAAGTGTAATGCCATATGCTGGAACATATGGGAGGAAAGTTGTGGGAGGAAAGTGATGGAAATGCATGATAAATAATAATAATAAAAAGAATGAAAGAATGCCTTTACATAGTGTTTTAATTCATTAAAAGTCCTTACATTCCTAATGAAAAAATAAATCCTTACAAGGATTACTTTAAACTATAAACTGCATCACATGAGTTAGAGGCTTGTATGTAAATAGTTTATCATGAATTATTAAACAATATAAGGAGGTCTGTACAGAAATATTTGCACAAGATTGATTTTCTCTTCTGATGTTGACACAGCCATTTACAACTTCCTCTGGTTGATGAGAGCAATCTATAACAACTATAGCAGCAAATTTAAGTGATCCTTTCTCTTCAATAAAGGGCAATTCTCTATTTCGTAATAGGGACCTCGGTACAATTTCGAGTTTCCAAAGTCAAATCTCTATCGCGATAGGGATAACATTCACTATTAAGATAAAGTCTCAAATTAGCTAGTTACAATGATCAAAAAGGGAACAGATTTAGTTGCATTGTTTGATCTTAAAGTTAGAGCATCAAAAATGACAAATCTCGACTTCTTAATTTTTAGATGTGGTGGCGTCATTCCAGGTAAATGTTTGCAGCAAAGCAGCTTGAGCAATGGAGATCCATGCTCTAAATGGGTGAACACTGTCTTATCCAGCTTGGCAGTATTGAACATTTCAGCATCAGAATGTCGAATCACATGAATTCTCCACTCAATTAGTACAGGTTTAACAGCAGCATTCTCATCATCCTGAGACGCTATAATACAGTTTTGTTTTTAGTTTCCTTGGATGGAATCAGTACCAACACCGACTAGCTACTGTGTATAAGCTTTGCAGTAGTAGCTGCTCCATTAGGTACAGTAATACTCCCCTCGATGCATATATAACTTTAACTAGGTAAAGTATATAAATTCTCAGCTTGACAAGGGATTCTAATCTCGTCGTTAGCTTCCAGAGCAGGTGTATTATACGGTAAAAGCACATGTTCCTCGTCTTTAGTGATCTCGTCGTCAAATCTCGCCGTCCCGTTAACTCTGGTGATGTCCATGATTATAGTATTCTAAACCGTAATGCCTGAAGAAACCTTTGATTAAATGTCGTTAACATACTGGTTGTCAATGGTAGAGCATGGAGCGGGCATCGAATCAATTCATTATTATATACTCGAAGGCTCTGATTTCTTCTTCTAAAATCCAGTGGCACTATGCTTATGTCATTGATTCTAAAGTCAATGCTATTGTTGTTATGCTCTCCTATACGAAGGATGATTTTCTCTATTAAGAGGGTGTTTATGAATGGAAGGTAAATTTGATTTGATGATTCTTGTGAAATGTATATCCAAGCGTAAAAGATGGGAAAACTCATAGATCGACTGTCCTCTTTTACTATCGAGGAAGGAGACTGATGCAATACTGCGCTAGATTCGTATGATGCTCAACTTATATATATATATATATATATATATATATTTATATTCACCAGGAAATCAGATTCAGACAACTGATTAGCTAGAATAAATTTGTCACTGAAGACCCAGAACGTTCCTATAGAACAATCATTGGAAAAATCAATGAAATTGATATTACTGTGATTAACGTTAGGAATGGAATATAAGCTTTCAGAATTCAATAGAGCAACCTAACGATGACCCTTTGGATCTATCTAAGGAGGGGGATTCAGTTATGTAGCAAGAGTAGATTCGTTGACATTGACAGCGATAGTATATCTCATTGTGATAGAAATCGCAATCACAAGTGACCGCAGATGACTGAACTGAAATTCTGAAGTCTTTTAGTGTTATGCGGGTCCTTAAGGCCTATGAGAGATCTTTCTTAACTTTTTCGCTGGTTTCTCGGTTCCGCAGATCACGCTATAAAGCCATCCAGCTTTAACTTCTGAATAATCTCGCTAATCGCATCAGAAAAGACATTGTTATCTGTTGTATGGAACATCATTAGCAACCTTAGCAAGTCTACCAAGACATTAGGATCAGTGTAGCGGAATAGCATCTCCTCAATATTCGCTTTGGATATATCCTCTAATCTTGGTAAGTTGACACTAGAATGCTTGCTTTCATTGTTGTGTTTATTCCGAGTTTGCTCATTCAAAGAAACTGTTCTTATTGATTCATCCATGGTAGCTCTTGATGTTGTTTTAGGATCACTTGAATTGGTTCCAAGTACTGTACATCTTGAATCCCGCTCTTCAGAACTTGAAGATATATCAGGATCGCTTTTGGGGATTGTAGTCACTACACAGCTGGTCATCTCTTTACAGCATCTTCTCCTATGTTGCTTGAGTCTTGAAATAGTTATGTTTCTTAAAGTTCCCTTGCATATGCAGCACTTAACAAAACGATTCTTTCTCCCTTGGGAAACATACGAAAATCAAGATTCCCGTAAATTGACACTAACTGAGCATCTTTATGAGTATTCATGTTCAAGCAGCATATATCAAGTAGTCAAAGTATACTCTAGATGTTGAATTCGTATACAACAGGAGACTGAACTATTATTCGATATTTACGTATTTATATATGATGTGAGGCTTTGAGATATATAGTCATAACCAATTTAGACCAAACGATATATTTTAGTACTCACACATTAATGTTGCAATTCTGTTAATTATAACTATTTCATTAAGTGCACGCATATTCAAGTAGCATTAAATGGATTCATACGTGCAGGAGTACAATTTTGCTTGCTAGCTAGCACTAAGAATGTGCAAGCTGAGTGAGATACGGGTATGGCTAGGTCGAGTCTGATGCTCATGAATTCTACTTTAGTGAAAATGATGTACATATCTGAGAGCTTTTAGCGAGAGTGAGTCACCTTTTTGCGTGAGTGTGTCACTTTTTTGCATGAGTGGGTAACATTTTTTGCGTGAGTGGGTGAACTTTTTGCGTGAGTGGGTCACCCTTTGCGTGAGCTGGTCACCATTTTGCGTGAGTGGGTCACCTTTTTGCGTGAGTGAGTCACCTTTTTGCGTGAGCGGGTCACATTTTTGCGTGACTGGGTCACATTTTTGCATGAGTGGGTCACCTTTTTGCGTGACCGGGTCACCTTTTTACGTGAGTGGGCCACCTTTTTAGGTGAGTGGGTCACCTTTTTGCATGAGTGGGTCACCTTTTTGCGTGACCGGGTCACCTTTTTACGTGAGTGAGCCACCTTTTTAGGTGAGTGGGTCACCTTTTTGCGTGAGTGGGTCACCTTTTTGCATGAGTGGGTCACCTTTCAGCATGAGCGCGGCACCTTTTTTGCGTGAGTGGGTCAACGTTTTGCGATAATGGGCCACCTTTTGCGGGAGTGAGTCACCTTTTTGCGTGAGTAGATCACCTTTTTGCGTCAGTGGGTCACCTTTCTAGCATGAGAGGGTTACGTGATGGAGCTGACTAGAATTAGCGTTCTAGTATTGTCAGGAAACAGCTTTCCATGACGTTTGCGCCTAAAGTCACTTTAAAAGTCTAACACTTGAATAGACAGCGAGCAATCTGGCTTCACCAGCTTCATTTTGCCGCTAAAATAAATCACCCTTAATCTATTTATATGCTAATGAATGCAATCAATGACAAAGTATAAAAGAACAATACACTAATACAAAATCAATTAATATACTATGACAACTAACGAGGTTAAAGTCGCAGGAGGTTCCGGTTTAATTAACTCTCTCATTAACCGGCTTCCATTTGAAGCGCATTTACCTGGATACAGATACTGAGAACCTGGTACAAAGCTAGAAAAAAGATTAAACAGAGGAGACCCTGGAATC
This sequence comes from Deroplatys truncata, assembly GCA_030765065.1. Lineage (NCBI taxonomy): Eukaryota > Metazoa > Arthropoda > Insecta > Mantodea > Mantidae > Deroplatys > Deroplatys truncata. The sequence goes on from CM060982.1 coordinate 6,065,848, forward strand.
AAGTCATTAGATGAAGGCGTGCAAACTTCACGTCATCGCTTACGCTCAGCATAAGTACTTTGGCCCGAGAAACATTGCCGAGAAGATCTGGGCTGAAACGGCGTGGAAAAAAGTGCAATCATCTGATGCTACATTAGGTGAAAACATGGCAGCGAAACTAGTAACAGCAATTATGAAGGGCAAGGTAGCTGTTGGTGCTGGATTCAAGAAGAACGAGGAGAAACGAGGAGAATTTTTACCTCTCATACCAATTATTGGAGCTCTAGGTGCTGCATCTGAAGGTGCAGCGCAAATTGCTACAGCTGTAAATAAAAAGGCTGCAGATAAACAACTAACCGAAATGATGAGGCATAAGACAGAAATTGAGGGAAAAGTGTGTGTTGGCGCTGGGTCCAAAAAGAAGAAACGAGGAGGATTTCTACCTCTCTTGCCAATTATTGCAGCCTTAGGCGCTGTCGCTCGAGGTGCATCACAAATTGCTACAGCTGTAAATAAGAAAAGGCTGCAGATAAACAACTTGCCGAAATGATCAGACACAACAGAGAAATTTAATCAAGAGGAAGAGATTTTCGAGTAAAGAAGAATAAGGGGAGGAACACTGAAAGGAAGAGGGGGCAGATCAAGAAAGGGAATTAAAAAACCTTTGGCAAACGGAAAAAGCATTGAGTAACATAAATCCCGACTTGCATACCCAACGTTTAAAAATTCCTCGTTTTTGACTACACGTCTTCTTTATTAGCTCAAATAATAATACTATCATGCACCCTGAGATTAAATATTCTTTGACTATTGATTTTTCCAATGATTGTTCTATAGGAACGTTCTGGGTCTTCAGTGACAAAGTTATTTCAGCCAATCAGCTGTCTGAAGCTGATTTCCTGGTGAATATATTTAAGTTGAGCATCATACAAATTTAGCGCAGTATTGCAACAGTCTCCTTCCTCGATAGTAAAAGAGGACAGTCGATCTATGAGTTTTCCCATCTGATATCTCTAGGATATCATATTTCACAGAATCATGAAATTCAATTTATCTTTCATTCATAAACACCCACTTCATATAGCAAATCAGCCTTCGTATACGAGAGCATAACAGCAATATCATTGAGTTTAGAAACAATGATATAAGCATAATGCCCATAGGTTGTAGAAGAAGAAATCAGAGGCTTTGAGGATGTAATATCGAATTGATTCGACGCCCGCTCCATATTCTGCCAATGAAAACCATGTGTTAACGTCATTTAGTCAAAAGTTTCTTCAGGCATGGCGCTTTAGAATCCTATAATCATGAATATCACCAGTGTTACCGGGACTACGAGATTCGACGACGAGATCACGAAAGAAGAGTAGCATCTGTTTTACCGTATAACACACATGCTCTGGAGGCTAATGGCGAGGTTAAAATCCCTTGTCATGCTGAGGATTTATATACTTTACCTAGTCGAAGTTATCTATACATCGAGGGGAGTTACCAAACCTAATGGAGCAGCTACTGCTGCAAAGCATATACAAAATAGCCAGTCGATGTAGGTACACATTCGATCCAAGGACTCTTATAACTGTATTATAACGTCTCAGGGTGAAGAGAATGCAGCTGTTAAACCTGTACTAATCAAGTGGAGAATGCATGTGATTCGACTTTCTCATGCTGAAATGTTTAATACTGCCAAGCTGGAGAAGACTGTATTTCACCCATTTAAGAGCATGGATCTACATGCTCAACCTCCCGTGACGCAAACATTTACCTGGAATGACGCCACCACATCTAAAAATTAAGAAGTCGAGATTTGTCATTTTTGGTGCTCTGACTTTATGATCGAATAATGCAACTAATAATGCAAGGTCATTGTAACTAGCTAATTTGAGACTTTATCTTAATAGTCAATGTTATCACTATCGTGATAGGAGATTTGACATTGGAAACTCCAGATTTTCATCATTGTAGGATATGTACTCAAGCTCTTATTATGAAAAAGAGACTCATCCTTTTAATGAAGAGAAAATATTACTTAAATTTGCTCGCATATTTGTTATAGATTGCTCTCATCAACCAAAGGAAGATGTAAATGGCTGTGTCAAGATCAGAATAGAAATTCAAGCTAGTGCAAACATCTCTGCTCAGACCTCCTTGTATTTTTAATAATTCATAATTATGTATTTACATACAAGCCTCTGACTAATATGATGCAACTTATATTTTAAAGTAATCATTGTAAGGATTTATTTTTCATTAGGAATGTAAGGATTTTAATGAATAAAACACTATATAAAAGCATACTTTCATTCATTTTTGTTATTATTTATCATGCATTTCCATCACTTTACTCCCCCAAATCCACGTTGCAGCATATAGCATTTCACTTGCAACTGCTATATTACCTAAATGGTAGTTTATAAGCGATTCAAGTTTATTTAGCCTGCAAATTTCATCTCTATTTAAAAGTATTCCACAATCATCTAAATTAGTATTAAAAATTTAATTTCGGACTCTTGCATATAAGCAACAATATTATGAGAAAACATTATTCTAACAATATTCCATTCGCGGGGACTTTCTCGATTGGAGGAATGCTTTGAATGTAGGAAGAATCTCTCGAATTATATCTCAGTCTAGAATTGTCATGTATACAAATTTGTCTGTGTTTTCACTATAAGCATTGGAAGATCGTAGAGGAATCCTATCATAACGTTGTGTCTTCTCGAGATGTAGACGTCTCGGCACGCGCGTCTTACCGACTTGGGTGTCTCGATGTTGCTTATTCTATCCTCCAACAGCGTCAGCCTACTTTGCAGGTCTGCAAAGCTGTTACTCTTGTTCTTCCCCTTATTGCACCGTGTGAAACATTGCACAATGACATTCTTAGAAAACATTCTTTGGAAAGTGAAGGTAACCGGAAAAGAATTAAATTGTTTGGTAGTGTACACCTAAAATGGAGCATAAAAGATTTGTATAAACATTCGGATGTCGGTCGTAATTTCAATGCGATAGATATAACTAATTTCAAAACATGTGATATATATGATTTCGTGAATTTTTGTAAAATTCTATAACATGTGTTTTTTGTGTCTTTATATGTAATATCAACGAGTCAGCTGTTTTATTTATGAATATTTTTCATAGTAAAATAGAAGAACATTGAATATACTTAAGCTTGGCGTTTCTATATACCTTCGCTGCAGTTACAAAAGACAATTTCGCATGTCTTAATTTTCTCATCTCTGTCATACCGTTGTATTCAAGGTATAGTTTTTCAGGTATTTCTGCAAGCTGTTGATCATTTAACGAATTATAGCGCTCAGGCAAGAACACCTGACAATCCTCCAGCGAAGATACGATCCTGGTACCGTATCTTGTTTGAGCTATCTTTAAGGACTTTAACATATATTTAAGACCTATTACGAGATCTGGAACTCGCCGAGTCGGTACGAAACTACGCCCTTCAGCCACCTTGTTAAGTCTATTTGCTATGTAATCTGTAACAGTCATTGGTCATTAATTATTATTTTCAATGCATTATTCAAGTTGAAGCACAAGTTATACATTTCTTTATATTAGAACTAAAGCGTGTGTTTTGCTATATGACAAAAGGTTTTGTACGTATGCTTATGAATGTGAAGAGAAACAAAGAATGAGTGGAGAAAATCGTATGAATGTGTAGATATACTAAGAATAAGTAGAGAAAATAGTGTGAATGTTAATGGAAGTTGAACCTGCAGAGAAACAGAGAATGAGTAGAGAAAATTGCATGAATGTATAGAGAAACAAAGAATGAGTATCGAAAATCGTATGAACGTTAATGAAAGAAGAATGAGTAGAGAAAATTGTGTGATTGTTAATGGAAGTTGAACCTGCAGAGAAACAGAGAATGAGTAGAGAAAATTGTATGAATGTGTACAGAAACAAAGAATGAGTAGAGCAAATCGTATGAATGTTAATGGAAGAAGAGTGAGAAGAGAAAATTCATGTGAATGCAAATAGGGGATGAACGTGTAGAAAAACAAAGAATGATTAGAGAAAATCGTTTGAATGTTAATATAGGATGAATGTGTACAGAAACAAGGAATGAGTAGAGAAAATCATAGGAATTTTAATGGAGAATGAATTTGTAGAGAAATCCATGTTAGTGTAATGTTCAGATTAAAAAAATATGATACTCATGCAGCGATTGGTCTTTCATGCACTGCATCGTTTAAACAAAATTAAATGCATCCTAAAAGCCAATATTGATTTTGTATAGTTATGTAAAAACTCACCCACCTTGCATAATTACGTGTTGATGAATGCTATGCGTGTAGAATCGATGACTCACACCTATTTTTAAATTAAAAAACCTCGCACTACTCTTTGAAGTTCTTCAAAATTTAAATGTAGAGTTAATAAACTCACAACGGTTCTAGCATGCGTCGTTAGTTGTTTATATAGCAATCTAAATCCCCTTGTCCATGTCAGCCTATCGTCATGCTGGGGATGCTTACACGTCAGGTGATTATTACACGCAATGGAATTATCACATTTTGCGCATGCGCAGAGGCTCTCAGCACTTCTATCCCTACTTGCTTCAATTCCTTCCTCTCTCTCTATCTCTCTCGCTCTCTATCTCTCAGTGAATACCTCCATAATGTCTTTACACGGTCTATAAAAAATGCGTTGGGATGAAAGTCAGGTGAAGGTGTTAGCCTGAAAAGAATTATATTTTGCTAGATTACAGTGAAATAAGACAAAGTTTTTTGAATTCCGTAAAGGAATAACCTCCAATGCTATCGTGTGTATATGTGCGTGTGTGCGAGTGTGTAAGTGTAGTGCTGCATGTATGTACGTGAGTGTGTGCGCGCATATGTGAGTGTGTGTGCGTGCGAGGCTGCTTCAGTGTGTAAGTGTATTGGTGTATGTGTGTGTTTATGTTTGTATACATATGAGATGTGTGAGTGCGTGTGTGTATCTGCAAGTGCATTAGTATATGTGTTTAATGACAATGTGCATGAGTATATATGAATGTGTAATGGCTCTATGCATGTGTATATATGAATACATGGATGTAGGCATGTCAAGAAGGACGAACGAGATAGAAAGCAAGAAAATAAAGAATCGTGTCTAGGCATCGGGATACCAATGTATACTCCAGGGTTTAATATCAACAACTATATTTGTTAAATACATTTTTAATCTGGTAGCGCATACTCATCTAGTTTAACATTTATTAAGCATTAGAGTTTCGCAGGGTAAGATTCGAACTAGGACCTCTGGGTACCCAAGAATACCGCGCATTAAAACATTGTAATGACATAAAAATTAAATTATATTTGTTAAATACATTTTAATCTGCCTGTACATGCCTCCATAATTTAGTATTCATTACTTATTAAGAGTTTCTAGGTAAGATTCGAACTAGAAGCTCTGGGCACCTAAGTGTATCCTACATTAATCACGGTAATGATATATAAAAAATTAAATTATATGTATAAATACATTTTAATCTATTCGTGCATGCGTCCGTAATTTAATATTTATTACGCATTAGAGTTTCGCAGGGTAAAATTCGAACTAGATCCTCTGAACGCCCTTTCATTCATCACGGTAATGATATAATGATTTACCCTATCAAAGTATCAATTTTTTCATTAGCAATTAAAACATTAAACTTTTTGATTGCAGTAAGAATCGAACACTGAGCTAGGGATATATAAGTATACACATGGGTTTAATATAGGTTATGAACATGTTAAACACATTTTTGATATCGCTGTTTAAAATGAGTCAGCTGCATAAACAGAGAGCTTGTATAACTATGTTCGGGTTTACCCGTAGGACTTTGTGAAGACACTCCTGTTCTCGGAGGGAAGTAACCTCAGGCAGTGAGGGCGGTATGATGTTGGTCAAGCGGTGGTGGAATTTATGGTCTAGCAGGTAAACTGACCTATCTGACTTTCCCTCCTTCAAACAAAGACAGGGCTAGGTATATGGGGAGGGGAATACTGCAGGTGTGGTCTTCCTAAGTGCACGTGTGCAGGACAATGGAAAGGAATGCAATAGAATATGCTTCCTTTGTTAATCAATCTTTTGTTATCTAGGGTGCAGCCTGTTCTATTGTTATTTTGCATGTGTTCGCCAACAATGCGGCTAGCGGAGGCTTGCTGGAGTTTACGCATATGGAGTGCGTAGAATAACGTCTCCGCTTTTGTTACAAAAGCATAATTTATTATACCATTGTTCATTTTGACAGGTGATTGACAAATTTAACTGCTTACCTGTCAAGCTTTCCATTATACTCAACACGATTTATGACCCTCAACTGCTAGCAAAAGGTACCAGGGGATGGGGGAGACCTCATTTGCATATGAATACACATTCCTGCATATTAAGTGATTTTGTATGCCCATTCTCCTACTACTGACTTTGTGGTGTTTTTCCACTAAAGAACCCTCCTCGAATACCATAAAAATGATCAATATTTAGACCTTTTGTTGTTAAAGTTCATGAAGAATGTGGTTCTTTGTATTACAGTTTCTTTACCAGGATACCTAACACCCTACCTCTCACATATAAACGTATTCTCTGCTCGAGCACTGACTAGCTTTTTTTCCTCTTATCCCCCTTCCTCTCACAAATAAAGCGCATTCCTCTCCTTCAACCCCTGTGTAGCCTAGCATCAGCCTCGTATTCCCTATCTTCCCCATATAAACGTATTTTCCTCCGTGAACCGTCGCAAATAGAAATAATATGGCGACTTAAGAGCAAAGGAAGATGCCGACAACTGATTAGATATAATCGACACATGTAAACACATGTAAACACGTGTAACCTGCTAATGACAGCCGCTAATGTCACGTCTAATGGATAAGTGTGGTAATACATATGTAAACATATGTAACACGCTAATGACCGCCGGAGATGTCGACAGGTGATAAGATATAATCGACATCGTTTGTTTTGTGTTGTCGCCTCCCGCCGGCTCCCTTTGAGATGTGCGGTAGGGAATTGTTTTCTCGATGCCTGCCGCCCCTCGGCAAATCGATTAGGTAATGAAAAAAAAAGAATTGACATTTTTATGACTACTAATGGCTTTGATTAATTAATTGTATATGAATTGACTCCAGCGCGAGTGGTAGCGTGTGTATAAGTAGCACGCTCACGGAACAGTCAGCCATGTTATGAAATAAACCCCGCAACCTACTTCTGTCTGAGAATAACAGAAATGTCCATTAGCTGACAACGTTAGACGCTTTCACCACATTAATAGACTTTAAGATTGCATCCCGGATCTGTATACATACATTAGCGAACAATGTCAGTAATTGTTTTCCTAAGTGTTCTGAAAAACCCGCAACCTACTTCTGTCTGATGATAACGGTAATGTCCATTAGCTGACAACGTTAGACGCTTTCACCACATTAATAGACTTTAAGATTGCATCCCGGATCTGTATACAGTCATTAGCGAACAATGTCAGTAATTGTTTTCCTAAGTGCTCTGAAAAACCCCCAGACGCTCAATGTAAATACATTTTAGCTTGAAAGGCTTCCTAATTGCTTGACGTAGAACTTCCATCACAAACTGCAGAAAAAACCCAAGTCTAGACAATTTTTTCCCTGATAATTAATGATTAAGTTTCATAGCTCTTATTTCTTTCAATAAAATATTGGGAATAAAGTATTCAGAATTCAGATTGGCGGAAAGAAATATTACATACGGTATTAAAAATAAATAAGCGTGGTGAATACTACATATGTTATTAAAAATAAAATAAATGCGGATATCATTATAGTTAAATATTATAAATGTTATTAAAACAATAAATGCCTATGTATTCAAAAATAGACTGCCGGCTTCCACAGCCGCGTGACGTCACCGTCTACAGTATATAAGGTACGTTGGCAGCCAGAGCGATCATTTATTGTTCGTTCAGTGATAATCGAAATGGCTGGTGATGATCATGCATCTGAGATGAATGATTGCTGGAACGAGTGCGGAGAAGATTATTTTCACTACGTATACTTCCATACCGAAACATGCAATGGTTTAATGCATTCAGTGTTGTGTACTCAACCATCACATCATGATCAGATGACTACACTGGAAGTGTGTACAGAGAGTTGTCCTGTTTATCGAGGAGCGAACATGTAAGTAATATACATATTTCTAATACACGGTAATATATTGTACGCATGTTAAATGAAAACTAACTTGAAATTATTTTATTCTTTCAGTGAAAATCGCAAGGGTGATGATGCGGAGTATCTTAGCGATGTCGAGGAAGTTGACGATGTCTTCGTCTCGAAACATCTAACTGAATGTGATACAGAGTCCTGCACTGGATACATGCATTCTGTACTTTGTACTAACCCAGCCCAGCATGAACGCATGACATCCTTCTTCCTATGTAACGACAACTGTGAGGTCTACCAGCGCAGGAGGAGAAAACTCGAGTAAGTAGAAGAAATGTTAAATTACATATTCATTTACTGCTTCTAATGCTACTCTATGTCTAACCTGAAATTAAATTATTACAGACTGCGAATGACTGATCCTAAGGTACCCGTGCCAATAGAGGAGCTGGATCCTGAGAGACGCATTGTCAATATAGAGGAATATCCAATCGCAGAGCGCAATATGCCGCCTATGGATGTGGATGCTGCTCCACTACCCGACATTACTACTACCCCTGATGATAAAGCAACGAGGGTACAGGAGGGGATAAATCAGACGATTCTAGATTGCTCGCCCGAGATACACGCAGAATCGTGCAAGCCCGTGAAGTGAGTATGACACACTTTGATAGTACTTTTTGTGTGGCAAGGGGGGATTTTTCTAATATATGTATTTTCTCTTTCATAGGGCATGAAATCATTAACTAAACCTATTTCTAACATTGTTTTGAATATATGTTGCAGGGGTGTGAGGAGGGAGCGAAGGAAAAGGCAGAACGAGCCTGGGAAGAGAAAGCAGAAGAGGAGGTGTAAGAGGAGGATCCTCAACGAGCGTCCTAGGGTCTTCTTATTCATTGAAGATGCCCTGCATTCGCCGGGAGAGCATGTAGAATCGATCACGGGCGTTTGATGACGTCAGCATCTCCCCCTACCATTCCATGAACATTGGACTATACTATGACATACCCTCCCTCTACATAAATTGTGAAATTGATAAAGCAATGGTTTATATTACAAAATCAGACTTTGATATAATATCCAAAGACGTTTCAATGATTGAAGATTACCTACGTCAAGAAAAAAAGTTTGCGTGTGATGAATATTGTGACAGTGTAATTTATGCATACAATATTATTGTATTTTTTGACCGTTCAATTCATTTCATAAATATATGTTTAAATAATAATGTAATATCTTTAGACATTGAGGGTGTAAGGAACCTAAAACGGCTACTACCCTATATTGAAAGACATTTGAATATTTTAAATGATTTTTGCAAGTCAGGAGCAATTAGTTTTTCAGGGAGTAGGAGGGGAAGAAGGAAAATGCTTGAAATGTATGCTAAAGTCAATAAAAGAGTGTTGTAGTATATGAATTCAATTTATTATTCATAAAACGTATCCTTGTACATTCCTTTACAAAAACCATTCACCCAAACATATGCATAATTATATAAGTGCTTGTATCACGTGAGAAAGAGGTTTGTAGGTAAAGATTGGTCGTGTAGAACCAGGCAGTACAGTGACGTCTGAGCTGGTATATTTGCAGATGCTTGAATCTCGATTCTGATGTTCACAGCTCCATTTATAACCTCCTCGGGTTGGTGAGAACAGTCTATTACGAATAATGGTGCACGATGAAGAAAATCCTTTCTCTTCAAGAGGGGATAATTATCTCTTTCATAATAGGAACTTTGAAATTTACAGTATATTTCATATAGTGAAGCAAACTTTGAATTCTTAAAGTCCAAGTTCAAATCATGGTAGGGGTAGCATTCACTGTTGAGGAATAGTCTCAAATTAGTAATGTTGCAGTGATCAAACTCGGAACTGTTCTTGCTAAAATCACCCAATCCCTCAGTCTGCGCACGCACTATGATGAAGCGAGGTTTCTCGAGCTTAGATGTTGTTGCTACATTCCACGTGAAAGATCTTGTCTGGGGTACAGCAGGCTGGGTATGAAGATCCATAGATCGAAAGGCAAGGTGTAGAGGTTTATGAGATTTGACAATTTTTAGAATGTGAACTTTTTCAGCATCGGAAAGGCGAATTACAGGCATCCTCCATTCGATTCTAGTTAACTTTACATTTGCTTCCTCTCCATTCGAACTCAGGACACAGTTTCTAGAGTCTTGGATCTTATGAGAATCAATTCAAACTTGCTGTTGTGTATAAGCTCCTAATGGTCATCAGCAAATCCTAGAAGCATCGAGAGAGCGACTACAGCATTGAAAGCTCCATTCGTAGCGTGTAATAGATCAACTTCTTCACCAGGATAGGCCCATCCAGCATTCAGCAGCCGATTCGACTCCATAGGGTTGAGAGTCACATAATTTCGTATAGTTGTAGTAATTCCAGGATTCCTTGTTCTGTCTATAATTGTAGCATTCATATCTAGACGTATCTCATCAAACATGAATGTTATAGCATTATTAGTGAGCTTCGATGTAGTAGCGGATCCATCGACCTTGGTGAGAGCACCTTCGATGTATGCTCGTCCTCCTTGGTGATCTTGTCGTCAAAGGCTGGAACTTCTGTCACGTTTAAGATGTCCATTACAGCGTCCTGTAACTTAAACCTTCGAGGAACTTGCGGTTAGCACGTGTTAACTCCTCGGAAGCTGGCGAGGTAGTATGCTTCGAACGCGCTGTGTACGTCGTCTAGTATAGTATTTGCGATGACTTTTAAAATCATTGCCATTACGTCTTATGTGGAGTCTTGTAGTGATAACTTCGTTCCTGAAGTTGATCGCCTTTCCGTGTTGATCTACCACTCGAATAGTGATCTGGTCTATATAGTTTGTATCTATGACCGGTAAATATATTGGTTTCGAAGGTTCTTGAGAGATATGATAGCCTGGTGGAACAGAAGGGAAAAACTCGTAGAGCGAATGTCCGCTTTTACCGTCAATGAAAGAGCCTGTTGCAATACTGCACTCCACACGTATGATACTCACTTTAAATATATTCACAAGATCGTCAGATTCAAACGCTTCTCCAGCAGGAATTATTTTAGTGTCTGTGAATCCTAGAAGCGAACCAATAGATCTAGCCTTAGAAAAGTCTATTGTATAAGGACATTTAATCTCAGTCTTCATTGTATTATTGTTAGGCCTTATAAAGAAGACTTCATCATTCAATCCTAGTTTATCCTTTAGAAATGCATTGATATCGGCAATCTCGTAGGTTCCATGTGGGATGACAATGGTTTCCGATTTACCATTATGAATATAATGAAATCTATTATTACTTTCATCGACATTTGGTATTGAATAGAACCTTTCAAAATTCAAGAGAGACCTGGAGGATCTAGCTGTAGAGGCGGGTTTAGATACGTTGAAATAAAGTGTCTGACCCACTCACTGTAACTGTATAACTCATCTTCACGATGAAGCAGCTGCTAGGATAAAAGAAATTACAAGCACAAGTGACCGCAGATGACTGAATCGAAATTCTGGTATCTCTGTGTATTATAGTAGATTTTAACATCTTGTAGATATTTCTCAATCTCAGGAGGCGGCTTCAAATTACCGAAACTATCAAAGTAGTATGCGACATCACCTACTTTCCTTATAGCAACCCAGTGTGTTCCTTCGTTATCTGATGTATCGAGATTGGTAATAAGTCTCTCTTTGCAGTGTGGTTTTAAAGGAAGTTTGTCAGTCATATAAACCGCTCTGAAATAAGGAATTTTTAAACGTTTAGCATAATATTCGAGAGCTACGTTACTTAGGGCTTCCTTCGGTATATGTACAATCCTCTTCCTCCGTTTTTTGCCTTCTTCTTTAAACCCTCGCCTTTAGATCCTCTTTTTTTCAAAGACCTTGCTATTTTAGGTGCAGCGGCCAAAGACGACATCAGTGGCATTGCAGGTAAGAATCCTCCTTTATTCCTCTTCTTACACATTCTCCTCCGGAGTCCCTTTCCTCGGGTCTCCATCGCCTTGTTATGCCCCGCAACTTCTGCTAAGTGCCTATCAGCAGCCTTTTTTTTATTGACTGCAGAGGCTATCTGAGCAGCGCCGCCTGCTGCAGCGCCTAAAGCAGCAATGATGGGTATCAATGGTAAAAACCCTCCTCTCTTCTTCTTCTTCTTCCTCTTTCCGTCTCCCACTGCAACCTTTCCCTTCATGATTGCAGTTACTAGCCTTGCAGTTAACCTTTTACCAAAAGTTGAATCTGATGACTGCACACGTTTCCAAGCCTTCTCTGCAGGAATCTTATCTGCTATTTGTCTTGAAGCGGTGTCCTTATTCTCAGCGTACGCGAGGTCATGCTGTTTGCAAGCTTCGTCTAATTGGTTAATTCTGGGGTCTCCTCTTTTTAAACGTTTTTCCAATTTAGTACCAGGCCCGCAATATCTATATCCAGGTAAGTGAGCTTCAAAGGGGAGCGAATTAATTATGGAATCAATAATTCCAGAGCCACGCTTATACTGCAACGACCTTCCTCTCTTAGCTCTCATGCTATACTAAACGAGTAATTGCATGCATTAGCCCTTTTATATCATAGCAGTCAATCATTAACTACTTTTACATCCGGTAATATATAAACATCGCATATACATTTTATAAGTTAGTTGTTAACATGGAGCTTGTTAAGCAGCACTGCTCTCTACCTATTCAGGTATTAGACTTTGAAAGTGACTTTAGAAGTGATCGTCATGGCAAGTTATTTCCATCTAATGTCAGAGCTCTTATTTTATGGAGCTCCTGTGCAGGGAAAACAAACGTATTACTCAATATGCTACTCCATGAGAATGGACTACGTTTTGAAAATTTGTATATTTATTGAAAGTCTCTCTATCAATTAAAGTACCAATACCTAATTAAAGTGCTTGGAAATATCGAAGGTATAGAATTGAACACCTTCGACAACGGGAATGATGTTTTGCATCCTTCTGAAGTCAAAGAAAATTCAACCTTTATATTTGATGACGTCATCACTGAAAAGCAGGAAAAGATAGGATCCTTTTACAGTATGGGTAGACATCGAAATGTCGACTCTGTATATCTAGCGCAGTCCTACGCTAAAGTTCCAAAACATTTAATTCGCGATACAACAAACACGATAATACTCTTCAGAGAAGACAATTTAAACTTAAAGCACATTTACGAAGATTATGTAAATACCGACATGACCTACAATGAATTTAAAGATCTATGTAAGAGCGTTTGGGAGAGTGTATCAGAAGGAAGACCCTTTGTTGTGATAGTTCCTGAATTTCACATGAATGAGGGGCGATATAGGAATGGTTTTGATGTATATATTAAGCTCGACAAAAAAAGAAAATGATCATTCGTAGTTAACCATGAGCATCGATAGCTTCGGTTCTCAGAGAACTGGTTCAGTTAGAAGAGTGTTTGATCGTTTTATCATAAATAGAGATGACAAAGGAAACTATCAATTCAAGAATAAGAGATTGTGCAATGTTCACGATCCTGAAGATAATCATGATGCTTCCAATAAGAATTATGTGGATGCTCTCGAAATTAGGATGCAAGATTTCTCTCAGCAAGCTGCTAACAATGTTGAGGTTATGGCTAAGACCCTGATCGATGAATTGATTTCAAGATATATCCTCAAGAGAGATAAGGAAAATAACATTGTGATTGATAAAGTTAGATTGAAGGTATTGCTAGATCCTGTTCACGATAACGATGTTGTGAATAAATAATTCATCACTGGATATGTCAATTCACGCACGCAGTCGAGAGATGGTGATGGTAACATAATATTCGACAATAAGAGAATCACTGATATAACAGATCCTCTCGGAGTTACGGATGCTGTAAATGAAAGATATGCTGGTGCTATGATCATTAGGAAATCGAGCGATACGCGACAGCAGTTAAACAGGTACTTACCAAAGGAAATCGAGATGCAAATAGGTAAGAAGCTGCTAGACGTCACAGCAAATCTAAATAAAACTACGAGTAAAGTGGATACTCTAACAACCTCTACAAAAGACAGAGTGGATTCTGTAATGGACTCTATTAAACAAGTTACCGCAGAGTTTGATAGAGAAAAACAAATCTTCAGAATCTTTGCAATCAGAAAATTAGTAATTTAGAAAAGTTAGCGATTAATCGAGTTTCAGATTTAGAGGCTACAGTCGGGCAGTTAAAGACAGAGGTTTTGAATACTCTCAAAACTAAGTGCTGCAATGATAAACTTAAGAAAGTGGAGGAAAATGTAAATATGATAATGGACGCCTACAAAACTAATGTGCAGCAAATGACGAGTCTAGAAGAATCAGTCAGAACGCTAATACGGCAATCTTTGCTGAAGCGTTCAAGACACATACGCAGGAACATAAGAAAGAAACCGAGCAACTGAGAACTTCGATAGAGATGTTAGCTAAGGCTATCGATACGATGAGAACTCAAGCTGCACGCAGACTATAAATTGAAGGTAATCGTCTATTTTCACATCATTTGTAAGATGGATAGTGAAAGCATAAGACTTAAAGAGTCCGTAGCCGAGCATACCAAGGGTGTAAAAGAAAAACTGAGAGCTCTAAAAGGTCTCAGGTTTGAGACTCAGCATGTCATGTCCGAAGCTTTGAAGCCTGTTACCGCTCCCCTCAAGGATATTTTGGACACTCAACGAGGGTTGACTGTGAAGACCGTCAAGAATGAAGATGGTGATTCTACAAGTATTTCTTCTTACCCTCAGTACGTTCGCTCAAAAGACAAGGATCGTATTCATACATTGTACGGTGTGAGATATCAGGATGGAAGTTATATGCTTGGAAATAGAGATATTCATTTTATAAATAATCAAATATTGATAGGTGATGAAACGTATGAATCTACCGCCGGTTTGACGGAGCTCATCTTTAAGCGAACGCCTCAGATTTCTGCATACACCAGTGAAGACTTGGAGACGTACGCTAAGATTATGAAAAGTACTTTGCTTCATAGAAGTGGTTACACCAGACACGGCCGTTTGAAATCTGGTAAATCGTATAAATACAAGAATATAATACGCCCCTTACTCAATACACATTTAGGTCTAGGACTGGTATGGAAGGAGCATAAGTCTGATAAGGAGGTTGACTACGTTTTCTGGAGAAATCCTAACACATTAGTGAATAGACTGAGGTTACTTATTGCTTCGAGGGACGCTGGTAATAATAGTCACTCTCAAGAGATTGAGGAAATTTTCCGGGAGTTGAAAGCATCTAAAATTATAGCACGACAGCTAAACGAATATCGCCAGAGAGCTTCACGGGTCGGCTAGGTGCAACTATTTACGTCGCAAAATTATCAGCAAGGGTATGAATGATTTATTACAAATTGATTTGATTGAAATGATACCATATGCAAGAGTGAACAATAATTTCAAATACATTCTGATCGCCATCAACCTTTACTCTAAAATGGCATATGCAAAAGGCTTAAAGGATAAGGGCGAAGTTAATGTTGCAAAGGCTATGGAGGATATATTACAAGAAATGGATGTCCCTCCCCGGAATATTCAAAGTGACAACGGGAAAGAATTTTATAACAAGTTCTTTAAACGATTAATGTTTAAGTATAATATTAACCACTACAGCACCTATACCAATGTGAAGGCTGCGGCTGTTGAACGTTTAATTCGAACCTTGAAGAATATGACGTACCGGGAGTTTTTAGTCCAAGGCTCATACAAGTGGCTAGATCTTTAACCTAGAATCCTTGTAAAGTACAATGATACTTTTCATTCAACTATCCGCATGTAACCTAATGAAGTGAAAAACAACGAACTTCTTCTGACTGTGTATAATTATAATCAAGAACGAAGAGAGAAGAAGGCTTCAAGGAAGTTTAACGTTGGTGATTATGTCAGGATATCTAAACATAAAGGACATTTTGAAAAGGGTTATGAATCTAACTGGAGCGTTGAAATCTTCAAAGTATTTCGTGTGAATCGTACCAAGCCTACAACATACATACTAAAGGATAGGAATGGTGAAATCATAAAAGGTGGCTTTTATGGGCATGAACTAAGAAAGACTAACTATCCTAACACATATTTATTAGAAAAGGTTATACGTAAACGTGGAAACAAAGTTCTTGTAAAGTGGTATGTTTTTCCAGATACTCAATGGATTGATATAAAGGATTTGGTGTAATATGTGAAGAATCAATAAAGACTAAAGTTTTATGATTGTAAAATCATGAGTATTTTTATTTTAAAAAAGCATTCATATTTTTTTCTTTCTTTTTTGAGGGAAAAGTGTTACACAAAAAAACCCTCACACATTTGATATCTATTTTACACAATATATACATTATTTACAAGTTTAGGCACTAGCAATCACCAGGTCTAAGGGAATAATGACCCCACGCTACAGTCTTATAGCTCCCTTCCAGCAACTTCCTCTTATCGCCACCCCCCTTCAATGCCAATTTGTTTGTTTCAATGGTTGTAATTTTGTGGTGTTTACTCCGAAATGTTTTTTGTACCGAATAAATTTTTAGGCTATGGTCTTTTAAGCATTCAAAATAATGGCCGAAATCTATTTTATCCATACTCACCCTGGTGATGCCCTTTGCTTTCTTAATTGTCTGCCCTCCGTATCTGTATGCGTATAACTTTGCTCTTATACCGACATACTCCTCCATAACCAAGCCACCCAATTCATCCTTGAACAACCCAATCTTTTTCCTGTTGGCTTGCTTAATACCATATGCATTATCCTTTTCGAAGTTTGAAGTGTCGAAATATTGGGGGTTCTCCCTGATGAATTCATAGATATCAGAACTCGTTTCAAAAATGAAGGAGTCTGTATTGTAGCGGGGTTTGGAAAATAAAGGTAACGTTTTCTGGTTGGTAAAGTCTTGGTGTAGGGTTTCAGGTGATTGCCGGCTGCTCAGGTAGAGGATGATGGGTTACGAGAATCTTACCTCAGGGATTGTGTGGATGGGAGGTGAATGATACTCACAACTCCTCTCAATGGCCCATTTATTATGAAGATCCACACTGGTTTTTGTACTGCAGGCCCTTCACACAAGACGCGTTCCTATCAATTTTTCCCCCGTTACAGTCTCCGTGCTTTTACCCTTGAATTTATTCTATTTCTCATTTACTCACAATATGACTTTTGTCATCCCTAGCTACCCTATCTCTTTTCCCGATACAGAATTCTAACATCCTCTTTCTATCTCCCCCAACACAAACTATCACGTCTTCCTCCTAGCGTTTCCCGACACGAAGTTTTACATCCTACTCATAGCTTGCCCCGACACGAAGTTTCTACGTCCTCCTCCTAACGTTTCCCGACACGAAGTGTTCCATCTTTCGCGTGTCTAAAACGCGCTCCTGCTCCTAGACCAAAATCTATTTCACGCCTCTTTTCTAGTTTTGTTCCCTGGTTTTACTATTCACGTGACATTTAATCTTCCTTATTGGTTATCTGGCTTCTCTGCGTTTTCTCTCCCATTGGTTCAATTTCAATACCCTTAGGCTCAGCTAGCGTTTCTACTGTTTCTCGTTATTCACGGCTGATTTAATTTTCTGTTCGCATGAGCGACTAGCACATCCGTTTCTTTGTTTCGCACGCCGGTGAGCACTCGGCGATTTCAATAGAACCTAACTGTTCCTCCCGCTAGCCTTTCCTGTATTTATTAAGGGTTTTGCCCTCTGGCATATTTTCTTGTGTCTGTTTCCTTTCACGTTCTTTTACTTTCTGATCTATTTATACGTGTCTCTATTTTATTTTATTTCATCCGTAGTAATATTTTATTTCATTCCTACTTTATTTTATTTCATCCATAATAATGTTTATTCCCCCCTTTACTTAATCTTTAATATTCTCTTTTATCTCCTTCTTATTTTGTTTGATTCGCGCATTAATCTTAACTTTTCTTCTGGCTATGGTTATTCTTGTACTCGCGGAGTACTCGCGGATCTTATCACTTCAAATGCCCTTCAGATAAGGCATTCATTTTATGCGCATGAGTAAAATTAATGGCTTGTCTGAAAACCCACTGAAACTAGTGCTTCGCTGTTTGCGCTAAAGTTCCCCCCTCGCGTCTTGTGTGAGGCTTTTCCGTACTTAGTTCTGACGAACTGTTTTATATACATTTTAACTTACAAATTATGCTTGTGGCTCCACCTGAAAAATTTACATAGAAAAATTTGTTTCCAGGGACTGACTTCTGCGTCTCCTGGTGCCTTGTGGCGCACTTTACTTTACCTAATTTATCTGTTACTTATAACCTGTTCTATAACTATTTACATTTTCATTTATTTTTCGCCCTTTTCATTCAGGCCTCGTTTTCTTGTTTTAGTTTTTTGTCTGGTGTATATTTTCGGGTTTCCCTTTCGTGAAACATGCTTTCACTTTCTTAAGCACTCATTTTTTTTGTTTTCATTTCGTGTACTAGTGCTTTGTACTTTCTGGTAACGTATTCCGCGCACTGTTCACTTTTCACTGTTCACACGAGTTGTTGTGACTGTTTAGGGATGTTATTCACCTTTTTGAGTCTACCTGGGAATAATCACGTGTCTGTCTGACCTTACATATTTGTGCAAGTCCCTATACCTGAATGTAAGTAAACATAATTTTCCACAGATTTACGTTTTATTTTGTTCCTAGTTTTGCTCATGAGTGCGGTCTTAATGTTATTTACAATGAACTTAATCTATGACCTTATCCTAACATTCAATACATAATAATATTCTTTACACTCATTTGTATCATAGTTCAGTGTTTACCATGATGAGACTTTTAACATTTTCTATATCCAGATGATCGTCCTTCTGTTCTGTTTTGGTTAAGCCTTAACTCTATATTTCCCCTATCTCTGTGACTCTACACCTTTTGTATAGATTACTAAGTTTTCATGCATATTGTTTAAGTTTAATATGAATTTACATTCTTTGCCTTAGGTTTAACAAATTTACATGTTTCACACTTTTACAGTTCCTAGTCTTCTATTCTTATTTTCGTATGTGCCATGCCTTTACCCTGTTCTGGTCGTTGTGTTATTGACCTTACGTTTTTCCTAGAAGCTAATTCAACTGCTGTGTTTATGTTTCTGTTTTAATTTCTTACTGAGACAATTTAACGTTACATTGTGGTTCATTGTCCGTCATTTTGTAGGTACTTTGTACGGTTTTATTAAGGCCAAATTGTACCTACCAATTATTTTTAAAGTACGTGGGTTTTGTAATTCGAAAGCTCGATCACTCAATTGTTTCCGGATTACGGCCGGACCGTGCCACATCAAATGTAATTTATTGTTCTCTTTTTTTTTTAACATGGATGACTTGTGGTGTGCCTTGTATAAAACCTTATCTCCTTCTTTCGGGTTCCATGTCTTGTTGTGTCGTTTCATGTGTTTGTTTCTTAATTCTGTTTTCCTAGTTATGTTTTCATATGCCAGTTTCAACTTTTCCACCTGAGTGGCTTCTTTTGTCGGGATAGCTGATGGCATTCCTTCCATGAGGTAGTGTTCTTGTCCTGTAAGTAGAGTCAGGGGTGTGAAACCTGTGTTGCTGTTCGGTGTTTCATTGAACGTCCTTTCTATCGTTGGTATGTGGTCCACCCACGATGTGTGATTTTTATTGCATAGAATTCTTAGATATATCACGAGGTCTCTCATGTTTCTCTCGCATGGGTTCGATGGCGGGTGATATACCGTTGAGTTGTAGATTTTTATCCCCTGTGCCCTTATGTTGTCTGTAAATTGTTTTCCCCTATGTATCGAAGCGTTGTCCACGAGAAGTGCATTCATTTTCCCATATTTGGGTATATAGTCGTTGATGATTTTCTTGGCACCTGCTGCACTCGTTATTTTTCGCATAGGGTATAATTTTACGAATTTTGTGAATACATCAACCAATACAAAAATGTGGCTCATGCCGCCTACTCCTGCTGGTAGAGGACCATGGGAATCTCCCGCGACTAGTGTTAGGGGTTTATCCCTGATGATGTTCTGAGGTGGTGTGTCGTATTTTATATTCATTGGTTTACATTTTTGACATGTGTCACATTCGCTTATATGCTGCCGTACCTTTCGATGTAGTTTTGGGATGTAAAAGTGTTGTTGGATTGCGTTGCAGGTCTTTTCTGATCCTGCGTGGATCATTGTTTTATGGAACGTGTCAATTATTTTTGTTTCCAAAGAACTCGGCGCATATGTCAGCCACGTTGGTTGTTTCGACCTTTTCAGTTTGTACAGTGTGCCTTTGTGCAGCCCTATCGTCTCCTTCAGGTCAGGTGTAATGTCCTTTGCCTGGCTTATTAGGGTTGCCAACTTTGGTTCCTGCAGCTGCAATGTTTGTATGTGTTTTACCTGTTTGGCAAGTTCGCTACCTGGGTGTAGTGAGGTTCTCAGAATTTTAATTTCTCTTCTGGTATGTCCCATGCATTCTGGAATTCCTTCTCTGTTTCCTAGTCGGGACAGTGTATCCGCGAAAATGTTGCTGTTTCCGGGGATGTGTTTTATATTGACGTCATATGCTGTGATTTCATGTATATAACGGGCTATTTTGGAGCTGACGAGTTTGCATGATTTAATGAATGATAAGCTCACGTGGTCAGTGAATATTGTGATTGAGCTGTTATATACGTAGTGCTTGAATTTTTGTAGCGCGAAATATATTACTGCTATTTCCAGTTCTGTAATTCCCGCTGTTTTCTCTGTAGGGGTCAAAGTTCGAGATGCCGTGCTGATAATATGTTGTTCATTTTTCTCGTCGTATTGGCACAAGATGGCTCCGAAACCTGTGATGGCTGCGTCGGAATAAATGTGGAATGGTAAATTCATGTTTGGTCTTTCCAATAGTATTGCCTTTCCAAAAAGTTGTTTTATGTTGTCGAAAGTGTTTTGGTGTTCCTCCGACCATTTCCAGCGTGTGCCTTTCTTTAACAGCTCTCTTAGGGGTGCTACCTCTCTGGAATAATTTGCGAGGAAGCGAGCTTCATACTGCAGCATACCTAAAAATTTTCGTAGCTGTCTAACGTTTCTAGGGGGTGGTATTGCCTGAATCGTGCGTATGCGTTCCGGGTCCGGTGCCACTCCTTTGTCCGAGATGATGTATCCTAGAAATTTTATTTCTTGGCTGAAGAATGTTGTTTTGTTTAGATTCAGGGTCAGCCCATTTTGTCTAATTTTTGTTAACACAGTGTTTATGTGCTGAAGGTGGTTCTCAATGTCCGTGCTGTGTATCAGGAAGTCGTCGATGTATTGGGTAAGGTAGTCTTGCGTCGTATTTCCAAAAATTTTCTCTGTTGCTCTCAAAAATCCTGATCCGCTGACCGATAACCCAAAAGGTATCCTTAAAAATTCGAATACTTTACCCCGGTAAATGAAACTCGTGTATTGTCTGACATGGGGAGCCAATGGGATTTGTAGATATGAGTTGTTGAGATCCAAGCATGAGAACCACGTTTTCTTTCCGATTCCGGCAAGAATGTACTCGATACTTTGGGTCCTCGTGTTGTCGGGTATTATAAAGGTGTTTAAGTGGCGAGCGTCTATCGTAATGCGAACCTTTCCTGAGCTCTTTGCAACAACACATAAGGGGTTTATATATGGCGAATTCGATGGTTGTATTATTTTTTGCTCAATCATTTGTATTATCGTGTCATGTACTGCGTTTTGAAGTGTTATCGGTATATTTCTACATTTATATTTCCATGGTGGAGCTGGTTTCACCTCAAAGGAATATTCGTAATTTTTAAAGCAACCTGTTTTGTCTGAAAATGCTTCTCTGTTGTTCCATAGAATTGTAGTTAGTGTTTGTTTTTGTCGTTTGCTGAGGGCTGAGATGTCATTCACCTTTCGTGCAATGCACTCTCTAATTTGTCGGGTGTCCGTCTCTCCGTACAGGTATTGTTCTTCATTTTCACCTGGTAAGTCATCCAGTCCGCTTATCTTTGCGCCTCCCGCGGGCTTTATATAATTATTCTTTATTTCATCTTCTCTATATTCTTCGTCGTCGTGTTCATTAATATCTTCTAATTCCTCTTCCTCATAAAATCTTTCATCTATCTCTACCTGCGTTTTACATATTTCGCCCCCAAGGCTGATGACTTGTACAAAAAACCTGTTCTGATGGATGTCTCTTTCACCCTCCGTTAAGTCTGGTGTTATACCTGGCGTCTTGAGGAAATGTGTAGTTACTGTTTCATTGTTTGTTGTCACTAATGTGAGCTCCCTTGTTCTATAATTTACATTAGCCCTGAATTCAGATAGCAGGTCGCTCCCAATTATTAATTGTGTAACCAAATGTGGAACCACTAGAAAAATATACTCAAAGTCTATCTCTTGAATGTTAAAGGGTATCATTACCTGTTGTTGGATTCGGGTTTTCTTTCTCCCTATTGCTAAGATAGCGTAAACATTCTTAACAGGCAATGTTTGCAGTTTTATTCCACGCGATATGATCGTTTTGTAAAATTCCATGCTGCATAAAGAAGCCATTGCTCCGGAGTCCACGATAGCCTGGTATGCTTCGCCTGCTATTTGTATTGACACTTGTGGTGAGTCTATGATATCGCCTTGTCTTTCTTCATTAATGGAGTTGTTATTCCCTGTGTTGCAAAGAGCTGGGGGTTCTAGAGACGGGAATTGATCCTGGCCCCGTTTTAGTTTTCCGTCGTCCCGTTGGTACCGAATGCGCCACCGCACCTCTCATCCTGCTGTGTCGGTCCCTGGTTGTCGCGGTTGAACCATGTTTGCTTTTTTATGGTCCCTGTGTGTTTTGTTTGTGTGTTGTCATTTCGTTGGTGGTTTGACCGTGGGTTGTATTCTATATGTTCCCGTCGGTTTTCCTGAGGCCATGATGGTGCGTCTACGTTTTGTCCTGGGCGGCTGCGTTCATTGAAGGTTTTATTCGGGCTGTGGCGTCCATCTTGTCGTGTTTCGTATTCACGGGGTTCCGGTGTGTTTGTGCCCCATGAGTTATGTCTCCGGCTCCCGTTCACTCTTATATAGTTTATGTACCTTCTCCCGTTGTCTCGCGGTGGGTTCCTGTGGAAATGGTTGTCGCCCCTGTGTCTCGTAAACTGGTTGCCCCTGTCATCGTATCTGTTTTGTTGAGGGTATGGACCTCGTCTTTGCTGATAGTTGGGGTGTGCCCTTAACCCACTGAAATTTTGTGTCGGTGCTCTATTTTCCGAGCTACCGCTCTGGTGTCCTTGTAGCGCCGTCAGCAGTTCTAGTGTGTCGGCAATGGTTGTCGCCCTAGCCACAATTAAATTATTTCGGATATTATCCGGGAAATGCCTCACGATCAATTTTACAAATTCATCTTCCTGCATGGGTGGGTCTAGTAATTGGCTCTGTTGTGCCAGATCTAGGAAGTAATAGATTAGTTGTTGCCCCTGTCCTGGTGTATATTTCCCATTATTTATTCGTATTCTCACCGCGTATTGGGTGGTAGTATTCCAATATTTGGTTAGGAATAAGTGTTTGAAGTCAGAGTATGTGGTGTGGTCGCCGATCGCTAACAGAAACCAAGAGAGTGCCCTGCCTTGTAGCCCTTTCTTTATAATCAATAATTTCAAGATTTCCGGAATTTGTTTCAACTCGAAATAGGCGTCCAAATCCATAATGTATCGTTTCGCATTGTCTCGCAAGTCATTGAACTGTGGTACGGCTATCTCATTTAATAAATTAAAATGTATAGGGTACGCATGCACATTCATATAGCTATGTTCCTCATGAGCTAAACTAGAAGTTGGTGACTGCGACGACGCAAGCTGCACGTGAATTGCAGGTTGCGTTTCCGCGGTGATATTTTCGCGAGAGGTGGCATGGTTATTGGCGTTTTGATTTGACACATTTTGTTGTCTTGCTATTGTTGCTCTAACCTGTGCCAACTCACGCGAATTTTTGTCAATTAGTTCTAATGCCGCGTTGTCTTCTGCAGCTGCTTGGCTTGTTGAAGTGGTGATGAGTTCTTTCATTGCTGTTATTTCTGTATTTATATTTTCCTTAATATTTACACATGCTGCTTGCAGATCACAATTCAGCTGTTCCTGGTTAACATGGTCAGCAGACATTTGTGTGACCCTTCCCTTTAAAGATTTTAGTTGTGAGCATGCCTCCAGAACATCTGTTCTAATGCTAATGACCTCCGATCGTAAAGACACTTGCCCTGCATTCATCTCCGACACTTGGGTTGCTTGTCGGTTTACCTGCTCCTCTATTTGTGTTTGGTGTTCTGAGAATTTCGTGTTCATTTGCTCTAGAATTTTTGCCTCGAGGCTCTCCCCTTGGGCAACTAATTGTGTGTGTACCTGGGTCATCAGTCTCTGTTCTAATTGTTTGAGGGTTTCCTCCTGTGCTATTAGTTTTGCGTTTAGTGTCTCTCCTTGTGTCTGAATTTGTGAGTGTAGTGTTTCACCTTGTGCGGTGATTTTCTCACCTTGTGTCTGAATTTGTGAGTGTAATGTTTCACCTTGTGCGGTGATTTTCTCACCTTGTGCAGTGATCTGAGGGTTAAGTGTTTCACCTTGTGCGGTGATTTGAGAGTTAAGTGTTTCACCTTGTGCGGTGATTTGAGAGGTAAGTTGCTGGAATTGAATGAGCATTTGTTGAATTAATGCCTCTAGTGTATATGGGTTTTCTGCACGTTCCTGTTGATTTGTTGTTTCTGTTGTTTGTTCCTCCGTAAGGGCGTTCTCCATGGTGATTTTTGTTGTTTTGCCGTTACGGAGTAACATTCACTTTTCCCTTGGTGTATGAAATGTTGGTTGTACTTACTCGGTGCTGTTGTGCTGTGCTGCTGTTGGTCTGGTGATGGTGGTTGGTTCCTTGGCGGCGTCCTCCGTTGTGTTGGTGTGAGTGTTGGTTTGGTAGGGTGCTAGGCGTGGGTGTAAGACACGTTGGGTGCCATTTTGTAGCGGGGTTGGAAAATAAAGGTAACGTTTTCTGGTTGGTAAAGTCTTGGTGTAGGGTTTCAGGTGATTGCCGGCTGCTCAGGTAGAGGATGATGGGTTACGAGAATCTTACCTCAGGGATTGTGTGGATGGGAGGTGAATGATACTCACAACTCCTCTCAATGGCCCATTTATTATGAAGATCCACACTGGTTTTTGTACTGCAGGCCCTTCACACAAGACGCGTTCCTATCAATTTTTCCCCCGCTACAGTCTCCGTGCTTTTACCCTTGAATTTATTCTATTTCTCATTTACTCACAATATCACTTTTGTCATCCCTAGCTACCCTATCTCTTTTCCCGATACAGAATTCTAACATCCTCTTTCTATCTCCCCCAACACAAACTATCACGTCTTCCTCCTAGCGTTTCCCGACACGAAGTTTTACATCCTACTCATAGCTTGCCCCGACACGAAGTTTCTACGTCCTCCTCCTAACGTTTCCCGACACGAAGTGTTCCATCTTTCGCGTGTCTAAAACGCGCTCCTGCTCCTAGACCAAAATCTATTTCACGCCTCTTTTCTAGTTTTGTTCCCTGGTTTTACTATTCACGTGACATTTAATCTTCCTTATTGGTTATCTGGCTTCTCTGCGTTTTCTCTCCCATTGGTTCAATTTCAATACCCTTAGGCTCAGCTAGCGTTTCTACTGTTTCTCGTTATTCACGGCTGATTTAATTTTCTGTTCGCATGAGCGACTAGCACATCCGTTTCTTTGTTTCGCACGCCGGTGAGCACTCGGCGATTTCAATAGAACCTAACTGTTCCTCCCGCTAGCCTTTCCTGTATTTATTAAGGGTTTTGCCCTCTGGCATATTTTCTTGTGTCTGTTTCCTTTCACGTTCTTTTACTTTCTGATCTATTTATACGTGTCTCTATTTTATTTTATTTCATCCGTAATAATATTTTATTTCATTCCTACTTTATTTTATTTCATCCATAATAATGTTTATTCCCCCCTTTACTTAATCTTTAATATTCTCTTTTATCTCCTTCTTATTTTGTTTGATTCGCGCATTAATCTTAACTTTTCTTCTGGCTATGGTTATTCTTGTACTCGCGGAGTACTCGCGGATCTTATCACTTCAGTATCCATGTAATTCAGCAGCAAGTCTTTTAAATTTGGTTTCATGATATTGTAAAAGAAGTCATACATGATAAATTTTGAAATGTCCAAAATTGCGTGTCCTATGTAGATTGGTTTGTTCATATGCACTTCCTCTCTACCCAGTTCGATTCCTACAAGATTGTCCTAAAAAATTATGGTGCGTAGGTAAGTGCTGCGTGCTATCAACTTCTTTGCCTGATCCCAGGTTCCAACTATTTTGAAATCAGTGTATTTTCTCACATTTTCTATAAATTTTCCATATACGGCGTTATTCATCTTTTCCATAGGTTTTGCCCGAATTTTGACTTTTCTTGAATTCTTTTCTCTGTGTTCACGTCGATATATGTCTTCAACCAGTTAGACTGGTTGTAGGATACCACTCTGTGAATATGTCTCACAGTTAGACCTTGTTCGATACACTGCTGCATCACCCTTTAGTGCAAGACATAATTGCTTTTCTGTTCTAATGTCGCAAGCAGTTTCTGGTATTGGCCATTCGGTGGTGTCGCGCTCTGTGGGCAGAAAGGAAGCTCGTTGTGGGCGTCGTGGATATGGTCGGGGTATTCGATATCAGCCTCTAGCACATAGCCAGTCTCTGAGTCTTCTTTTATTTCAGCGAAGTTTATGCTATCAATTTCTTCTCTGGTGAGCCATTTCAGATTCTTGTACGGGAGGGCAGACCCCATAGAAGCTCCATATAAGTTGTTTATGTCCCAATAGGACAGGTGTTTAACAGGAGCAAGCTGGTCAAAGTTGGACATGTATCTGTGGTTAGCTTTGGTGTAGCCCTTCACCACTGTGCACAGTCCGCCTCTAATTCCCGACTCGAAAAATTCCAGCATGCTCTTGTCGGATATTAAGGAAATTTTCGCCTTTGTTATCTTCAACATAGCGTCAAAAGCGAGTCCTGGTAATGTATAAAACCATGCTGGGTCAAGTTTATACATTCCCAGGATGAGCTCTCGAAGCTTTTCGAAAATATCCGCCAAGAGCAGTATATCTGTTTTCAGGTATAGATCGCTGTATTCTCCGAGTTCCGGATATTAAAGGTATCCCAGACTTTTTCAGCTTGCCTGTATTCCTCGTCGGTGATGTGGCTGCCAGTGAGAGTGCTGTAGAAGGCCTCCTTCGGTGGTAGAGAAGTTTCTTTGAGTATGTCTAGGCTTGAAACATAATCATATGGAAATATTCCCTTGCTCTTCGCCAGGTTAAAATGCTCCTCAACAGGATATTCTGCCCTTGTTATTTTAAAGTCACTCTCCTCCAGCATGTCAGCCAGGCTGGACAGCTTGTCGTCAAGAAACTTAAAGCTGTCCAGAAACCTGAAGCTGATGTTCCTGTACCGTTTGCTAAACGCTATATACCTTTCACCACTTTGAGCGATGCACGATATGGGCTTATTATCATATGCCAGGCGTCTTATCAAGAAGTGGCTGTCATAATTAGATAGACAATGAAAAAGGAACGGTATGAAATCAGGGACCTTTCTATTCAAATTGCATCTATTATGAGCAGCACCCAGATATTCCCCTGTCACATGATCGTGATCCCTCACGCGCAAATCCCTCACAGTGAAAGCAGCAAGGCATATATGACACTCAGGGGCATTATCAAAATTCTGTTGCTCTTCAAGGGTTAAATCCATGGGTTTAGGATTGGAATACACATCGATGACGTCATCAGCAATTGATTTTAATTGTTTGATAAAGTCATCGACGGCATTCGGACCTCTGAAGAGGAAGAATTTTGACAATGCCTCGTCATGCCTACATACCACCTTCAAGGCAATAGACATTGCTTCATGCTCTTGAATGTTTCGGGTCCAACTCGAGCTGCTTGATGGCTCACAAGAATGAACCTTCGCCAGAACAGATTCAATGTCTGCGTATATAACAAATGGTACAGGAACGCTCTTGGAGAATGCTTTAAATTCGAGGTATTCATCCTGTTGAGGCGTTTTAAGCAGTTGGCATATCCCGCATCTTAACCTATGTGCTTCCAGAGCTTTTTCATTGGTGCATCTCTTGAGGCATGCCTCACATGTCCATATTCTATGCTGGTGTTTCGTTGTCTGGCTCCTTACTAGTCTGGACAGGTCTTTAATGAGGCAATAGTGTGACTTATCATCCTCTTCAATATATAGCAGGTTTACATGGTGCTGCTTCTTTTCAGCTGTTTGGTATAGGGGAATAATATTGTCATTCTCCTCTCTACCAAACAGTGAAATGGATACTCCATTGTTCTGCTTTTCAAAGCATTCAATTTGATGGAAGGGTGTCGGAAATTCGACACCTTCATAATTGAATGCTTTGAAAAGCAGTTTCTCAGGGTATACTGCTGTTCTATGCCCGTCGCGTTTAGCAGGGTATTTAGAGGCTAGCATGCACCATGCGAAGCAGAAATTGTCTTTGTTCTTTATATTTATAACAGCATGTTTTTTCACACTTTTCTGCGGTAGTTCAATGTATGAACCTGCGTGTAAAGGATCGTAGTGTGTAAAGCCCATCACCAGGCTGAGTATATTTAATAAGGACTTCGACGATGCTCCCCCCTCAAATTTAGAAATGTTTTCCAAAATATCCCTGGCAATTGAAGAGAAGATCTGATTGAGATCGCTTGACGGAAGAATCAGTACAGGCTTAGAATTAAAGCCAGTGGGAAGACACTTCTCTTCATCAGGTTTGTGGATTAAATATTCAAGTTCCATGGAACAATGCATCTTTAATCCACTCCTGCGTTTCTGCAAAACGTTTCCCGCTTCTTTAATAATAAGCTCCTTGCACTCATCTAAAAAGACTCTGGGCTCGAGTATTTCTAATGTATTTTCTATTCTACTATTAAAAATACGTCCCTTGAATGCCGATTGGATGGTATTGCACTCCAGGCCCTGGCAATTGCTAGCACTAACCTTGGCTTTTTTATTGTAAGCTGCTCCCTCCCATCCGATGTCGGTCCTCTCTTTCCAATAACTGGTTCTACATCATTGGATGATGATGATAAGGAGGAGGTCGATGGTGCAGCGGTTTCATCGCCTGCGACTGAGGAGTTCGATGGTTCACCGTGTATAACTTCCTCCAGAGTGTTGAGCGATGAGGAGGCGAACTGTGCAGTGGTCGAGTCTTCACCAATCTCAGGCGATGCTGATCCCTATGTTGCTAGGTCCATAGGCTGGCTTCCAGTGTCACCCAGATCATTTCCTGGAATAATAATAATATTAATAATAATAATAATAATAATAATAATAATAATAATAATAATAATAATAATAATAATAATAATATACAATGTGTAAAAGAACTTCATAAAATGTTGAAGGATTCTTACCGTTCGACTGTTGCTGCACACATATGTTAGACCCCCATCCCTGCTGATTTGGTATAGGGAAGGCCGATGGTACAGCGCTCGCGTGTTCAGTGATACCACCCCCGAAATAAAGTCCACTTCCTGGAAATAATATTAATAATAATGATAATAGTATAGAATGTGTAAAAGAACTTCATAAAATGTTGAAAAACATTCTTACCATTCAGTGGATGCTGCATGTACGGGGCAGGGCCCCACCCCTGCTGATTTGGTGCAGGGAAAGCGTATGGTGCAGAGGGCGCGTGATGAACAAACCCACCTCCGAAATAAAGTCCACTTCCTGGAAATAATAATAACAATATTAATAATAATATAGAATGTGTAAAAGAACTTCATAAAATTTTGAAACATATTTTTACCGGTCGGTGGTTGCTGCATGTATGGGGCAGGGTCCCACCCCTGCTGATTTGGTGCAGGGAAAGCGTGTGGTGCAGAGGGCGCGTGATGAACAAACCCGCCTCCGAAATAAAGTCCACTTCCTGGAAATAATAACAATATTAATAATAATATAGAATGTGTACAAGAACTTCATAAAATTTTGAAACATATTCTTACCGGTCGGTGGTTGCTGCATGTATGGGGCAGGGACCTCACCCTGCTGATTTGACCCCATGAAGGCTTGGAAGTCAGGTGGTGCCTGTGCAGCGGACGATGTTTGACTCATCCCAAAATAAAGTCCACTTCCTGAAAATAATAATAATGATAATATTAATGATAATAATATAGAATGTGTAAAGCAAGAAGTTGATAAAATATTGAAAAACTCTTACCGTTCGGTGCTTGCTGTATGTACGGGGCAGAGCCCCACCCCTGCTGATTTGGTACCAGGAAGGTCTGGAAGCCTGGGGGTGGCGGTGCAGCGGTCGCGAAGCCTGGTGGTGCCGGTGCAACGGTTTCGAAGCCTGTAGGTACCGGTGCAGCGGTCGCATTTTGAGCGATGCCTCCCCCGAAATGAAGTCCACTTCCTGGAAAAAATAAATAGTATTAATAATAATAATAATAATAATAAAGAATATGAACAAGAAGTTAATATGAATTGTTACATTAATTTTTTTAAACTCTGAAGAATGCTTACCATTAGGGTGTTCGGGTGCCTGAATCATGACTGTATTTGAGGAACGATCCTGCAGCCGGTGGCGGGTATCCTGCTGGAGCTGGATGTACGCCTCAGCTACGTTAGCAGAACTGGATGCTGAAAGCGTAATTAATTTACGCGTTAGATTTTTATTTATTTATTTCCTTTATTTTAAAGAAAAGTTATATTATTAAGTTAATTTACTTTATTGCGAATAGCTAATACAGGGAAATGTCGATGTATTTTTAAACACCTGAGAAATTTTTATGACAAAATAAAGCACTTGTATTATTCGACACACTCATGGAAAATATCTGTTTTTAACGTGATGGAAACAGACTGGAAGTTTTTACTAAATAAAATGCACAAGAGGAATGAAACATTAACTGGTGAATGTTCGATCATTGCATGCAAAACACGAAGTCCCAGGATCGATTACCACCGGTTACCCCCGAAAGTTTTTAAACTCTGAAGAATGCTTACCATTCGTGTGTTCGGGTGCCTGAATCATGACTGTATTTGAGGAACGATCCTGCAGCCGGTGGCGGGTATCCTGCTGGAGCTGGATGTACGCCTCAGCTACGTTAGCAGAACTGAATGCTGAAAACGTAATTAATTTACGCGTTAGATTTTTATTTAATTATTTATTTACTTATTTTTTAAGAAAAGTTATATTATTAAGTTAATTTACTTTATTGCGAATAGCTTATACAGGGAAATGTCGATGTATTTTTAAACACCTAAGAAATTTGTATGACAAAATAAAGCACTTGTATTATTCGACACACTCATGGAAAATATCTCTTTTTAACGTGATGGAAACAGACTGGAAGTTTTTACTAAATAAAATGCATAAGAGGAATGAAACATTAACTGGTGAATGTTCGATCATTGCATGCAAACATGAAGTCACCGGATCGATTACCACAGGTTACCCGAAAGAATATTTATGCAGAACATTTTTTATTCGATTCGTAGGGTATTCAAGTAATTGTATTTTGTCTAGAAAGGAATATAATTCACTCTGTGAAATCCTGTATTTAAATATCTGGAATAATAATTACTCAACAAGATGAATACTTAACCACATTGTTCACATTTTTGAGAAATCGCGCAGTTAGCTATTAAATGTAGAATAAGCTTGCCTAAAATGAATACTTAACTAAACTGTTCACATTTCAGAAAATTCAACTGTCTAGCTATTAACTTTTAGAATGCTCAGCTATTTACAAATAAAGGTCCGTCATTAAAAACAAGAACGCAAATATAAGTTAAATGTACTAAGTAATAAGTTAACTTTTTAATGAAAATGAATTGGTGATACAACTTACCTGACATGATGTTCGATGAAATTTCACGTTGAAAGAATAAAGTTTGCAGAGTGCTTAGATCGCTGTGTTCTCACGATACTGTGAAAATCATTGGAGAAGCTGTTGCTTTTATATAATTTCCTCCGATAAAAGCTGAAGGGGTGAGAATTGTGATGGTATATAATACAACGATTTTGATTGGCTACTCCAAACATTCCGCCAGGTAATTAGGAAGCCTTTCAAGCTAAAAGGTATTTACGTTGAGCGTCTGGGGGTTTTTCAGAGCACTTAGGAAAACAATTACTGACATTGTTCGCTAATGACTGTATACAGATCCGGGATGCAATCTTAAAATCTATTAATGTGGTGAAAGCGTCTAACGTTGTCAGCTAATGGACATTACCGTTATCATCAGACAGAAGTAGGTTGCGGGTTTTTCAGAGCACTTAGGAAAACAATTACTGACATTGTTCGCTTATGTATGTATACAGATCCGGGATGCAATCTTAAAGTCTATTAATGTGGTGAAAGCGTCTAACGTTGTCAGCTAATGGACATTTCTGTTATCCTCAGACAGAAGTTGGTTGCGGGGTTTATTTCATAACATGGCTGACTGTTCCGTGAGCGTGCTACTTATACACACGCTACCACTCGCGCTGGAGTCAATTCATATACAATTAATTAATCAAAGCCATTAGTAGTCATAAAAATGTCAATTCTTTTTTTTCATTACCTAATCGATTTGCCGAGGGGCGGCAGGCATCGAGAAAACAATTCCCTACCGCACACCTCAAAGGGAGGCAGCGGGAGGCGACAACACAGAACAAACGATGTCGATTATATCTTATCACCTTTCGACATCTCCGGCGGTCATTAGCGGGTTACATATGCTTACATATGTATTACCACACATATCCATTAGACGTGACATTAGCGGCGGTCATTAGTGGGTTACACGAGTTTACATGTGTTTACATGTGTCGATTATATCTAATCAGTTGTCGGCATCTTCCTTTGCTCTTAAGTCGCCATATTATTTCTACTGTCGCATCTAGCCGCGTTTTCCCTATACTTTTGCATATAAACGCAAAAAACGGTGCCAGAAAGCTCCTATATAAGCTACTCAGACACATAGGGACACACAAACGGACATGTTTCCAAAAATCCTTTTTTTGGATTCAGGAGGCCTCAAAGCACGTATTTTCGGTGAAATCTCAGTATCGAATTTTTGGGTGGAATGCAATACTTCCGCTACTTACTATACGTAGTAGAGAAAGTAATTAGCTTAACGGTTACCTGTATCACCTCTTTGACTTAGGTATGTAATACACACGCACTAATGGCAAAATGCAGTAGGGCTTTTTACATTGTGGAATTGTGTTTTTCTCATTAATAATCGTGTTGGGTTATTTAGTGCCAGTTCATCATTACGAAAGATAAGTTAATACAAACTCACAGTCTTTATCTTGGTTTACAGATTGACAGAAGTCTTATAAAAACAGTGTTATCTTGATGAAGGCTATACTTACGTTTCACAGTTACCTGCCATAATCCGTTATGTTTGCTAACTTAGCGTTTAAGACAGGAGCTGTTAGTGAAATTCAAATTGGTTGCATAAATTTTTCGCCAAATTTCTGCTTCGTGATTACACAAACTTACACTTGTTTAAACGAGCAATATTTTCTAATAAAGTTTCGTTTTACGTGAAGTAAAAAATAGTTCATATGCAACTTCATACGCAAAACTCATTTTCCGTATATAGTTTCTGGCGAAATTTTTCAATTTTCGAAGGTAATTTTTGTTGATTTCCATTAATCCCTATACTCTTTAGGCAATGCAATCTAGAATCCTCCTTTTAAGTCCTCCCCCATTGCCTCCATAACAGAAATGTTATAAATATCTGGTGGAAGCATATATATATATATATATACATATACATATATAAACGATCGAATAATAATTTTTAGACAAAGGCAATTACCTGAAAATTTAAAGCTTTCCTACTTTCGTTTAAATTGTTATTTCATATTTTCCAAGTCCCAAACTTTTCAAATTAAGTCGGAAAGGTAGCACCTGATATCGACATTAAACGAAAGAGTAGCAAAATTGGCAGATATAAAGAATTGCAAATTCTGTAATCCAATAGTTTTAACATTTAGAATATAATGTTTGTACCTATTACTGCCGAGAAAATGAATAATTCTCTGGTTCGCAAGACTATTAATTGAGCATTTCCTGAGATTACTCTGGACATATTTTCCTCTCTGAGTGTATTTAGCATAAATTGTATAATTTATAGTTCACCCGATTACACCGAAGAAATCAAAAATAAAATAACATACCCCACTTGGATAAACCCTATTAAAACCCTTTGGCATTCAAAAGCTCTATTATGTAATGTCCAGTATTAGAATAGAGGTTATTCAGAGGTTTTAATGCTAGCTGTTCTATTTGAATACAAGTTTAAACAAACAAAAGTTGCGTCTTGTGTAGCTGTTACATTCCGATTATCTATATTGCCCACGACAGTATTTAGTCGGCTTTGGTTTTATTTTTATGTACAACATTGACGAAAAATCAAACTTATCTTCTTACCATTTCCTCCAGCGTGTTCTTATACCTATTATCTTCTCCTTTTCAGTCTTTTAGCCATTCAGAAGTATAAATCAGAAGCTGCAAAAAAGTGATGCAAGGTTTGTCCTTAAAATTTACTGATACGTACTTATTTTAAATATGATAGGTTCAGTCATTTAGAGGTGCATTACGTCAATGCCAACAGAGAACATGTGTGGTTATCTAACATATTCATCGTAGTGTGGGTTGATTTTTGTGTATCCTCTCCATACCAATACGTTTAACCAAGTGTGACTGTTTCTGTATAGTTTTTCAAAGATGTCACTAGCCGGAATAGACTAAATTGGATATATTTATTAACAATTCACTAACATCAAGGAAGAGGTGACAGAGAAGGCTTGGTGCTCTGATGTTTGCCAAACAGACCGCCGTGAACTTTAGAAGGTTTTCGCACGTGTTTCGTTACCTTTTCCCTTTGAGATGATCAAAATCGAATTTTGATACACAAAAATGTTGTTTCAGAAACAGCTGAAATTGTTTTAAATGAATTTTATTAAGCTGACCTCATATTTTGAGGTCAACTGAATAAAACAATAATTTATATAAAAAGCTACGCATGTGCGTGCGTGCGTGTGTGTGTGTGTGTGTGTGTCTACCTGTCTGTCTGTGAATAGCATATCTAAAAACCAAAAATCGGATGGATACCAAATTTTGCATTTAAGTTCAGCATCTTCCAAGAATATGACATGAAGATATTTTCAGAAAAATCCCCTTACTCCAAACTAAGCTTAACATGGAAGATTTCGTTGTGTTTTATTTTCTTAGCTCCAACTGGGCTACTAGAGCCAATTACATTCCGCGTCATGTCATTTGTGTTTCCTTCAAAACTGCAGTAATTCAATGTCTGGACTGAGCCGTCGTTAAATTACGTTAGGCCTTTCTATGTTGGAAGGAGACATCTCTTTAAAATACACTTGTATTCAAATTTGTAGAATTTTTATTAAACCTTTAAATCTTCTTCGAGTACATCTAACTATAATTAAGTTTCAGAGATACTATAGATATATGGTACGAGCAGTTATTAGAAGATGATAGAGTTACCATTGTACCTAAAGTAAGCTTGTTTTGAAACTGATAAACAGTTTTGCTAAATCTAGAGGGAATTTATTTATTTATCTGTCTAAACTAATAAGAAAAATTGCTTAGACGATTCTGCTAACTTCTCGCTAGTGAAATGGTATGTAAAGAGATTTTACGAACACAACGATCATTTTAAACTCCCACTAATGATCGTGATAACTTTCCACAAACGGTGATAAACTGATTTGGGTTATTCTAAAGTCATTAGGTATACGTTCTATTGAGAACGTTAGTGAGAGGTAATGTTTTCGCTTAAGATAATATCCCAGTGAGGTGAATTTACTGTATTTGGAATGCACTAAGAAATAAATAACTTTACACAATCAAACTGAAGAAACAGTGGCAAGTGCGAATATTGTTCCTATGTTGAGGAAAGCAAATAAAACAAATAATCATTCCTCCTGTCCTAGCAATTAAATATGCTGGTGCATATAATTAAATACTCTAGGTAGGAATGAAATAAACATAAATACGTAACTCCGAATGAATCGTGCAAAAAAGAACTATAAGTTTGCGTTATACAATATCCTTTCTCCAACACTTAGACGCACTACTGCATTAAAAAGAACACTTCTTTGTGAATATTTTACTGGAAATATGTTTAGAGGTCCACATAATAGATAATAACAATTTGTATAAGAGGTTCGACCGCTTGCGTGCACTACTTAACTGTGAACTGCGAATACATACCAAATTTTATTTTTAAGTCACATATATTTTAAGGTTACAAGGCTAAGTCTTTTAGGAAATGTTCTCAGTAGGATCAGGCCTTTACATTGAAAGTTACATGTTGTTTTAATTTCCTACAAAATTCTTTATACTGACAATCCATTATACCAGGTGGACCAACAGCGGCGTATTTCACGTATGTAGATATTGCTTCGCACGTTAAAAGAGTTGAGAACTCAACGGGGCAGTTCCAAGCTAACCCAGGCCAGTGAGGGGGGACTGGCGCAATAACGTGAGCGATCTTCGTTCTACTCCTGTTGCTTATCAACGAAGAAGATTAGAGCATCGCGCTCATTGAGAGGCAGTTCCCAGGCTTGCACTAGAGCGTACAGCAGTGATGATAGACAAGAACAGTGTAAACAGACTGAAGAGGTCTTAGAATGTTTTGCACTTCAGTTACAGAAACCTTATTTTCGAGAGAATAAATTCACTTTTTAGACTGACAAATAATAAAAATGTCTTTAGTTGACCTATTAGAATCCGCCTTTGATGCTCTTAATTGTGTTTCTGCTGTTATTCTCTAACATTACAGACTATACGCATTGCAGAGTAAATCAAAACATTAAAGCATCGTAACGAAAACCATTAAATATGAGAACAGTAATGTGTATCACTGAGATTTCTTCAACTGTTATTATTATTGGTGTTATTGTTGTTACTGCTGATGATTCAGCAACACCAGCCATCTCATCACTAGCGTTCTCAACAAAACGACCGATCCTTTTGCTTCCTCTGAAGTAAAACAACCCTTAATGATGTTATGGGCTGGCTTTGGACTGATCAGACAATACTACATAAGCGTGGCACGACATCATTCCTTTCTGCATTCTGCGCTGTCAAAGCGTCAAATGCCTCCTTACGG
Source organism: Deroplatys truncata (assembly GCA_030765065.1). NCBI lineage: Eukaryota > Metazoa > Arthropoda > Insecta > Mantodea > Mantidae > Deroplatys > Deroplatys truncata. Next base: position 6,103,036 of record CM060982.1, read on the forward strand.
GACGCGAGTGACATGTGTTCAAAACCAAAGTTAATCCGTTATGAAGCAAACAATAGGAGTAGCTCTAATAAGTACCTTAAAATCGATAACATTGTTCACATTACTAAAGTTATGAACTGTGTAATAAATTTTCTTCCTATTCTGTTTACTTTTAGCTTATAGCGCAGATCTGGTGCTCTAATGTTTTGATTTACTCTTTTATGGGCATAGTGCGTAATAATAATAATAATAATAATAATAATAATAATAAAGCAGACAATAACAGTAGTAATGACTAGCACAATAGTAGTAAAATAGAGTAACAAATGTCAGTGAAACACACTAGGTGCGCTCATTTTTGTATGGTTTTCGTTACGGTGCTTTAATGTTTTCATTTGACTCTAGAGTGCTTTAGTCCGTCATATTAGACAAAACCAGCTTAAATACAATTTACAAAATTAGCTATGAGCGGATGCTGATAGCTCAGGTAAGGCATTTTAGTTATCTATCAATCTAAAAAGTGAATTTATTCCTTCGAAAATAAAGTCTCCGTAACTGAAGTGGAAAACATTCTAAGACCTCTTCAGTCTGTTTACACTGTTCTTGTCTATCATCACTGACTGTAGGCTCTAGTGCAAGCCTGGGAACTGCCTCTCAATGAGCGCAATGCTCTAATCTTCTTCGCTGATAAGCAACAGGAGTAGAACGAAGATCGCTCACGTTATTGCGCCAGTCCCCCCCCCCCAATGGCCTGGGTTTGCTTGGAATTGCCCCGTTGAGTGTTGCAACTCTTTTAACGCAACAAGGAATATCCACACACGTGAAACACGGCCGTTGAGACACCTGGTACATAATCAAAATCTTACTTAAAGCATTAATTTATTTCAAACCAGCATTAACTGTTTCTAGAATGCCCTTCGTCATGTGTTTATGCTTTTATACAGTGATTTCTAATGCGCCATTTAAGTTATTCATTTGAAAATAAGTACCTCCAATTATCTTTTACTTTCCCTACTGCCTACTTACCTTACCTTTGGTAAGTAGAGGAAGTATTGCATTCCATTAAAAAATTCGACACCGAAATTTCACGCGAAGTCCTCTACCAGGCATCCATTTGCGATACAAACCCCGAGTGTTATTTTGTACGCTAGCATGTCTGTATTGCCTAATTTGAAAGCATTTCTATGCAGACATTTATCAACATTAACATTAAGTGCAAAGAATCATCACTTTTTATACACATAATCTAATATCTGAGGAATGTAAACTCTTAATGTGTACAAAAAGTGTGATATACATAGTATTTTGTGCTACACTAGTCCTGTAAGCACATTTAACAATAATTTGGATTAATATGCTTGCATTAGGTCTTACGGCTGCAACGTAACATCAGCAACTGAGTAGGTTGCACGTAGTTCAAATGCCTTAACACAACCTTTGATGTCGCGGTCCATTCCTTTCCAAATTAAATAAGAGCGTATGTTGTCCCTGCTCTTTTACACAATCAAAATAGGAAATGTGGTAGTAGTCAGAATCATCGGGACAAGATTCGAAGGAGCCTTGTTTCGACAAAGCCTTAAATTTGTGATTCTAAGACGAAGAAAACAAAGACCGCGAATTCACAACAAATACCTACACTGAACAAGTTGCCTTTGCTCTAGCTGATCCATGAGGCTAGCGAGATGTAAATCGCGAGTTGTTAAGAACCCAAGGAGGTTCTTAAGCTACGGGAAAGAATCAAAACGTGACAACTTCAAATGAGCCTCTTCTGGCAGAGAGGCATCCGGAAATATGCTGTCAAGGCTTCAACAATGACGTTGGAGGACCTACATAATATGGATGTGTATAAAATCTAAAGAACAATCTGACGCCCTACTTCACAAATCTGCCTATATTGCGCTGGGAAGCTAAAGTTTATGGTGGAATATAAAATGGGTGTGCTTCAAATATAACTTAAACTCCTTGGACCCCAAACAGAACTGCTATATCTCGAGTTCATAAACGGAGTGTTTTCGCTCTTGGTGCGACAGAAAACGGGAAGCATAACAACAACTTAGCGACCTTCTGGAAGCTGCTAAAGAAGAATCACATGAACGGCAGGAGCAAGATTAACTGCTTTCGGAACAAATTTGCGACTAAAGCAGAGAACTTCACTATTTAATTTTCAGAATCTGAAAGTTTCGCTTAAGGGTTTTACATGAAAGATTTCAGTTAAATAATGTTCTGCTTTGAATGTCCATTCAGTTGCACAAGTCGTAATACACACCTTGATTTTTGGTGTCCTTTATAAAAATCTCAGCTTCCTACAGGCTAAACACAGCTGAAGCAAAGCACCAAAAGGCGTAACATCGATTAGGTAAAGAAAACTTGCAATAAATTTAATCAGTGTTGAAAAGTTTGATAAAAAGCCATACAATGTATTAGAAAGATAATGTGCGTTCAGGTCTAAGCACGATTACTCTCACGTTCGAGAAATATCGATCAAAGAAATGTTCCTGTTTCTGAATTTACTTCAACCTTAGAAAAAAATGTGAGTTCTGAATATTATTTCTGGAAGAAAATATTCTTTTATGTTTTATCTTCCATTGATAAATGTGAGTTCCGAATATTATTTCTGGAGGAAAATATTCTTTTGTTTTTATCTTCTTTTGAAACAAATTTGCCAAAGAAATGCACAATAATTCTGTGCAACTTCTCACCTACTCCCTTCTAATGCCTTTGATATCTTCCCAAATATATTTTAATTACCTCAAGGAGCAATAATTTTAGGGTAAGAGGTATGAATTAGTAAGATGGTTGAACAAAAAATGGCAATTGTAATCGTTGCCTATGTAATATTAATCACGTTATAAGACACCGTTATTGGTGTTCTAGAGGATCGTGTTCTTTGTCCCTTAATCTATGCTATGGTTAGCCTACTGGGTCAAAATGAAGCTTACGTTTTTTTATGTTCTGTTATCAATTGCATTTTTTCATTCTAACATGTGTTTTCTAGTTTCCTTTGAACAGTAGAGGACGTTATACGTTTATTTTAGCTGTTAATTCGTCATTTAATACAAAATTGCTTTATGAAGTAATTTGTGCATCAAAAGTTGTCACCGACTGAAAGAAGCAGTGTGTGTTTTACCGCATACTCGGAAACTTGTCCTACCACCGTAGGATGTTAAGCCGTAAAACCGCCCCGTTTCAAAACATCTATAAGAATAAATACATTGAAACAACAAAACCTTTTGGACAGATCCACATTCCTGATATTAAACTGCCGGGGTACGCTGTGGTTTCGTTTCCGGCTCTCGTACTTAGGGTCCGGGTTTCGATTCCCAGCCCTGGGGTGTCGACTTTAAGTCGTCCCTATCCACACCTCCATCTCTTAGTTGCTCATATGAAGTATCCCCAAGGCCTAACGTGGTTCGGAGTCTGTACGTTCTCTCATTACACAGCCATCCTCATCATCATCATCATCCTACCATCGGAGGCAACGGATTCCACCTGCAGGTTGCCTCTACCTCAAAAATGGCCAGTCAACGCTTGGTGAAATTATCTCCAAAAGCTCATAGGCCATATGGGAAGCCTTAGCATAGGCATGTAGTTAATCCGAAGTGATAGTGTACGATATTTCTTGTTGATGTAATTTGGAAATCTTGATGTCGCCCTTTTGGGGGGATGCCGTCATTGATTATCAATCACTACATTAGGGTGTAAGAGAACCTACATCATTTGGACAGAGCTGAGCCAAAACTGTGTATTTCCTGTTCTATATTAGATAAATATATCTACCATATTATATATTTAATTTAACTTGTTTTACAACAATAAGGCGTCTCATGATTTTTAAATAAGCTTTGTTCAAATGGTTTTAGATTTATATGACATTACATGTGGAAAAAAATTCCAATTCCCCTAATTATGCAACTTCTGTTTAAAAAAGGCTTCATTTTCTACACTGTTGCGTAACGTCAATCCATTCCTGCTCTTTTCTCTCGAGGCAGCTTCGGTGCTAATGCAGAGATCTTTGGCTCCTTCAGATGTCCTGTTTCGGTTTTTAATTGTCACTATATACAATACTTAATTGTTTTTTAATAACACTACATTCAACTATTTTTTATAATTCAGTGGCTAATGATAACGATAACAAAAATAATAAAACAAATTACTTCATACATATAGTGAATATCCAGTTTTTCAACTGTCACTTCTTTAAGTTCTCAATGTCACTTCACGGTTTTCATCTGGATCAATTTCACTGGGACTTCACGTTGACACCGTTACTTCGCTAATGTGACACTTCACTCTCCTTCTTGTCGTAGCGGCGTAATGAAATACGCAGGAGTTAGCCGGTTTATTTGCTGGAGAGTCGAACACAACACTTGTTCAACTTGCAGCAGCACCTCCATACTCACTTGTAGAATCGCGCTTAATATCGGACCAAAAACGCATTCTTCTCTAGACAAGGCTTGCTTATATCTGGACGCACGTTCTGCAGGCGGAGAAATAAACTCACAGAAAATTCTGTTATCTGCCGATAACGCTTTGGTGTTTAGCGGGGTGAGAGCGCAACTTATATTTGTTTATCTCCGACTGCCTGGAGCCGACCTCCCAAGAAACTCGTGCCATACGCGCTGCGTCAGAATATTGTGACACAAGTATGGGTCTTTGTTATTATGCAGAAGACTCCGACCGACTGCCCGCTTGAAGAGATAAACCGACGGGATAGCAGAAGGTTATCGAGAGATAACACAATTGTTCTGGAACCTTATTTCTCCGGAACATTCCAGAACTTTCTGGAAAGGTCGAGCGGCATGCTCACGAGTGAGTTAGTGAGTGCGTGGATGCGTTTCTGATGCAACAAAAAGTGCTGTCCTACGAATGGTTTTGTGACGACTGTTGTGACTTGCAATACTGAGTGCTGCTACTACAGGAGATTAGAGAGGTCTTCTGTTCAACTCAACCCTGAGTGAAGCGGAGGGAAGTATATGCGTTATTTCCTTACGCCGCTACGTCGCAAGAACCGATGAAGTGACAGAACCAAGTGAAGTGGCCAGAAGGCTGAACTAAACCACATTAGTGAAGTAACAGTGAAAACTAGACAAAGTCACAATACTCTTTCTAACAAATGTTTTTTTTTAAAAAAGTATACTTTTTCATAACCATCTCATTGTCGTACTGACCTTACAGATCACCTTTGCTCGCAACATTGAGGGAACTGTGCTGACGTATCTCCTCAACATCGGTATATGACCATGAATGGTGGACTCAAAAGTGAACTACTACAGAGTTTAATTTTTTCTTCTTTTTTCTTCTAACGTCATTTCAACTTCCCTTTGGTCATATCTTGACGGTTACCGTGTGTTTATTGATTCGTTTCAATTAGTGTATTCCAGACACATACCCTAAATTGTGTAGTCAGGTAGTCACCTTACTGTGTGACTATATTATTGAGTTTTGGTGTTATGTGCTAAGGGGTTATTGACAAATTGCTTTCTATTCTCTAAGTGTACGCGTAGACATGGGGCTGTTGGACAAATTGGCTTAATAAGTAGTTACCTTCCTGTACCATATATTTAATTTATTCCTATTTATTTTGTTCTTTTGTTAGAGCTTTGGGTGGTGATTGGCTACTGATGGAAACTACAAAAAAAATCCGAGTCAGCATCGCCGGTACATGGAATTTGAATCCGCGAACTTCCATTTGCGAGTCAGAAAAACTATCTTTTCTCGGTTGCCCAATTGATTATGGGGATTTCAAGCATAAAATTATAGTGTATTGAAAGCCACGGAAACAAGTTACAAACAACAGATCTGTGTCTAAAGTTATAACCTGAAGTTGGCCACTTCCTCGATGCGTAACAATTAAGTCTCTTCTTTCTCCGGCTAGCGTTGAGCAGTGTCGACTCTGTAAAGTCTACAGGGGGTGGTAAAGTTATATAAAGATTGCAATAATAAAAACATCGGCTCCGGCGAATATTGGCTTTATTATACTGTTATGTTACACATTCAGGAACACGAGCCACCACTTCGTCAATTATCCGCGACTGACATCGAGCTGATTTGTTAGTCGGCAGTATTAAGAAATGTTGTAATGTTTTCCCTGCGTTCATAGCCGCGGCGTAACTTGTACGGTGCAGAGTTCAGCTAAGAGTCAAGATACTTGTCGACGCAGAGTTCAACCAAGAGTGTAGTTACATGGCGCAGAGTTCGGCTAAGAGTGAAGTTACTTGTAGGATTTAGCGAAGAGTGTAGTTACATGGCGCAGAGTTCGGCTAAGAGTGAAGTTACTTGTCGTAGGGTTTAGCTAAGAGTGTCGTTACATGGCGCAGAGTTCAGCGAAGAGTGAAGTTACTTGTAGGATTTAGCGAAGAGTGTCGTTACATGGCACAGGGTTGAACGAAGAGTGTAGTTACATGGCGCAGAGTTCGGCTAAGAGTGAAGTTACTTGTAGGATTTAGCGAAGAGTGTAGTTACATGGCACAGGGTTGAGCGAAGAGTGTAGTTACATGGCGCAGAGTTCGGCTAAGAGTGAAGTTACTTGGCGCAGAGTTCGGCTAAGAGTGAAGTTACTTGTAGGATTTAGCGAAGAGTGTAGTTACATGGCACAGGGTTGAGCGAAGAGTGTAGTTACATGGCACAGAGTTCGGCTAAGAGTGATGTTACTTGGCGCAGAGTTCGGCTAAGAGTGAAGTTACTTGTAGGATTTAGCGAAGAGTGTAGTTACATGGCACAGGGTTGAGCGAAGAGTGTAGTTACATGGCGCAGAGTTCGGCTAAGAGTGAAGTTACTTGGCGCAGAGTTCGGCTAAGAGTGAAGTTACTTGTAGGATTTAGCGAAGAGTGTAGTTACATGGCACAGGGTTGAGCGAAGAGTGTAGTTACATGGCGCAGAGTTCGGCTAAGAGTGAAGTTACTTGGCGCAGAGTTCGGCTAAGAGTGAAGTTACTTGTAGGATTTAGCGAAGAGTGTAGTTACATGGCGCAGAGTTCAGCGAAGAGTGAAGTTACTTGTAGGATTTAGCGAAGAGTGTCGTTACATGGCGCAGAGTTCAGCGAAGAGTGTAGTTACATGGCGCAGGGTTGAGCGAAGAGTGTAGTTACATGGCGCAGAGTTCAGCTAAGAGTGAAGTTACTTGTAGGATTTAGCGAAGAGTGTCGTTACATGGCGCAGAGTTCAGCGAAGAGTGAAGTTACTTGTAGGATTTAGCGAAGAGTGTCGTTACATGGCGCAGAGTTCAGCGAAGAGTGAAGTTACTTGGCGCAGAGTTCAGCGAAGAGTGAAGTTACTTGTAGGATTTAGCGAAGAGTGTCGTTACATGGCGCAGAGTTCGGCTAAGAGTGAAGTTACTTGTAGGATTTAGCGAAGAATGTCGTTACATGGCGCAGAGTTCAGCGAAGAGTGAAGTTACTTGGCGCAGAGTTCAGCGAAGAGTGAAGTTACTTGTAGGATTTAGCGAAGAGTGTCGTTACATGGCGCAGAGTTCGGCTAAGAGTGAAGTTACTTGTAGGATTTAGCGAAGAGTGTCGTTACATGGCGCAGAGTTCAGCGAAGAGTGAAGTTACTTGGCGCAGAGTTCGGCTAAGAGTGAAGTTACTTGTAGGATTTAGCGAAGAGTGTCGTTACATGGCGCAGAGTTCAGCGAAGAGTGAAGTTACTTGTCGTAGGATTTAGCGAAGAGTGTCGTTATTAGTATTTTGTGAATTTCGACATGTCTGATTTCATCCCTACTCCGCCTGTGTCACGTAATTATTTTGTGCGATTTTCAATCATGTGACGATCTCTTATTTTCGTGTTCGTCAGTTTGTATTCTTGACTTTACATTTACTGGCTAAAATTTCAGTTCTGTTCAGCTTTCTTTTCCCACAGTGCTATTTACAATTAGTTTAATTTATGCTGGAACACGTACATATATTTATGTCTTTAAGCCTTTTCTCGGCACAAATATCACGTTTCTTCCGCTTTGAAGAGAAATACCACTTTCCTCGTAGACCCTTTTTAATGCCTCAGTGCTTTTGTATACATGTGTGCAGACGGACCCTTTCCAGTCCCAAGAAAAGGGACAGGCCAGTGACCCGAACCTTACTTCCTCAATAAATTGCAATTCTGGTGTATGAAGGTTTTTCCTCTCGATTTATAATATTAAATACAAAATTTTATACCTTTGTTTAATCTATATACAATCAAATCGAATACAGGGCCTAGTTGAACCGTATCAAATCGTACTACTTAAAGGTCGATAGCTGAAACAAAAACGAATAAAGAAGATTAACAATATTCATTGAATGCTGCCTTAGCTACATTTAATCCTCTCCTATATATTATGAAACATGTGAATACCAAATCCACTTAACGTTTACATTTATATTGCAATATAGGTACACACTCTGGATGTAAAATACACACGACTTAAAATACGTTGGTATTTTAAGGTGTACAGTTTCCTCCCACTCATTTGGATTACCCAATATTTTATCAACTGGTACTATACCAATTTTTAATGGATATTTAATAATTTTGCCAAAAAACTGCACTCTACTTTTTGAGAAGCATGGTTTCAATCCCGATATTGCAAATCCAAATGTGTAGACGTATCGCAATACATGCAAATATAAAATTTATTAGTATATGTATAAATTCTTGTACTAATAACCTAAAGGAAGCAGAAATATTGGCTTAGATTATATATTCGCCAAGATTTATTATGCATTTCAACGGCAGTACCAAATAATATCATTTTTGGAATGCCCTAATCCCATAAAGTTAAACCAGAATGAGAATATTAATAATCTGTTAAGCTATTTCCTGTATAGGGCAGCACAAAACATGATAGATTCATTATTTAATTCACCAATGCTATTACAATTTTATGCTTTTATTGTCAAATAACGCCACGGATTTTCTATGCATGTCAAAACACTTTCAAAGATTTTGAAATTATAAGTTAGAAAACATTCCTTTGATTCATCCTCCATTTTAATCAATCGGGATGTTGCGCGTTCTTTCAATTTTTATTATGGATGTGAACATTACCAATCATTTATAAGTTCGAGATTGCGGTTAAAAGTTCCTTAGAAGGTATTATATTAAAGTTTTGTAATGTTACTATATGAATTGGTTTGGAGATTATTCTACTTCTACAAAACTTATTTCTTTGTTATTTAAATACGTGTAATGTTTGAAATACAGCGATATTACTAATTTAATGCGGTGGAAGATCTTATGACAACCATGTTTGTGATAATTTGTTGCCAAATATGACAGTACAAGGTGTAATAGCAATAAGGTTCATCGTTTAAACAATTACACTAGAAGTAAATTTGAGTAAGGCTAATATCGGAGATATTAAGAGCGACATAAACAACCCGAATTACTCTGAATGCTTGTTCGCGTGATTAGTTAACTCAAGGTAATTATTTGAAGACAATCTATTTGCGGAAGAACTTATACCGGTCTATTATTCAACTTGAATACATGAGATTTTATTAAGGTAACATTGCGTTTAAAGATACACGAAAGTGCTAAAACCTTCAATGGTGTTTACTACCACCGGGTTAAGGGATGGATATTTTCAAGTGAACGTGTAAATTCTTTTTATTGCATCAAAGGATATAAGGAATCCAATGAAAGCATTAAATACCACATGACGTTAAAGAATTCGCCAGTGGAACACCGCATATAACAACTGTTAGAGAGAGTCATTTGGTGTGAAGTTTCTATGTGACCGAAAGCAGAATATGAAGTTTCTGACGTCCTATTTCAAACTGTTTCCTCAAAAGAAGACGTGTATAATATTCAGAATCTTTCTCACCAGTTATTGAAATATAGACTATATTTTTTGCAGTTGAAGACAGCTTCTAGAGAGAGAACGTTCATTGCATGTACATACGCGCTTTCCGTTGCGTTATCTTATGCAGCACGGTACGTAGAGGTACATAGGAAATACTGAAACTTTATACATTAATGCATATTTCATATATTTTTCGAATGAAGTAGGGTCGAACTTTCAGCATCTCAAATTTTACATAACATTTTCTTGACATCGGCGTCGGCTGTCTCCAATTTCATCATCTCTGAGACGCATGTTGCCGTGATCATAGGAGTGAAACTAACAAGCATGCCACGGACACACTAAATAGTAATTGAAATCCTTTACTACACGTAACTTGGCTACTATGTCTTCATCCGCATCTTTGTAAAAATCAGGCAGCTTTGAGTATTTTTGATATATTTTGGCTGAACACGATATAATTATTATGTAATTATTGTTAAACTAAACACCTTTTTAGGCAGATAACCTAGAAGCAGAACTTCTAAACCAAGAGGACACGAACTAAAAGCTTTAGATCATCGCACTAGTGCGATAATCTTCAGTGTTATCAACTTTGGTTTCAAGTTCACTCACATGGCAATTACCATTTGTATTTGCACATGTTTAATAACTCATCTTGGTTTGTTTGGTTTTACTTTCCATTAGGTCCTTTTACGTGATTAGTTTCTCACGGCGCTCGCATTATCTGTTCACAACACAAATCGTCATACTTAAATGTATCGCATTTCGTTGTAGAGTTAACCTATACTTATATTGTCATCCGCTCGTATGTTAGCACCTTGGCTGATCCGCACGGACCTCCAATGATTCCAATAACCTTCGGCTATCTTCGCGGTCCATCGTAGTTGGTCGGCAGTTGCTGTGTTTTTTAAACAGTTGTTGCTTTTGATGTAAAACTATTATTGCGTCTAACCTACATAAAGATTAAATGGTGGAAATTATGAATTCAGAAGAAACTGAAATGGACATGAAATTAAGAAGCAGCAGAAAGAATAATACTAGAAGTACTTACCCTCCAAAAAATCCAGAAAGTAATATGATATAGCATTTAATCGCTTCATTGCCTGGTGTAAGGCAAAACATGGTGAAAATAGTTTCAATGGAAATGACTCTAGCAAATCAATAAAACATCAAAGCATTTGACATTTCGCTTTTTAACACCATTACTCTTGTTCCAAGAACAGGTTGTAAACGTTATATCTGTTAGTTTCAGGAATTTACATAATATTTTTGATGTTTTACAAATTCGAGCGCTGTCTGAAAGTAGTATATGTAACAGGTGTTTTATCCCTTATATCATAAACTACTATTATTTAAGACGAGTTTAAAAGTGCAATCCGGCCAATATTAAATCTTCTAAATTCATGGTACTTATCTCAGAAACTATTTAAGACAGCATGTACATGCATGACTTCTAAGTTCATTGATCTACTTTTATAGAATAAATCTGCCTATTAAGTAACATAGGATTATGACATTCCACGCCCTTACTACTTCGTATTGCTCCTAGTGATTGCAGAAGCAAGCATCGAGAAAAGATGGCTAAAACACAAGCAGAAAGATAACAAGAATATAGACAGCGTCTAAGAGAATAAAGTCGATATGGTGAATGCAAAAATTAAGAAAATCCTGCTAAGATAAGAAAAGATCTAAAGTCAGACGTACCTGTTAAAACTAAGTTTCGTGAACTTATATCCAAGTTGTTTGAGGAGAAATGCATGCAATCAGGCTGTAAAGAGTAAAAAAAGGCTTTACAACCGACCAGACTATGTACCTGGAATCAATGGGCAATGCGGAGTGGAAGAGCTCAGATTGAAGGATCCGTTATTGACTTTCTAAACCACGTTTGTGTTAAAAGACCGCAAGCAGAAGTCTTCAAGCGTGCTTCACAAACCATCCCAATTAATAAAGCAGTGTTACAGATAAACTTCTCCAAAAACTACACATGCAAGCAACAAAATTAGATTGGAACAACACGCAGGTTTCCATCTTTACCGATGTCGCTTGGCTTAGAAAAGAAATTCACAAGTTTTTGCTTTGTCGTCCGATTACCCTGCACACGAAATATATGCCGTTGCCTAAGCAGTGTGTTTTCTCAAATATTGGAGATTCTGCCGTACCTCTTTGTGGTGGAGCTGCAGGCCACTTTAAACAGATGCACAGTTTAAGAAATATAAAACTGCTTATCAGCATATTTGGAATCCAATTGAGTGTCACTTCTTTGAACCTTATCACAGAAAAGAAACTGTGAATGCAATTGGAGGGCAAGTAAAATGAATGGCGCGGATGGTTGTCAAATTTGCAGTTCATTCGTGCTATGTGTAACAAAACCAAACATATTGGTGTTTAGGAGATATCATGGAATTAGGTTGAAGAAGTGAAGTTATATCTTGAGAAAATGTCTCAACATCTTTCGCCTATTCCAGCCACTCATTGGCTTCATTGTGAAAAAGTAATAGATGAATATGCTCACCTTTCATGTCAACAGTCAGTCAGACTGATTCGCAAGTTCCGCGGCTCACTTCAAAGCAATAGCAGAACCTTATGTACAATGTCTGCTGCAGTGTAATGCTGTGACATGACGCAATAAACCACGTGATTCAGCTGAGCAATGCAGTCACCTCAAATACTTGCTTTGGAGAACCGTGCATCTACATGATTCAAGATTTGTATTAGTGTGCGTGGGAACTGAATTGAAGTTTTTTTTATTATTTGCTAAGTGAATTGAATGGCATGTAATCAAAACATTCTACACTCATTAAAAAGAAAAACTTACATTTCATATTAACCTTCTCCGTCTCTCTCTCTTTCTCTCTCTCTCTCTCTCTCTCTCTCTCTCTCTCTCTCTCGTCTTTCGCGTGAAACTGTTACGTAAAAAAACCTTTAATGAATAACCCTTATTACAAATAAATGTTACCGCAAACTACTGTTGTTTGAAATCCTGAACTACTAAAATAAATATTAATTGTAAATAAGTCTACAGAAACTTAAATAACAGTGAATAAAATAAATATGTAACAATATATTTTATTGCCTTTATGCATCGTGTCAGTTCGTTTTAACAATCGCATATTAGCTTTATTCAGATGCAATGCAATATGCATAATTTCAAGAGTTCAGTCTGTTATGGAGCACATTTTGGATACCAACTTCATCAATAACTGGAATATCTGTATTTTAAAACCTAATAAAGCTTAAATCCCCCCTACAAACTTATTTTTGAAACTTATTTTGGAATGAAACTTTTAGAGAAATTTAGAGTTGCCCTGTGAAGAGAGTTGTCAAAAATGTCAGTATGTTACGAAATGTTTACGATTTTTTTTAATATAAATTCCGTCATAAATAGTATTTTGGGTGCATATCTTAATCCTCTGTGCTTTCCCTATCGAATCATGTGCTCAAAACGCATATTCCAATCCATCATCCGTGTTAGATTTCGGTTTATCCGGAAAAAATGTACTGTGTATATCAATCTGTTACGCGTGGAATTGCTCTATACCAGAACATGTAATTCACAGAAAAAATCCCTTCAAATAAGAAACGAAGACAACAAACTCGCAAATATTTGCAAAGAAAGAAACACACAGAATCTCTCATACAATAGTACCAATTTGTGTAGCAAAACTTCCCCTAAAACATGGGCTAAATCCAAATTGTGTAGGAGTTATGATTTTTTCTGTGAAGTGGAGCAGAATTCACATGCAGCAAAACTTATGATGTCGCTTCTATTTGAAACGGCAACGCCATCAGATGTAACGAAGGGTCACTTTGCAAAACCGGCGCCTGCCACCATATTTGACGACGCCACGGCACCCTCACTGGATGGGACGAGGAGGGAGAAGTATTTTAAATTTCCAGAGGTTTTCAGAAGACTAAGCTTGGCAAATTAATAAAGAGCCGAAAAGCAGTAGTAGTGGTAAGTGGCAAATAATTGACTTGTAACACTGGTTCCAAAGTGTACTTTAATTTCTCTATACATTAGATATGCCAAATTATATTACTGATCACAAAATGAAAGGGCAGTTCGGATAACTGAGTAATTACCTGGTGGCCGGCGTTGCGTTCCATCTTTGTCGTGTCTATGGCCGAAGTCAAAGTTGAAAACTCAACACAACATGATTTAAAGAGCAGAGCGTCACAGAGTCCTGATAGGCACGTGATATGCAGAGAGCGAACCGTCAAAAACTCGTTTAAATACCAGCAGACCATACTGATCCAGCATTGACGTAAGCGGTGTCAGCAGTATTAGCATAATCCACCTAAGCGTGGCTACATTCGCGAAAACTCGGAAGACGTTACCCTTTACATCCCCATCTTACATAAGATTCCGGGAAATGACTTGCCAAAATTTTTAAAGCCAATTTCATCGTTCCTCTTAAACAAATTTGGTTATGAACAGTTTAGTCTTATAAAATTACATTTATCACAATCTTATAAAATAGAAATACAAGTGCCACAGTATTGCGCCTGCAACGATAAAATATATATCAAATGAAAAAGGGAATTCCAATTCATAAGAGTGCAGAAAAAAACTAAACATCTAATCTTTAAGTCATTTTCGGCATTTACGTATGAGCATAGGCGCAGTGAAATAAAACTAGTTCACATTAATAAAATGAGAGTTTCCGGAGCATTTAAATAATTATATATAAGCATTTTAAGCTTGTAAATTGCACCTTTAGAAGTTTCGCGCGTTTTTTTAAAGGCGAAAGTATATGTTTATGGGAATACCGATGAAACAGAAGTGACCTCTATGAATTTATGATTAAATAATGACTTCATCATCGCCATTATCTTTGGTAACTTCATAAACAGAACACAACGTTTAACAATACAAATTGATTTATTTGGTGCATATAGTGAAAACTGGTATTACCTACATATAACGGTAAATTGTAGAATAAGATGAGCTGATTCCTTAATAATAATAATAATAATAATAATAATAATAATAATAATAATAATAATAATAATAATAATAATAATAATAATAATAATAATAATAATCCAGTATTATTGGTCCCTCTATACAATATATAAGAAAAACATTACATTCAAGAGGTGCACACATCTTTTTGAAAGTTTCGCTTGTTTTCTGAGGTCAAGTATCGCTGCCGCAAAAGTGTCTATGAGAAGATTCCAATGACGGCAACACGTATTACATTGATTATGACAATAAAGAATATTATTATATTAAAACTAAACTTGAAAATTCATTTTCTTATTCCATAACTATATTAAAATAATTTAAGATAATAAATAATTCATGATTTAAGATGAGATGTGGAGGAAATTTGAGACATTTAGTTTAAAAGTAATTTAGTTATTAAGGAAAAAAGTCAGCATTTAAATTTGAATATAGTTGTGTTGTATAACATTTTCCTTTTCTGTTGTAAAAATTGAATTGTTAAAATATTAGATTAATTAAGGTTGTTGAAATGGTAATGAAGTGGAAAAAAAGGATGTAGTAGCAATAGTAAGTCATAGTAGACAGTAGAAAATCGGAACTTAATTTAAGATAATAGAATTTTATTACTTGAGATGTAAAGAATATTAATAAGGAATAACGAATTTCGGATGTAAGAATGAATGTGTGAATATGAGGGTTTTGGGATTTTTGGTTAGTTGAAATTTGGTAGTAAGCTACTGGTTTCTAGTAGCATAGGATATTGGTAGTATTTTGTAGTCTTAAATAAAATTGTTACTGCATAATTTATCTGTTATTATTGCAATATGTATGTAACAAAAAGGAATGCATAAAAATAATATCTTGAAATTTACACTCTGGAATAGTTATCAAGAAGCCAGGATGATTGCAATTTTTATGGTGATACAGTGATGAATGAAAGTAATGTGAGAAAGTGGTGCTAATGTTAAGCAATGGATGAACAAATATGCATCACGAAACACGACCCGGACGTCCCTCACATCAAAATGAATTGAAGAATCAAGTGAACAGCAACATCATACAAGATAGACGTGTAAACCTAAACGAGTTACATATTTCTTTCCCAAACGTTTCTCGACCTCTGCTTGATGGTATTGTGTCCGAACATCTTGGCTTAATGGGTTGGCGGCAACCGTCTGCAACTCACGAATTCCAAAGCTCGTGGACAGATATGACACAGGTGATTATTCTGAGAAATAAAGTAAACTTCGCTTTTGTAAATGACGTGTATTTTAATAACATACTTTTTTCTGAATACATTGAAGCCAAATTATTGTTACTTCGTGGATGACCCTCGTAAGTTGTTTTGCGCTTCAAATATTCCGAAATATTTGCACATTACAAGTCCAGGTTTTAAAGCCTATATTGGAGCACGACTATGTGTTAAAACCTGCGATTGTGGAATGATTTAACGAACTACTACGGAAGGGTCGGTGCAGGGGGCGAAGTCTCCTCTCAGTGGACACGGTGTGATCCTGCAGAGGCAACTGACCGTCGAAGCAGGAACCGGTGAAATCTAAAAATGCTTAATGCTACTTGTCTTTAAGGAAAACAAATCAAGAAAGCACTAAAACTGGGTGTTCTGCATCATTATCACGAGGGCTCGCTTGGCAGACTGAGGATCCCTGTAACTTACTTAAAGTTGCCTATACAAAAGGAAGAATGAAAAGGCAGATAACTTGAAAATATGTTCACTCACACAAGGAAGAATGGAAAGAATGATAGTTCAACTTAAAACGCACACATAGGTAAAGTTTGTTAAGAACTCACCATTGAACTACATGATGTATTAAAAGTACCCATTTGGTTCTGACCCAGCCATGGTCGTCGCCTCTGTCGGAAGGGGGAGCCAGTAGCTACATCCTATCTCACAGACTGCTTCGTGTCCTCCTACTAAACTCGCATTAGCACCTATCACGCATGCACACAATACGTAAAGACAAAAGAGTTCCCCGATACTAGGGATTCCTCGCAAACACACTACCGCACAATTTCCCAACCCACAAGGATGACTGCAAATAATAATAACTTTAAAAATTACAAATAATGTAAGATAACTAAAAATTGTGACTTCTCCCCGCGGCCCACAATGTGACGTCTTCGGCGCCTAAGAGAAGAAAAGGTTACAGAGAAAGAACAATTATACAGGACAAACATTTAACAAAATTACTTCATAGATAAGTAGATATATAATGACAGAACCAGCCTACCAACAGATGCCGACAACTGATAAGATACTTTGTTCTATGCCGACAAGCCCCTCCCCCTCCCTTTGAGGGCTTAGATGCCGCCTGGTCGCGCGTGCAGCTAGCCCCGCCCCCTCCCTTTGTGGGCTTACCTAATGCCGACCGGGTTTGTTTCGTCAGGTCCTACCCCCTCCCCCATGCGATCTGGTCGCGTGCCGGCGGCCCCTCCCTCACTCCCTTTTGTGGCCTCATTGGATCCCCGTGGATAGGTGGGAGAGTGTGTATTGTTTCCATACGCTGGGTGCGTACCCTCCCTCCCCTTTGTGGTCTGATTGGTTCCCTGTGGATAGGTGGGAGAGTGTGTATTGTTCCTATACGCTGGTTACATTCCCGCCCCCTCATTGTGACTTGTCTAAATCCCTCCCGTGTGATTGGTTCCCTTGCGGATATGTGGGAGAGGATGTATTGTTCCTATACGCTGGCGACGTAACCCCGCTCTCATAGCGTCTTGTCAAATCCCGCCCGGGTGATTGGTTGGGGTAGGGGAATGGGGTTCTCGGCGTGTGCCACTCGGGTGTAGGGGAATGGGGTTCTCGACGCGTGGCGCTGCCCTGGAAATCGATTTGATGAGATAATTGTGTCAATCAATTAGGTAATGCGTTATTGAAAAAAGAATTAATATTTATATACTGCTAAGGCAATTAAACGCTGCTCTTCGATCGATGAATGCGATTAAGTATTTTTTGATTGATTAATGTAATTAAGTGTAGATGAATTGACTCGCGCGCACCTGGACGCCGTCGTATATGTGTGCTAGCATATGTATAACTATCACGCTCACGGTCTTAAACTCTCTCCGGCAAACAGTCCGTCATGTAATGCAAAAACCCGGCAGCCGACTTCTGTCTGGTAATAACAAGTTTCACCCCCACTCCGCGACTGTGTGCGTGACGTCACTAACAAGTCTCGATGTGTAGACTAGCCCGGCTCCATTCTGTCTGCGTCGATAAATCATGTTAAAACACGCTCGCCAATGGCTTTCCTTTGTATTCAAAAACAGACTGCCGGCTTCTGCCTTGAGGGTGAATAACAGGTCTCAACATGCATTCCACCTCCTCCACCGCTGCGTGACGTCACCGTCTACAGTATATAAGGAACGCCGGCAGCCAGAGCAATCATTTATTGCTTTTTCAGTGTTCGTTCAGTGATAATCGAAATGGCTGGTGATAATCGTGCATCTGATGTGAATGATTACTGGAGCGAGTGCGGAGAAGATTATTTTCACTACGTATACTTCCATACCGAAACATGCAATGGTTTAATGCATTCAGTGTTGTGTACTCAACCATCGCATCATGATCAGATGACTACACTGGAAGTGTGTACAGAGAGCTGTCCTGTTTACCGAGGAGCGAACATGTAAGTAATATACATATTTCTATAACTCGGTAATATATTGTACGCATGTTAAATGAAATCTAATTTGAAATTATTTTATTCTTTCAGTGAAAATCGCATGGGTGATGATGTGGAGGTTCTTAGCGATGCCGATGAAGTTGACGATGTCTTCGTCTCGAAACACCTAGCTGAATGTGATACAGAGTCGTGCACCGGATACATGCATTCTGTACTTTGTACTAACCCAGCCCAGCATGAACGCATGACATCCTTCTTCCTATGTAACGACAACTGCGAGGTCTACCAGCGCAGGAAGAGTAAACTCGAGTAAGTAGAAGAAATGTTAAATTACATATTCATTTACTGCTTCTAATGCTACTATGTGTCTAACCTAAAATTAAATTGTTACAGACTGCGAATGACTGCACCTAAGGTACCCGTGCCAATAGAGGAGCTGGATCCTGAGAGAAGCGATGTCGATATAGTGGAATATCCAATCGCAGAGCGCCATATCCAGCCTATGAATGAGGATGCCGCTCCACTACCCGCGATTGCTACTACCCCTGATGATAAAGCAACGAGGGTACAGGTGTGGATAAATCAGACGACTCCAGATTGCTCGCCCGAGATACACACAGAATCGAGCAAACCCGTGAAGTGAGTATGACACTCTTTGATAGTACTTTTTGTATGACAAGGGGAGAGGATTTTTCTAATATATGTATTTTCTCTTTCAGACGCATGAAATCATTAACTAAACCTATTTCTAACATTGTTTTGAATATATGTTGCAGGGGTGTGAGGAGGGAGCGGAGGAAGAGGCAGAACGAGACTGGGGAGAAAGAGCAGACGAGAAGGTGTAAGAGGAGGATCCTCAACGTGGGTCCTATGGTCTTCTTATTCATTGAAGATACCCTGCACTCGCCGGAGGAGCATGGAGAATCGATCACATGCGCTTGATGACGTCAGCATCTCCCACTCCCATCCCGTGAACATTGGGCTATACTATACATCCCCTCCCTCTACATAAATTGTGAAAGTGATAAATCATTTGTTTATATTACAAAATCGAACTGGGATATAATATCCAAAAACATTCCAATGATTGAAGATTACCTACGCCAAGAAAAAAAGTTTGCGTGTGATGAATATTGTGACAATGTAATTTATGCATACAATATTATTGTATTTTTGACCATTCAATTCATTTCATAAATACGTGTTTAAATAACAATGTAATATGTTTAGACATTGAGGGTGTAAGTAACCTAAAACGGCTATTGCCCTATATTGAAAGACAATTGAATATTTTAAATGATTTCTGCAATTCAGGAGCGATTAGTTTTTCAGGGGGTAGGAGGGGCAGAAGGAAAATGCTTGAAATGTATGCTAAAGTCAATAAAAGAGTGTTTTAGTGTATGAATTCAATTTATTATTCATAAACTTATCCTAGTACATTCCTTCACAAAAACCATTCACCCAAACATATGCATAATTATATAAGTGCTTGCATCACGTGAGAAAGAGGTTTGTAGGTAAATACTTTGTCATGTAGAACCAGACAGTACAGTGACGTCTGGACTGGGATATTTGCAGATGCTTGAATCTCGATTCTGATGTTCACAGCTCCATTTATAACCTCCTCGGGTTGGTGAGAACAGACTATTACGAATAATGGTGCACGGTGAAGAAAATCCTTTCTCTTCAAGAGGGGATAATTATCTCTTTCATAATAGGAACTTTGAAATTTACAGTACATTTCATATAGTGAAGCAAACTTTGAATTTTAAAGTCAAATTTCAAATCATGGTAGGGATAGCATTCACTGTTGAGGAATAGACTCAAATTAGTAACGTTGCAGTGATCAAACTCGGAACTGTTCTTGCTATAATCACCCAATCTTGCAGTCTGCGCACACACTATGATGAAGCGAGGTTTCTCGAGCTTAGATGTTGTTGCTACATTCCACGTGAAAGATCTTGTCTGGGGTACAGCAGGCTGGGTATGAAGATCCATAGATCGAAAGGCAAAGTGTAGAGGTTTATCAGACTTGACGAGTTTTAGAATGTGAACTCTTTCATCATCGGAAAGACGAATTACAGGCATCCTCCATTCGATTCTAGTTAACTTTACATTAGCTTCCTCTCCATTCGAACTCAGGACACAGTTTCTAGAATCTTTAGATCTTATGAGAATCAATTCAAACTTTCTGTTGAGTATAAGCTCCTTGTGGTCTTCAGCAAATCCTAGGAGCATCGAGAGAGGGACTACAGCATTGAAAGCTCCATTCGTCGCGTGTACTATATCAACTTCTTCACCTGGATAGGCCCATCCAGCATTCAGCAGCCGATTCGACTCCATAGGGTTGAGAGTCACATAATTTTGTATAGTTGTAGTAATTCCAGGATTCCTTGTTCTGTCTATAGTTTTAGCATTCATATCTAAACGTATGTCATCAAACATGAAGGCTACAGCATTATTAGCGAGCTTCGTTGTAGTAGGGGATCCATCTACCTTGGTGAGAGCACCTTCGATGTAGAGATAACTCTTGTTAGGTAGCGTATACAAATCTTCAGCTTGGCATGGTATTCTAATTTCATCGTTTACATCCAGAGCGGAGGTGTTGTATGGAAGAAATATATGCTCCTCCTTCTTGGTGATCTTGTCGTCAAAGCGTGGAACTTCTGTCACGTTTAAGATGTCCATTATAGCGTCCTGTAACCTAACCCCTCGAGGAACTTGCGGTTAGCACGTGTTAACTCCTTGGAAGCTGGAGAGGTAGTATGCTTCGAACGTGGTGAACGTCGTCTACTATAGTATTTGCGATGTCTTTTAAAATGTATTGTCATTGCGTCTTATGTGGAGTCTTGTAGTGATAACCTCGTTCCTGAAGTTGATCGCCTTTCTGTGTTGATCTACCACTCGAATAGTGATCTGGTCTATATAGTTTGTATCTATGACCAGTAAGTATATCGGGTTCGAGGGTTCTTGAGAGATATGATAGCCTGGTGGAACAGAAGGAAAAACTCGTAGAGCGAATGACCACTTTTACCATCAATGAAGGAGCCTGTTGCAATACTGCACTCCACACGTATGATACTCACTTTAAATATATTCACAAGATCGTCAGATTCAAACGTTTCTCCATCAGGAATTATTTTAGTGTCTGTGAATCCTAGAAGCGAACCAATAGATCTAGCCTTAGAAGAGTCTATTGTATAAGGACATTTAATCTCAGTCTTCATTGTATTATTGTTAGGCCTTATAAAGAAGACTTCATCATTCAATCCTAGTTTATCCTTTAGAAATGCATTGATATCGGCAATCTCGTAGGTTCCATGTGGGATGACAATGGTTTCCGATTTACCATTATGAATATAATGAAATCTATTATTACTTTCATCGACATTTGGTATTGAATAGAACGTTTCAAAATTCAAGAGAGACCTGGAGGATCTAGCTGTAGAGGCGGGTTTAGATAAGTTGAAATAAAGTGTCTGACCCACTCACTGTAACTGTATAACTCATCTTGACGATGTAGCAGCTTCTAGGATAAAAGAAATTTCAAGCACAAGTGCCCGCAGATGAATGAATCGAAATTCTGGTATCTCTGAGTATTATAGTAGATTTTAACACCTTGTAGATATTTTTCAATCTCAGGAGGCGGTTTCAAATTACCGAAACTATCAAAGTAGTATGCAATATCACATTCTTTCCTTATAGCAACCCAGTGTGTTCCTTCATTATCGGAGGTATCGAGATTGGTAATAAGTATCTCTTTGAAGTGTGCTTTTAAAGGAAGTTTGTCAATCATATAAACTCTTCTAAAATAAGGAATTTTTAAACGTTTAGCATAACATTCGATGGCTACGTTACTTATGGCTTCCTCCGGTATATGTACAATCCTCTTCCGCCGTTTTTTGACTTCTTCTTTAAACTCCTGCCTTTAGATCCTCTTTTTTCAAGGACCTTGCTATTTTAGATGCAGTGGCTAAACATGACATCAGCGGCATTACAGGTAAGAATCCTCCTTTATTCCTCTTCTTACACCTTCTCTTTCGGAGTGCTTTTCCTCGGATCTCCATCGCCTTGTTATGCCTCGAAACTTCTTCTAAGTGCCTATCAGCAGCCTTTTTTTTATTGACTGCAGAGGCTATCTGAGCAGCGCCGCCTGCTGCAGCGCCTAAAGCAGCAATGATGGATATCAAAGGTAAAAACCCTCCTCTCTTCTTCTTCTTCTTCTTCTTCTTCCTCTTTCCGGCTCCACTGTAACCTTTCCCTTCATGATTGCAGTTACTAGCCTTGCAGCTAACCTTTCACCAAAAGTTGAATTTGATGACTGCACACGCTTCCAAGCCTTCTCTGCAAGAATCTTATCCGCTATTTGCCTTGAAGCGGTGTCCTTATTCTCAGCGTACACGAGGTCGTGCTGTTTGCAAGCTTCGTCTAATTGGTTAATTCCGGGGTCTCCTCTTTTTAGACGTTTTTCCAATTTAGTACCAGGCCCACAATATCTATATCCATGGTAAGTGAGCTTCAAAGGGCAGCGAATTAATTATGGAATTAATAACTCCAGAGCCGCACATATACTGCAACGACCTCCCTCTCTTAGCTCTCATGATATACTAAGCGAGTAATTGCATGCATTAGCCCTTTTATATCATTGCATTCAATCATTAACTACTTTACATCCGGTAATATATAAACATCACACATACATTTTATAAGTTAGTTGTTAACATGGAGCTTGTTAAGCAGCACTGCTCTCTACCTATTCAGGTATTAGACTTTGAAAGTGACTTTAGAAGTGACCGTCATGGCAAGTTATTTCCATCTAATGTCAGAGCTCTTATTTTAGGGAGCTCCAGTGCAGGGAAAACAAACGCATTACTCAATATGCTACTCCATGAGAATGGACTACATTTTGAAAATTTGTATATTTATTCAAAGTCTCTCTATCAACCAAAGTACCAATACCTAATTAAAGTGCTTGGAAACATCGAAGGTATAGAAGTGAGCACCTTCGACAACGGAGATGATGTTTTGCATCCTTCTGAAGTCAAAGAAAATTCAATCTTTATATTTAATGACGTCATCACTGAAAAGCAGGAAAAGATAGAATCCTTTTACAGTATGGGTAGACATCGAAATGTCGACTCTGTATATCTAGCACAGTCCTTTGCTAAAGTTCCAAAACATTTAATTCGCGATAATACAAACATGATAATTCTCTTCAGACAAGACAATTTAAACTTAAAGCGCATTTACGAAGATTATGTACATACCGACATGACCTACAATGAATTTAAAGATCTATGTAAGAGCGTTTGGGAGAGTGTATCAGAAGGAAGACCCTTTGTTGTGATAGTTCCTGAATTTCACATGAATGTGGGGCGATATAGGAATTGTTTTGATGTATGATTAAGCTCGACAAAAAAGAAAATGATCATTCGTAGTTAATCATGAGCATCGATAGGTTTCGCTCTCAGAGAACTGGGCCAGTTAGAAGAGTGTTTGATCATAAATTGAGATGTCAAAGGAAACTATCAATTCAAGAATAAGAGATTGTGCAATGTTCACGATCCTGAAGATAATCATGACGCCTCCAATAAGAATTATGTGGATGCTCTCGAAATTAGGATGCACGATTTCTCTCAGCAAGCTGCTAACAATGTTGAGGTTATGGCTAAGACCCTGATCGATGAATTGATTTCAAGATATATCCTCAAGAGGGATAAGGAAAATAACATCGTGATCGATAAAGTTAGATTAAAGGTATTGCTAGATCCTGTTCACGATAACGAGGTTGTGAATAAAAAGTTCATCACTGGATATGTCAATTCACGCACGCAGTCGAGAGATGGTAATGGTAACATTATGTTCGACAATAAGAGAATCACTGATATAGCAGATCCTCTCGCAGATACGGATGCTGTAAATAAAAGGTATGCTAGAGCTATGATACTTAGGAAATCGAACGAGACGCGACAGCAGTTAAACAGGTACTTGCCAAAGGAAATTGAGATGCAAATAGGTAAGAAGCTGCTAGACATCACAGCAAATCTGAATAAAACTACGTGTAAAGTGGATACTCTAACAACCTCTACAAAAGACAGAGTCGATTCTGTAATGGACTCTATTAAACAAGTTACAGCAGAGCTTGATAGAGCAAAAACATATCTTCAGAATCTTTGCAATCAGAAAATTAGTAATTTAGAAAAGTTAGCGATGAAGCGAGCTTCAGATTTAGAGGCTACTGTCAGGCAGTTAAAGACAGAGGTTCTGAATACTCTCAAAACTGATTGCTGCAATGATAAACTTAAGAAAGTGGTTGAAAACGTAAATATGATGATGGACGCCTACAAAACTAATATGCAGCAAATGACGAGTCTAGAAGAATCAGTGAGAAGCCAGTACGCCAGTACGGCAATCTTTGCTGAAGCGTTCAAGACACATACACAGGAGCATATGAAAGAAACCGAGCAACTGAGAACTTCGATAGAGATGTTAGCTAAGGCTATCGACACGTTGAGAGCTCAAGCTGCACGCAGACTATAAATTGAAGGTAATTGTCTATTTTCACATCATTTGTAAGATGGATAGTGAAAGCATAAGACTTAAAGAGTCCGTAGCCGAGCATACCAGGGCTGTAAAAGAAAAACTGAGAGCTCTAAAAGGTCTCAGGTTTGAGACTCAGCATGTCATGTCCGAAGCTTTGAAGCGTGTAACCGCCCCCCTCAAGGATATTTTGGTCACTCAACGAGGGTTGACTGTGAAGACCATCAAGAATGAAAATGGTGATTCTACAAGTATTTCTACTTACCTTCAATACGTTCGCTCAAAAGACAAGAATCGTATTGTTACATAATATTAACTACTACAGCACCTATACCAATGTGAAGGCTGCGGCTGTTGAACGTTTAATTCGAACCTTGAAGAATATGATGTACCGAGAGTTTTTAGTCCAAGGCTCATACAAGTGGCTAGATCTTTGACCTAGAATCCTTGTAAAGTACAATGATACTTTTCATTCAACTATCCGCATGAAGTCTGATGAAGTGAAAAACAACGATCTTCTTCTGACTGTGCACAACTATAATCAAGAACGAAGAGAGAAGAAGGCTTCAAGGACGTTTAGTGTTGGTGATTATGTCAGGATATCTAAACATAAAGGACATTTTGAAAAGGGTTATGAATCTAACTGGAGCATTGATATCTTCAAAGTATTTCGTGTGAATCTTACCAAGCCTACAACATACATACTAAAGGATAGGAATGGTGAAATAATAAATGGTGGCTTTTATGGACATGAACTAAAAAAGACTAACTATCCTAACACATATTTAGTAGAAAAGGTTATACGTAAACGTGGAAACAAAGTTCTTGTAAAGTGGTATGGTTTTGCAGATACTCAATGCATTGATATAATGGATTTAGTGTAATGTGTGAAGAATTAATAAAGACCAGTTTTTATGGTTGTAAAATCATGAGTATATTTATTTTAAAAAATCCTTCATATTTTTTCTTTTGTGAGGGAAAAATGTAGGCACTTAAAAAACCCTCACATACTAAACATGAATATATACACTATTAACATTATCGGAAGGGAAATTAATATATAAAAACCCTCTCATACTTTAAATGAATATATACAATAACATCATTAGAGGGAAAATTATTACATAAAAACCCTCATACACAATTTAAATGGGTATATACACTATTAACATAAGCAGAGGGAAAATTATTACATAAAAATCCCTCATACACAATTTAAATAAACATATACACTATTAACATTATCAGAGGGAAAATTAATATATAAAAACCCTCACATACTTTAAATGAATATATACAATAACATCATTAGAGGGAAAAATTATTACATAAAAACCCTCATACACAATTTTAATGGATATATACAAAATTCAGATTGAAAAAGTAAAAACAAGAGATCTTCAAATATTTACATTATATACATATTTACATGATTAGGCATTAGCAATCACCAGGTCTAAGGGAATACTGGCCCCACGCTAGTCTTATAACTTCCTTCCATCAACTTCCTCTTATCGTCACCACCCTTCAATGCCAATTTGTTTTTCTCAATGGTGTTAATTTTGTGATTTTTACTCCGAAATTTTTTTGTACCGAATAAATTTTTAGACTATGGTCCTTTAAGCACTCAAAATACTGGCAGAAATCGATTTTATCCATACCCACCCTGGTGATGCCCTTAGTTTTTTTATTGTCTGCCCTCCGTATCTGTATGCGTATAACTTTGCTCTTATGCCGACATAC
This sequence comes from Deroplatys truncata, assembly GCA_030765065.1. Taxonomy (NCBI): domain Eukaryota; kingdom Metazoa; phylum Arthropoda; class Insecta; order Mantodea; family Mantidae; genus Deroplatys; species Deroplatys truncata. Next base: position 6,129,664 of record CM060982.1, read on the forward strand.
TCCTCCATAACGAAGCCGCCCAATTCATCCTTGAACAACCCAATCTTTTTCCTGTTGGCTTGCTTAATACCATATGCATTATCCTTTTCGAAGTTTGAAGTGTCGAAATATTGGGGGTTCTCCCTGATGAATTCATAGATATCAGAACTCGTTTCATAAATGAACGAGTCTGTATCCATGTAATTCAGCAGCAAGTCTTTCAAATTTGGTTTCATGATATTATAAAAGAAGTCATACATGATAAATTTTGAAATATCCAAAATTGCGTGGCCTATGTAGATTGGTTTCTTCATATGCACTTCCTCTCTGCTCAGTTCGATTCCTACAAGATTTTCCTTAAAAATTATGGTGCGTAGGTAAGTGCTGCGTGCTGTCAACTTCTTTGCCTGTTCCCATGTTCCAACTATTTTGAAATCCAATTATTTTCTCACATTCTCTATAAATTTTCCATATACAGCGTTATTCATCTTTTTCCATAGGTTTTATCCGAATTTTGACTTTTCTTGTGGTCTCTTCTCGGTGTTGACGTCGATATATGTCTTCAACCAGTTAGACTGGTCGTAGGACACCGCTCTGTGAATATGTCTCACACTTAGCCCCTGCTCGATACACTGCTGCATCGCCCTGTAGTGCAAGACATATTTGCTTTTCTTTTATAATGTTGCTAGCAGTTTCTTTTATTGGCCATTCGGTGGTGTCGCGCTCTTTGGGCAGAAAGGAAGCTCGTTATGGGCGTCGTGGATATGGTCGGGGTATTCGATATCAGCCTCTAGCACATAGCCAGTCTCTGAGTCTTCTTTGATTTCTGCGAAGTTTATGCTGTCACTTTCTTCTCTGGTGAGGCATTTCAGATTCTTGTGCGGGAGGGCAGACACCATAGAAGCTCCATATAAGTTGTTTATGTCCCAATAGGACAGGTGTTTAACAGGAGCATGCTGGTCAAAGTTGGACATGTGTCTGTGGTTAGCTTTGGTGTAGCCCTTCACCACTGTGCACAGTCCACCTCTACTTCCCGATTCGAAAAACTCCAGCATGCTCTTGTCGGATATTAAGGAAATTTTCGCCTTTGTTATCTTCAACATAGCGTCAAAAGCGAGTAATGTATAAAACCATGCTGGGTGAAGTTTATACATTCCCAGGATGAGATCTCGAAACTTTTCGAAAATATCCGCCAAGAGCAGTATATCTGTTTTCAGGTATAGATCGCTGTATTCTCCGAGATTCCGGATATTAAAGACCTCCAGACTTTTACAGCATGCCTGTATTCCTCTTCGGTAATGTGGTTGTCAGGTAGTGTGCTATAGAAGCCATCCTTCGGTGGTAGAGAAGTTTCTTTGAGTATGGCAAGGCTTGAAACATAATTATATGGGAACATTCCCTTGCTCCTTGCCAGATTAAAATGCTCATCAACAGGATATTCTGCCCTTGTTATTTTAAAGTCACTCTCCTCCAGCATGTCAGCCAGGCTGGACAGCTTATCGTCAAGAAACTTAAAGCTATCCAGAAACCTGAAGCTGATGTTGCTGTACCGTTTGCCAAACGCTATATACCTTTCACCACTTTGAGCGATGCACGATACGGGCTTATTATCATATGCCAGGCGTCTTATCAAGAAGTGGCTGTCATAATTAGATAGACAATGAAAAAAGATCGGTATGAAATCAGGGACCTTTCTATTCAAATTGCATCTATTATGAGCAGCACCCAGATATTCCCCTGTCACATGATCGTGTACCTTCACGCGCAAATCGCTCACACTGAAAGCAGCAAGGCATATATGACACTCAGAGACATTGTTAAAATTCTGTTGCTCTTCAAGGGTTAAATCCAAGGGTTTAGGATTGGAATACACATGGATTACGTCATCAGCAATTGATTTTAATTGCTTGATAAAGTCATCGATGGCATTTGGACCTCTGAAGAGAAAGAATTTCGACAATGCCTCGTTATGCCTACATACCACCTTCAAGGCAATAGACATTGTGTCATGCTCTTGAACGGTTCGGGTCCAGCTCGAGTTGCTTGAGGGCTCGCAAGAGTGAACCTTCGCCAGAACAGATTCAATGTCAGCGTATATAACAAACGGTACAGGAACGCTTTTGGAGAATGCTTTAAATTCGATGCAGTCATCCTGTTGAGGCATTTTAAGCAACTGGCATTTTCCGCATCTTAATCGACGCGTTTCCAGGCCCTTCTCAGTGGTACATCTCTTGAGGCACGCCTCACATGTCCATATTTTACCGTTGTGTTTGGTGACTTGACTGCTTACAAGTCTGGACAAGTCTTTAATTATACAGTAGTGGGACTTTTACCCCTGCTCAATAAATAACAGATTGGCATGGTGCTGCTTATTTTCAGCTGTTTGCTATAGAGGAATAATGTTCTCATTCTCCTCCTCTATACCAAAAAATGAAATGGATACTCCACTGTTCTGCTTTTCAAAGCATTCAATTTGATGGAAGGGTGTCGGAAATTCGATAGCATCATAATTGAATGCCTCGAAAAGCAGTTCCTCGGGGTATACTGTTGTTCTATAGCCATGACGTTTAACAGGGTATTTAGAGTCGAGCAGGCACCATGCAAAGCAGTAATTGTCTTTGTTCTGGATGTTTATAATTGCAGTTTTATTCCTGATTTTCTGTGACAATTCAATGTATGAACCTGCGTGTAAAGGATCGTAGTAAGTAGAGCTGAGTGCCTGGACGGGTATGTCTAACAAAGACTTCGACGATGCTCCCCCTCAAATTTAGAAATGTTTTCTAGAATACCCCCCGGAATTGAAGAGAAGATCTAATAGAGATCGCTTGACGGAAGTATCAGCACAGGTTTAGAATTAAAAAATGCGGAAATGTGTGCCTCTTCATCAGGTTTGTGGATTAAATATTCAAGTTCCATGGAACAATTCACTTTTAATCCACTCCTGCTTTTCTGCAAAACGTTTTCCGCTTCTTTAATAATAAGCTCCTTGCATTCATCTAAAAAGACTCTGGGGTCGAGTATTTCTAATGTATTTTCTATTCTACTATTAAAAATACGTCCCTTGAACGCTGATTGGATGGTATTACATTCCAGACCCTGGCAATTACTAGCACTAACCTTGGCTTTTTTGATTATAAGCTGCTCCCTCCCGTCCGATGTCGGTCCTCTCTTTCCATTAACAGGTTATACATCATTGTATGATGATGAGGAGGAGGTTGACGGTGCAGCGGCTTCATCGTTTGCCCCTGAGGAGGTCGATGGTGCAGCGGTTTCATCGTCTGCGACTGAGGAGGTCGATGGTGCACTGTGTATAACTTCCTCCACAGTGTCGAGTGATGAGGAGGCGGACGGTGCAGCGGTCAAGTCTTCATCAATCTCCTGTGATGTTGACTCCTGTGTTGCTAGGTCCATAGGCTGGCTTCCAATGTCACCCAGATCATTTCCTGGAATAATAATAATAATAGTATAGCATGTTTTAAAATATGGTAATATAATATGATACATAAATTTATATAAAATGCTGAAAAAATTCTTACCATGCGGCTGTTGCTGCACGCATTTGGCAGAGCCCCATCCCTGCTGATTTGGTATAGGGAAGGCTGATACTACAGCGCCCGCGTGTTCAGTGATACCGCCACCGAAATAAAGTCGACTTCCTGGAAATAATAATAACAATATTAATAATAACAACAATAATATTAATAATATAGAATGTGTAAAAGAACTTCATAAAATGTTGAAAAACATTCTTACCATTCAAAGGTTGCTGCATGTATGGGGCAGGGCCCCATCCCTGCTGATTTGGTGCAGGGAAGGCGGATGGTGCAGAGGCCGCGTGATAAACGAACCCACCTTCGAAATAAAGTCCACCTTTTGGAAATAACAATAACAATAATAATAATATAGAATGTGTAAAAGAACTTCATAAAATGTTGAAGGATTCTTACCGTTCGGTGGTTGCTGCATGTATGGGGCTGGGACCCAACCATGCTGATTTGGCCCCATGAAGGCTTGGAAGCCAGGTGGTGCCGGTGCAGCGATCGCGAAGCCTGGTGGTGCCGGTGCAACGGTCGCGAAGCCTGGAGGTACCGGTGCAGCGGTCGATAGATGGCCGCCTCCGTAATAAAGTCCACTTCCTGGAAATAATAAATAATAATAATAATAATAATAATAATAATAATAATAATAATAATAATAGTATAGCATTTTAAGTACAGAGTTCTAAAGAATCTATACGCTATACGTGAAAAGTACATGTTTTAAACACATGCGTGAAAAATACATAGCATTCTGTGAGACCGAAAGAGTTTTGTGACTGCATATGGGGTGAGAAACTCCCCTTAAATATATCCTTTTCTCGTTATGCAATCCAGAATTGTATGCTGTCGTAGGTAGGTCTTGTGTGCTAGAATCGGCATTGTATACCTACTATTAAATAATTTTAGTTACAATTGCTGAAACACCAGTCTGTAAATTCTTACCGTTCGAGTGTTGCTGCATGTACGGGGCAGAACCACATCCCTGATGGTTTGGCACCAGGAAGGTTTGGAAGCCGGGGGGTGCCGGTGCAGCGGTCGCGAAGCCTGGTGGTGCAGCAGCCGCGTGCTGAGTGACGCCGCCACCGAAATAAGGTCCACTTCCTGGAAATAATAATAATAATAATAATAATAATAATAATAATAATAATAATAATAATAATAATAAAGAATATGAACAAGAAGTTAATATGAATGTTACATTAATTTTTTTAAAACACTGAAGAATGCTTACCATTCGACTGTTCGGGTGCCTGAATCATTATGTTATTTGAGGAGCGATCCTGCCGCCGGCGGCGGGTATCCTGCTGGAGCATGGATGTAAGCCTCAGCCACGTTAGCAGAACTGAATGCTGAAAACGTAAGTAATTTACGCGTTAGATTTTATTTATTTATTTACTTAGCTTTTTTAAAGAAAAGTTATGTTATTAAGCTAATTTACTTTATTGCGAATAGCTTATATAGAGAAATGTCACTGTATTTAACAATCAAGAAATTTCTATTACAAAAAAAGCATGTGTATTTCTCGACACAGTCATGGAAAGTATCTCTTTTAACATGATGGTAACAGGCTGAAAGTTTTTACTAAATAAATGCGCGAGAGGAATGAAACATTAACTGATGAATGTTCGACCAATGCATGCAAACAGGAAGTCCCCGGATCGATTACCGCCGGTTACCCTCGGAAGAATATTTATACAGAACATTTTTATTCAATTCGTAGGGTTTTCAAGTAATTTTATTTTCTCTAGAAAGGAATATAATTCACTTGGTGAAAACACGTATTTAAATACCAGGAATAATAAGTACTCAACAAGATGAATACTTAACCAAACTGTTCGCATTTTGTTGAGAATTCGCGCAGGTAGATATTATCAGTAGAAGTTCAACTATTCGCATATAAATGCCCGACATTAAAAAAAACGCAAATATAAGTTAAATGTACTGAGTAATAATATAACTTTTAAAGTAAATGAAGTGTTTTTTACAACTTACCAGACATGATGTTCGATGAAATTTCACGTTGAAAGAGTAACGTTTGCAGAGGTCTTAGCTCAGTTGATGTCAGCTGAGAAACTGTAAGAATTTCCGGTGAAGCAGTCTTTTTATAGTGTTCTTTTGCAATATAAAAAATGTATGCGGGAAATTTTAAGATATATAATACAACGATTTTGATTGGCTACTCCAAACCTTCGAGTAGAAGGAGAGGGAAATGCTAGCCTCGCACAGGGGCATTTCGTAAGCAAGCCTAAACCTGTTATGGGGAAATCCGACAGCACGCCATCTCTCCTTAAGGGGAATGCTTCTGCATATGACGCTAGAAAATAAAAATATATTTTATTTTTTACATGTACTGCTAAAATTCATTGTTAATTATTGTTACATTACCAAAATAATTCACCCAAGTATTAAATTTGAATTGTCCGTATGCAATCAAAGAATTATTCTAACATGATATGAAAGAGAATGGCAACACTGAGGTTAGCACCAATGTATTATTTAGTAATAAATTTAGAGTGAAAATAACGAAAAAGAAGGTATTGTTTCTGTTGATATAATTTTCCATGTAAGAAAATCGTTAATGGTTCTAAAGTCGCCTAGGGTAGTCATCGGGAATCGAGCCGATGAGCTCTCCTGTTCAAACCCCGCACGTTACCACAACGTAATTTTTATCAAAACAGGCTTAAACACATTTTACCCCTGTTAAGTAAGGCTGTTATTCATCAGATATTTCATTCATCTATAGAAAAAAGCTTTTAAACAAATATGGTTCGATCTCTCTGCTGGAATATTCAAAAAATATCTCTCGAAGGGAGGGTATTTAAAAACGTTCTCGCCCTATGTTTACTAAGAGAATAAGCCAATCTTTTTAAATGGAATAAAACGTGATTGCCTCTGAGAAGGAAATAATACTTGGAGATACTTGCAATAGTCACGAATGCTTACTGAGACAATCTATACACTACGCGTGAAAAATACATGTTTTAAACAGAGGCCATTCCTATAATCTATATGAGCGGTGTTTTCTTCCTGTAAGAACGCTATGCGTTTAATTATAATTTCAGCGTAAAAAGAAAATATCGCTTCTCTCCGTTTAAGTTTTCCTGACGGTAGAGTCATATTCAATATTTTATTAAAGGAATAAGAGGAAGTATACTATTAACTTAATCATTATTAATCTTCATGTAGAATTTAAATTACTTATTGGAGGTAAAAAGTGTTTTAGCAGGCTTGTAATTGTCTGGTTTAGGATTTTTCCTGTGTTTGCATGGGTGACCTGCGCAGAGCAATTAGGTACAATTGATTAATAAAAAATATTTAATTGTATTCATCGATCAGCGAGACCATTATTTATTTTTTTAATAACGTATGTAATATTTAACTATAATGTTAACCGTATTTATTTATTTTTTAATAACATATGTAATATTCACCTATAATGTTAACCGATTCATTTATTTTTAATAACATTTATAATATTTAACTATAATGTTAACCTATTTATTTTATTTTTAATAACATATGTAGTATTCACCGATCAGCGAGACGCTTATTTATTTTTAATAACGTATGTAATATTTCTTAAAGTTGAATTGTTTCCACCATCTGAATTCTGAATACTTTTATTCTTCATATCACTCTCGTCAAATCATATTTCTTTATTTAACATTCCGTAAAAAATTAGTTTAATTTTTGATATCATGCATGCAATTCTTGTATGTGAGTATTTAAATAATGACAAAGATACATTCGAATGCTTAAGTACAGAATCTATACAGTATGCGTTTAATTATAATTTCAGCGTAGAAAATATTGTTTTTCACCGTTTAATCTTCCTGACACTAGAGTCATATTCAATATTTTATTGAAAGAAATAAGAGCTTTGAAACTTAATCATTAATAATCTTCATGTAGAATTTATATTAATTATCAGAAAAAAATTGTTGTAGTAAGCTTAAAACATGGCTAGGCTTGGTTTTTCCACGGTTTGTGATGGAATTTCTGCACAGAGGAACCCATTAAGCTAATCATTAAGAAACTCTATTGTATCGCTAAAAGTTATTTACCCAGAGGGTCTGGGTTTTTCAGAGCACTTAGGAAACCAATTAAGATGTTTAATGTAGTGGAAACGTCTGCCATTGTCCGCTAATGAGGGTATACAGGACCCAGTATGCATTCTTAAAGTCTCTTAAGATGTTTAATGTAGTGGAAACGTCTGCCATTGTCCGCTAATGAGGGTTTACATTGACATTTCTTCCAAGAACACAGTAACTGTTCTTCAGGGATGTACCGCATATTTCTTTCAAGCAGGGTATGCGAGTGAATAATTCCTCGAATTTTCTGGAAGATCTACGGTGAATGAAAAAAGCTTTTAAACAAATATGATTCGATCTCTCTGCTGGAATATTCAAAAAATATCTCTCGAAGGGAGGGCTATTTAAAAACGTTCTCGTTCTATGCTTACTATGAGAATAAGCCAATCTTTTTAAATGGAATACATTAAGAGTAACAAGGAATGCGTCTTGTTTAGCATAGGCTCCATATTTCATTATTTATTTAGAATTAAACAAATGTTATTAGTCGTAATAGTTATACACACGTAATAATCAACTTAACACCTTAACACATACTACAGCAACCAAAATGCGCAAGTCAATTCATATAAAATTAATTAATAAAAATATTTAATTGTATTCATCGATCAGCGGGACGCTTATTTATTTTCATAACATATGTAATATTCACCTATAATGTTAACCGAATCATTTATTTTTAATAACATTTATAATATTTAACTATAATGTTAACCGTATTTCTTTTATTTTTTAATAACATATGTAGTTTTTATCGATCAGCGAGACCCTTATTTATTTTTTTAATAACGTATGTAATATTTAACTATAATGTTAACCAAATCATACATTTTTTAATAACATAGGTAATATTCACTTGTAAGTTAGCCGTATTTATTTTTTCAGAGCCAACTCCTATGTGTAAATAAACCCTGGAAAAATATCTTGAAACGTGAAGTTCCTTATCGGATTTTTTCAAATGATTTATGCTAGCTTTCCTTGGAGTGAACATGGCCGCTGCTGTGCATTCGTTAAACGTTTAAAATGTCTACTTCCGGCATCTTCGTCGTTCAGCGGAAGATTCAGCTCACCGCTCTCCCGCCTAGGGGGCACGCACTCTGCAAGAGACGCTCTGTACCGCGAGGGAGGGGGCAGTGAATGCTAGCTTTCTCGCTGCACTTGAGCGATCGGTCAGTCAAGTGGGACGCTCCATGGAGGAAGGGTTGCGCGCGGGTTTTCAGTGAAATTATCGCGTGTTAACGACTGTTACGACAACTCTGACCTTTCAGCTATGGATTCATCTATGTCTTGTAATATTCTTATAAATCCAAAATATATTTTCCCTCAAAAGTAGAATTAAATAAATGTTATTAGTCGTAATAATTATACACATGCTAGCACACATATACGATGACGACCAGGTGCGCGAATCAATTCATATACACTTATTTACTTTAATCAATCAAAAAAAACCTAATTGTTTTCATAGATCGACGAGCCGCGTTTAATTTCAAATGCGATGTCATTAGTAGGTGAAAAATGGTGAAGATAGCTCCAGGTGCGCAAGTCAATTACATTAATCAATCAATAATACTTAATTGGTCGACGACTAGCGTTTAATAACCTCACTCCTTTAGAGGCATGATGGCCGGACATTAGCAGTATATAAACATTGATTCTTTTTTTCAATATCGCATTACCTAATTTATTGACACAATTATCTCATCAAATAGTTAGCATGATATACCAACGCAGACAGAATAGAGCCGGACTAGTCTACACATCGAGACTTGTTATTGACGTCACGCACACAGTTGTGGAGTGGGGGTGAAACTTGTTATTACCAAACAGAAGTCGGCTGCCGGGTTTTTCATTACATGACGGACTGTTGCCGGAGAGAGGTTAAGACCGTGAGCGTGATAGTTATACATATGCTAGCACACATATACGACGGCGTCCAGGTGCGCGCGAGTCAATTCATATACACTTAGTTACATTAATCAATCAAAAAATACTTAATCGTATTCATCGATCGAAGAGCAGCGTTTAATTGCCTTAGCAGTATATAAACATTGATTCCTTTTTCAATAACGCATTACCTAATTGATTGCCTCAATTATCTCATCAAATCCATTTCCAGGGCAGCGCCACGCGCCGAGAACCCCATTGCCCTACAGCCGAGCGGCACACGCCGAGAACCCCATTTCCCTACCCCAACCAATCACCCGGGCGGGATTTAAACAGGACGCTATGAAAGCGGGGTGACGTCGCCAGCGTATAAGAACAATACACCCTCTCCCACATATCCGCAAGGAACCAATCACACGGGAGGGATTTAGACAAGTCACAATGAGGGGGCGAGAATGTAACCAGCGTATAGGAACAATACACACTCTCCCACCTATCCACAGGGAACCAATCAGACCACAAAGGGTAGGTAGGGTACGCACCCAGCGTATGGAAACAATACACACTCTCCCACCTATCCACAGGGAACCAATCAGACCACAAAGGGGAGGGAGAGGCCACCGGCACGCGACCAGACCGCATGGGGGAGGAGGTAGGACCTGACGACACAGACCCGGTCGGCATTAGGTAAGCCCACAAAGGGAGGGGGCGGGGCTAGCGGCACGCGCGACCAGGCGGCATCTAAGCCTTCAAGGGGAGGGGCGGGGCTTGTCGGCATAGAACAAAGAATCTTATCAGTTGTCGGCATCTGTTTGTGGGCTGGTTCTCTCATTATATACCTACTTAGATACATTGCAACATACCAAGAAATCCATTTGTTTTCCTGTTTTAAAACCTCATAGTTATTAAGGCCTGTGTGACTATTTAGAAGACAAAACTGTAGATTAATGTTCCGGTAGGAACCCCCCAGTTCCAATCCTGCACACAAGAATTAGTTTATCCCACCTACGGTTGTCACCCCACTGCAACACATCTCGCTGACACTTGCACTTGTACTGGCACTGAGTTAACGTCTACAGGAGCAAAATTACTGACAACATTGGCTGGCTATTGAACTGGAACTGTGCTGTAAGGATGGTACTTCCCACAACCGATGAGCCCTGGAGATGTAACCAGCCTGGCTTGGCCCACTACTGCCACAGCAACGTTGCGATGTCATTGGTGTCTGCTCCCACAGTTCTCTGTGCTGCACATAGCACAGAGAAACTGGCGGGCGACAGTCGAGAGGTGCTACAACAGCTGTTGGTAGGGGTCACCGATAATTACTTGTCTTCAATAGTTTACACAGTTGATTAGTACAGAAGTATAAATGAAGGTCCTGTTTAGAAGAATGGAAAAACAAAGAGAAATAGAAAAACCCTAATTAATTTATAAATGAACGGCTAGTTCACTGAAAACATACCAGGTGGATAGTTGAAAAATATCTTTAACAAAATTTAGACAAAATAAGTGCAAGTTAAATGTGCACAGATAATACATATTTTAATTGCAAATGAGATCTGGTTAATTCCCCTCCCCATAAGAAAACATTTGGTAACTAAACTAGAATATATTAGGATTACAAAATTAGGCGAACGATGATACTTAAAATAAAGTTGAACAATGAGGTGACATGATCGCAATGCACAAGGACGAAAGTGAACGAACGGCGCAGTAGTGATGAACTCATAGCGCATAGGAGGAGTAGTACAAATCCATAGGAACTATGGGTACCAGCAAGAGTATTTGAACACTAAATGTTGGATGTACAAGTAAAAAGGAAACTACAAGGAGCATCTATGCTATAATCTTCCCATCAAATCCTGAAGTTGTAGTTAACATCTGGTTGTGGACATTTCGTAACCATATGGTCTATTGCATCCATTCCTGACAACTGGGGAACACAATAAACAGAAATCTGCAACAGAAATCATCTGAAATTAGCACAAACGTTAGATTCCATGAGTGTTATATTGAAGTGATTTTAATGCTATTTATTTGTTAGCCCCACGTTGTGGTAACCAAATATGCAGGGGTATTATTATTGTTCGCCCCACATTTGGGGAAACAATATGTAGTGGTATTAATGTTCGTAATTGAAAATGCTACTGTTTATTTGCCGCACGTATAAAAGACAATTTCTCGCGGTCACTTCGTGTTATCTTTCGCTGAGCGCCTGTTATTGTATTTAATTTTGGGTTCACTGTCCTCCGGCTAGCTATTATTTTTCGGTCAAGCACTTATCTTATACAGGTGTGTAAACGGAAAGGTGTTTTTATCCAAAGATAACACTGATAAAAGAATTTGTTTTACATTTTTATTGTCGTAACACATTATTCACTTTCACCTATTAATCTTGACACTCGCCAAACTGAAACTGTTATAATAACTTCTTTACTGCACATTATTAATTCGCGTACTTCAACTTTTTGTGTAATTAACTTTACGACACGAGAGATTTTTCACAAATTTGCTACGCGTAACCTTGATGAGCTTCGTGCGATGTATACTCCATGAATGCCTTCGTTGAACTCATCGATGTCTTATACGCGAATGCTTCTGTTGGACTCAGCGACGTGTAACGCGTGGATGATTTTTGTTGAACTACGTGAAACTTGACCCTGACACTGAATTTATACTTCCTCGCCCCAATATGCCTAAAGATTATAACCGAGCTGCTATTGGTTAATAAAACGCGCCAACATTAGCGTCTATATTTATATCCAATGAAAATTACGAAAACATATGCTCTGGGGAAAAATGTTCCAGCAAATTCTAAGAAAAACGCGCCACTCTGACGTCATTTGCTCGTCTCTAATAATGATAAACAGCTCACCCCCTTGCTACATTATTGCACGCTATTATTGTCAGTTTCAGTAAGGCCGTATAAACCCACTTCTCGACAATAATTACAATCAAAAAACATCTCAAATCAATGTCACACAACAATGCATATTCACACTACAATCACTCTGACATTTACATAATTTGTGATACAAATTACTGCGTCAATATAGCACGAAAACCATCGTAAATCTCTCATGACAACAACAGTGGTTACAACGTCATAGGTGAAGCTATAGCAGCATATTATTTAGACACAATAAAACAATCACATAGCATTCATAATATACTTTACCACATCAGCAAGGTATTACATACACTTCACTGGGTGTACACACCATACTGAGGGCTGCTTTAGCACACTGAGTAGGCAAAATCACAAATGGCATTCAAATACAAGTAAGGACTATAGCATGAGTATGCACAAACACTAAAATGGACAGGGGACAAACCGCCACCTTTCCCGTGAAGAGAGAGAGAGAAAAGAGAAAGACGAAAGAGAGAGAAAAAAATAAGACACAATAATAAATATAAAAATCTTCCAAAGAGAACATACAAGTGATACAACACATTTTACATTCTATACGCTCCATAACGGTCATTATATAGCAACAAACGTGAAATATGTACTGATCGCTGCTTTCTTTTGGGAGCGTTTGAAGGACGCACCATGTAAGTAGCTGGGGTAACTTGTCGCACGATCTCGAATGCTGCCAAAAATCTATGGAAAAGCTTGGTGCACTTCCCTTTTTTACGAATTGGAATGAAAACTTGCACCCGTTAACCAACGTGTAAAGAAACTCTCCAAGCTTTGTATTAAAATTACGCTTCTGAACAGATTGATATTAAGAGATGATATTTATTACCCGCTCGCAAGTTTCTGAATATCTTCCAGCATTTACTTTACAAATAGGTCATTGTAACCTTAAGCTGCACCTTGTGAGGTAAAGTAGGTTCACGCCCGTAGATCAAGAAGAAATGTGTATGCTTAGTAGTCTCCTGTACACTAGTATTATAGGATAAAACAACATGTGGTAACATTCTATCCCAGTTCTTTTGGTTAGCGTCTAAAAATGGATGAGCATGTTAATTAAAGTTAGCTTAAATCTTTCTGTAAGGCCAATAAAATCTGGGTGATATGCACTGGTGTAATTAAGGCTGGTGCCCATGGATCTTAGCAGTTCTTGAGTGACATCGCTTAGGAATACAGCTCCACGATCTGAAAGTAAAGTTGTAGTGGCTCCATGTCTACAAATAATATGTTGAAGAACGAACTTAGAAACATGAGGTATAATAGCACTTGGCAACGCAGGTACCTAGACCCCACGCGTAATGTATTCCGTGGCTACTATAATATGCTTATTACCAAAATTAGGCCTTGACACCTGTAATAGGGATGAGCTGTAATAGTCCTACTGGTTTCTGATTAGTAGGACCTTTGCAGGTTTGACAATTTGGGCACATTTTGACATAGTTTTCAATATTACTCTTCGTGGCTATCCAATATTATCTGTCATGGATCTTCTGAAAGCTTTACTGAAACCTAAGTGACCAGTCAAAGGTTACTCATGAGACAAAGCAAAAACTCCATGTTTTAAAGCTTCTGAAATTACAAGTAAATGGAAGGCCCAAAAGGCACCAACCAGCATTTTTTCGATACAAAACATCAGATTTAGAAGATATACCGAAGTCTGGCGTTGCAGCTTAGGTGTTGCTGCGGCTGGATCCTTCAAAGCCTGTATAATGTCCTCTAGGGCAGAATGAGTAGCTTGCTGTTGAGAAACCCATACCGGGGAAAGAAGGCACGTGAGTATTTCATCCAATTAATCAAGCTGCCGCTGTTGTGGTTCTAATACCGGAAGGCGAAATATGGCGTCCGCATTGATATGTTTATTGCCAGTTTATAACAAATATTATAGTCAAAATCCTGAAATTTTAGCTCCATCAAGCTAGACGATCCATAAGATCCTTTAAATTATTTAGGTAACAAAGAATGATGATTAGAGATGATTTGAATCTTCTGACCAAAATGAGATAAACCAAACACAATAGCTAAAAGCACAACCTCGGCAACACATGTTGTTCTCACATTTGGACAAATTTCTACTACCAAAAGCAACAGGTTTCGTAACTATTTTGAGATTGATGGAGTATGCATCCAATGGTAACCCCTGAGGCGTCAGTGTACAATTCAGTAGCAGCACCTGGAACAAAATGGGCTAAGAGAGCAGCAGATAATAGAAGAAGTTTAAGTTCCTCTAAAGCTTGCTGTTGAGGCGGTGCGCACACGGAATCTTGCTTCTTTCTAGTTATTAATATAAGCGGCTGAGCAATCTGTGAATAATAACATATAAACTTGCTGTAAAAATTAAGCAATCAAAGGGTTGACGAACATCTCTCACATTCTTAGATATAGGCAAGATCTACATAAGAAATACTTTATCTGAGCTGAGGAGATACCATTTCTTGAAACTTTAAAACCCAAGAGCTTTACTTTATTCAATGCTTATCAAGCTTGTGTTTGAAATTATGGGACTCCAGTCATTGGAACGCACACTCTTAAGTTTGCTAACATCCGTCCAAAGGTGGGTACAAAATTAGAATATCATCAAGATAATCAAGGTTTTTTTTTACTTTAAATCACCTGGCAACTAGTCAGCGATATAACTAAAAATGGTAGCATTAGGTAGCACAAAAGATACCCTGTTAAATTCTAATTGTGACTGAGGCGTTACAAAAGAACTATATTGTTTACTACTCTCAGCAATTGGAGCTTGGAAATAAGTCAACAACAAATCAAGAGATGTAAACCACTGCGCATCATGAAGATAGCGGATATGAAGATGTAGCTTTGATAGCATTTAACTTCCTGTAAACAACACAGAAGCGGATAGAAGCATTTTTTTTCACTAAGACGACAGGCAAAACCCAAGAAGATTGTGACTCACGAATAACCCTGGATCTTGCTTTCTTTAACTTGAGCAGAAATTGTCTCCTTTTGAGAGTAAGGAACCCTGTAATGAGGTTCTTTGATACGTTTAGGGTCATTGACTTGAATTTAAAATTCTACAGCATCAGATACCTAAGCGTAGTAGAGAGGTAGCAAAATGATGACGATAACTATCTAACAATGGCTGCAATTGTTGTGTTTGTTCTTCAGTCAAGACTGACTGACATGAAAGTTAAGGTTTTGTGAGGTTAAGTCAGTAAACATCCTGAGAAGAAATAGCATTAATCTGCACTAAAGCAACAGGATGAGGCGTGGCTACAACGTATTTGCATATAAAATCTGTAACGGCAAAAAAATACCTATCACGTTGTTTAAACAAGCCAACTGGAACAGTTATATGCATTCTCTGAATAACATTAACCCAAGGCTCTAATAAAACATCACTACCAACATCTCAAGGCATGACGACAACTCACACATTACAAACTGTATATGGGATATTCTAACATCTTGTTTGCATAAAACTTTAATAGGTTTAGGTGTAGAGCTACTGTCATCATCATCACCACCGCAAGGCAAAACAGCATTATCAGCACAAAAGCTTACCAAGTTATTTGTGATCGGAACTACTAAGGGCTCATTTTCCTAGTATTCGTATGTAATAAAGGAATTAGCATAGTCACTAACAGCTTCATGTGTGGAAAGAAGTACTAAATCAAAAGAAACATCCTTTAAAATCCAGAAATTTCCCTTAAATGATACGGTGGAGATCTGAAAAGTTAAAGTAGTCTGATAGAGACATCCAACAGTTAGTTACCTGCATTGCGACATAGATCATCAGTGGGTTTTGCACGAGACTAGTCGGAAACAACGATGAAAATTAACTAAACTTAGAGTAATTCTTGTATTTAGCAATGCATGCAAGGTACACCATTAAGGTTAGTCTGCACAGTCGAAACGTTCTTTGCTAGAAGAGAAGAATTAGTAAGTACATTTGCAACGTGATATTCCAATGGATGGGTAGATTCACTAGAAAAGTGACTGTCCGGTGTACGCCGGAGTCGCTCGGTGAGGAACAATGTGGTACACGATATTGGTAAACAACATGTACCGGTCCATTACACCTGAAACACACAAGTTGAGTAGGTGGGGTGTAGAAGGTCAGTCTACCAGGAGTTGGAGAGTGTGAGGAACACAATGGCTGTACATGTGTGCACTGCTGTGACATCTGTTGGGTCAAGTTAGAAATGTTTCTCTCAGAGACCGAAGTAAAGGCCGTTGACATCTCAGGTGGAGGGCCCAAAGGTTGCGCTAATGGTGGCAGAGGAGATCCACTTAATAAAGGTAGCATCTGATTAGTAGCAAGAGCCGCTCTTTGAGCAGTATAAAAACTAACTTTTCTACTTGTTTTATATCTATAAAAATATCATTTGTTTTAGCGTTCTATGTAACGACGACCTATACCAGCTCGGGGTTGAATCCTTTAGACAAGTTCTTAATCTGCTCTACTTGTGACATAAGGAGATTAATGGAGTTGCATATATAGCCGAAAACATTTTCATTAACTGTTTGCACCCGCTGTCTTAAGCTAATTTCAACTAAGTCTTCCGTGAGCCTACTGAAAAGCATTTGAAAAGTAACATTTAAGATTTGCCCATGTATGTGAGGGGAACTAGAAAATAGAGGTTTAAAACCATGTGTCATCAGAGCTTCTGAGGTAGCATGGCTAAAAGTGTGTTCTTTGTACATCATTTCATGCATTATCTCTAGCAACAAGCTCAAAATGTCTTAGAAAATTGGCTATAGGGGTAGTAGCATTTTTATCAAAAATACCTCCGTCAAGGTGAGATTTAGCCACAGTTAATGGTAAATTAGGCACAGTCGAAGAAATTACAATTTGCACAATTTTAATAAATCATGTGATACTGGGAGTAAATCACTATTAGACGCAGTAGCCAAGTTAGAGGAGTGTTTTGTTTCTGTGTAGTTATATCGATAGATTATAAAATAAGAAGGCTAACGCAAAGATAAATCATAAGTGTACGTACAAATTACACACCACTAAATGGTTAGGATACAGGCAGGCACATTAATTCAAGATAATCAATCCACAGATCCAGTTACAAGAAACACTACCGATGTACCATACTGAAAAGAAGAGTGCAGTGAAAGTTTTGGAAAGCAACATGCACCAACGATATTGTTAATAGTAAGGAAAGAAAAGTACAGAATACCACAGTACTGCATACCATAAAAGAGAATAATAACAGATCCTACTTGTTTGCATTAAGCTGTATAATTCCGTGGAAATGCCCTACCTGAGCGCTGTTTAGGTGTGGTCCATAACAAGGTTATCTCGGCCTCAAAATGCAAAGAGTGGAAATTAAATCAATGAGAAAAAGAAAAATAACTATCCTGAATTATCAGTGGACATTAGGGAGACGTCCACCTAGGAAGAATGAGAAGGTTATATAGGAAATCTAGGAGGGTACATACCTTGGTTTACACATGCAAATAAATACACTAGACAGAGTAAAAATGTTGGCTGTCGACAGAAAGGAAGATGGTTCTACCACCAATATCAAACTATAGGTGGTAGCCACACCGGTCGGCCAATAAATTCACCCAAGCGCGACACTCACACTAAAAGAAATAGCTACACATAATATCCCTGTGCACACGTAAGGTTCGTAACATTTTTAACATTAGGCACCCACGAGGTAAAGAAAATATCACACCACTTCAAATAGGAGATCAAAATCTCTGTTGCGGTTGCAACCGTAAAGCAGAATTACTAGAATGCACATGCAAAAGGAATGAAGTCAGGGGTTAGCAGCGTGCTTACACCAGCTGACATACACAGAGAGGTCACTGGCCACAATACTAGCAGTAAACACGTGAAAAGTGAACACTTCCTTACCTGACAGATTTTGGAAGTGAAACCCATACATCACTGTTCACAATATCAGTGTTCCATAAGTGGTAATAGTAGCACAATGCACGCACTCAGAGAAATTGAGGCAAAAACGTATCACTTATGTAAATAAAACACATGACGTGCCATATCGCACGCAGCACAAGTTCACGCAGGTTTAAAGTATTTCACAGATTCCACGCGGTATAAATTCACTCAATATTAACCGGTGGTCCCGTGTCGTAGATTTACGGCACGTAAAAAATCTCAAGCCTGATAAGAGACCTCTGAGCAAAAAAACAAAATCCGGTAAAGAAATTACTGAAGCATTTGCATCCGTATTTGTTCGATATAAGCGTATTCCAAAAATACTGCAAACGGATAAAGGTGCTGAATTTAGGAACACAAGACTGCAAAGTTTTCTAGAAACTAAAGGTGTAATTCATTATACTACTAATAATAACTTAAAAGCCAGCGTGGTAGAAAGATTTAATAGAACTTTAAAAACCAAAACGTGGAGGTACTTCACTCATAAAAATGCATATCAATACATAGACGTGTTACCCAGATCATTGCAATCGTATGACGGTTCTTATCACAGATCGATAAAAATGGCTCCAATGCAAGCGAATTCTTCAAATATCTTAAAAGTTTACTACAATTTATGCACAAATAAATTATAACAATCTGCATTTTCAAAGCTTTAAAATATGACGTTAGTGATTATGTTAGAGTTTCAAAGTAAAAAATAATGTTTGAAAAAGGTTATGAACACGATATGTTTGTAATGCATGAGGTAATCAAAAGCAACGCTGTAGTGTTTAAACTAAAAGACTTCTATGGAGAAGAAATAAAAGGCATATTTTTATAACGAATTGAATAATTGTTCTATATACGTGTTGTATGGATAACGGTGACGTTATTTACAATAACTTCTATTTGCTGAAAGAGCGAATTTAGAGAGTTATTAACAAGAGTGATTTTATCTGTTTCCTTTAAAACCTTTTCGTCATGACTAATTATTTTACAACGTAAGTATAGCTCTATTTGAGAAGGATCGATGTTAGCATCAGCATTACTATTGAAGTGAAAGACAATTGGAGAATTATACGAAATTATGTTTCGAGGTTCTGGTTCAATTACGGAATAACGAGTTACACTGATTTGTACGAGACGCTCTTCAAATATGTTAAAAATGTGGAATTTACATAAACTTTAGACATTATGAAAATATATCGTGGATATATGTCGTTTTAGTTGATTTTATTTTTACTTTTCTCCTGTCGATTCTTATTGTTTCTCTTCGGTTTCTTTGACCGTTTCTTACGTCGTACACACTTTCGTTTTAACTGGGAAAGCTTACGAAGTTTGCGAGCTTTTATTCCGGATCCCAGCATCGAGTCTAGAGTTTGATCGACTTCTCTTTTTAAATTTGTCCCGCCCTCTTTTAATCTATAATTCAGTGACGCTATAAATGGTTTTTGTGAAATTACGTCAGATACAACGTTACCACCCACGATTAATATTTCTTTACCATCGGTCTTTGCAGCATTTTTAACATACGGAGACATATCTAAATAATCCGCCTAAAACACCGAAAAGACCGCGTATTCTTTGAAAATGTTTACATTTGTACAGTACAAAGCTATCACCTCGACCGTTTTGATTAACAAAGTACTGAGTTCACGATGATCCATAAGGTCTAAACCAAGGTACTACAGCCGAAGGAAACCCGTCTATAAATGGTAATAAATCGCCTGTTCCGTTCTTAAATCTATTTGTACAACTTGAAAATCGTGTTGAAGAACGGATACCGAGTTTAAAGGCACAAATGATTTTTCCATTGCTAGATACCTGTGATCAATATCCACTTGAACTATCGTACTTTCGAATTATCGGAACAAACGTGTTTCTTACAATTTTAGGTTCTGTACTATTACCTGTCTATATCTTCACGTTTTTTTTATTTTCCTTTTTTTTTTACTGTTCAAGAATTAACGGTAAGAAAACCAGCATCTTTATTGAATAAAAAAGTTATCGATGTGAGCTTCATTTTTATGTTTATCATTAATCTTTGTTAAAAGCATTGTGTTATCTGCTACAGCTGTTTGGTCCAATTCATATCGAAATTCTATTTCCTGAGGAACCTCTGTTACGAAGCAGTGGACCCTGAATTAGTACCTTTTGCAATATTTAAAAATGAATCTGGATATCTAATTTTTGTAAGCGCTACTTTCCATTTACCTTGAAGAACTGTGCGTTGTGGCAACATGTTCCAAAACTGAGCCGTAGTGTTGTTTCCAAATACGTTTGCAGATCCATTGCTTGTTAACGTAATAGAAATCACCGTTATCCATACAACACGTATATAGAACAACTATTCAACTATTTCCCCGATTCTCAAAACACATGGCTTGAAACAGCTCTTTGGAAAAAGGATACGGCAGGTCAATATGACGTGTTTGATTCTAATCATGGCGTAAAATGGCGTTTTGAAGCAGCACGGAATTTGAGTTAATGGAACGGTTATCGTGTTCACTATTTTCTCAAGATAAATGCATTCCTAACAAGATTGATATGACCATAAAATTAGCACCATCTAATCCTAAATTTCATTTTATATCTGTTAGAGAGCTTAAAGACATAACCTTAATAACAGGTGCAACTCTTAATGTGCCGTGTATTTATCCTGCTCCTTCCCTGCTTCTAGCTAATCAAAATTAACTGTCTACGCAAAATGGAAAGATTACTTTAGATGAAGTAGACGTACAGCCTTTTAGCATTCCTAAAAGAACCATAAGTAAAACATTTCGCGACATTTTAGTAGGTAAAGCACCTCGCAGAGTGACAATGGTGTTTGTGTCGATAGCGCATATAGCGGTCATTTTAACAAAAACCCATTTAACATTTTACATACAGATGTAACTTTTATTCAACTCTTTGTAAACGAGCAGCCATTTTCAGCACAGCTGTTAACTCCAGATTTTAAAAATAAGCAATTTATAAAAGCCTTTAACACCATCTCGAAAGCGTTAGATCTAAATCCCGAATATAAAGGACATACCATAACCAGAAAGGATTGCTTAAATGGATATACATTTTTTATGTTTGATTTAACACCGGATAAAAGCGCTAGCAAAACACATGTTTCAGGATTACTTCACGGTAATGTTTCAATAAACTTAAGTTTTAAAAGAGCTTTAACTAAATCGGCCTGCATGATCGTCTTATCCGAATATCAACGCTTACTAGAGTAAACAGGTCTATTTATGTAGCATGAATACGGAGCAAATACGCAAATATGTATCTAAAATATTTATACAAAACCTCATTTCTTAAGTGTTTTTGCATGCGATCAATTACCTAAACAAATACATAAAACGTTTCCAATTGTACTAGTAGCAAATACCGACCCCATTAGTAAACCTGGTTCACACTGGATAATATTTACATTTTCAAGTGTGGAAATGGAGAATATTTTGATATTTTCGTAATGCCTCACTTTCTTCTTGTTTTATAAATTTTCTAAACCGTAATTGCGGTAACCATTGGAGTTATTCTAAGCGAAGGTTACAAAGCTCCACTATTTTCACATGCAGACAATATGTTATTGCTTATACGGTGCATCGAAACTGCAATTACCCTCTGCAAGAACTTTGTTTCGCATTTTGAATATCTGCTTACGCTTCTAACAACCGTCTAATTGCAAAAATTTACAAAAATGTATGCGTTCGTAATAACTGAATACGCAGCTGCTGTTCAACAGACCTGTAAACCGTTATTATAAGGTAACTACTTTTTTGTTTTTGCTTCACTTCAAGTTTAGAAGTTAAGAGGAAACATGTCAAAGGCAGAAGGATTTGTTTATTTGAAATTTTTTGTAAATAATGAACTTCAATATGTAGTTAAAAAACTTTCCGTATGTTGTTTAGGTTTTGAAGTGCAAACATGGGTGTTTAAACCTCCTCACGATTCCCGTTTGTTATCTGAAAAGGTTAAATCCACTAACGATAAAATTAGTTCAAATATTCATGGTTTAAGTTGGGATAATGGCGATGTTAGTTGCGAGGAACTCTCTTCTATATTAAATCACAGTGCGGATCCTTTCACCGTTATTTTTACCAAAGCGAAACATAGAACTTAATTTCTTCGCTCGGCTATAGATAGCATTGTAAATAACATAGAAGAATTAGGGTTTAATAATGAAACCTTAGTAGCATTTCATGCACCGCCTTACATTTACCCTTGTCATAAACTACACTCTCTTAATTGTACTCAAAGAATTGTGTCAAATATCGCACAATGGTATGCACAGATTGTAGATTTGCGAAACCTTGCGATCCAAAACCCTGCGATTCTCATCTACCTCACGACCTGAACCGTGACGTATTACCCTACGGCCTGTACATTAATCATCTGTTGTAGAACGCGCCTTAAAAGTCATTCCTCTCTTATTTTAGAACGCAGCCTGACCATATTTAAACCAGCACAGCATCAAGGGGTCATGGACTTCGCTTCCAGCTCTCGTCGAGATGAGACGAAGAGGACTAAGCGCTCTCAGGCCCAAACGCCGGATTTCACTGCCGCCTCGCGGACGATCACTGGAGACCGCCGAACTCTGCGGATACTTCCACTGCAGTGCTCGCACTTGGCGCCCGGTTCTCAACATTTGGCTGCGGTCTCTACTTCGTCATCTACCTCCAGCGACTCATATGCAGCACCTCGAAGGAGCTACGCCGCCGCTGTTGCTCGACATAACCGCACCGCTGAGTATCTCAGCGTCCCATCGAACCAGCAGACCACCTCAACCGACAACGCAGATGCCTCTCCGGACAACACCCCCGACCAAGAAGGCCGCTACAGCGCAGTCGCGGTCGGAGTACAGAGAAACCTAGCAATGCAGATTCTCCTGGAACAGCTTCAACAACGCTGGCCTTCAATGGTGAAGGCGACCAGAATTGTTTCTAGGAATGGACCGACTCCATTGGTGCGCCTTGCTTTCCTCAACAAGGCGCATTACGACGCTGCTCTTCAGACGGACGTGGAGCTCCTCGGCACCACGATCCGCTTTGAAGCCAGCCGCACACAACGGACACCACCGTGCCGTCGATGCTGCCAGTATGGGCACTCGGCGGAACAATGCAGCAACTCACCACGCTGCCACTACTGTGGCTCACCGGCCTTGACGCCCACCTGCAAGCAGCATGATCTTACTCGCCGGAGAAGGTTCTGCGCCACCTGCTGCAGGATGGATCACTTCACGGGCCAAGCTTGCTGCCCGCTTTACCCGAGACGGGCAGTTTCAACCCAGACGCAACAAGACGCACCACCGCAACCACCGCGCTCTCGCCGGGAGCGCAACAACGCAGACGTCACCAACACGCACACAGCTTCTACACTGACGGCCATAGAGGCCTCAATCACCGAGCTTCTAGCAGCCTCAGCAACCGTACAGGCAGAGATCGCCAAACTCAACCAAAAGCTGGAAGCGCTTCGGCAAGCCGCCAACCGGCGATTTGCTGGCATTGAAGCAAAGCAGCGCACATCAAACAGGAACTACGCCAGCGCCACTGGCAGTCTCAACAGACTCAGGGCGTCAATTGAGGAGTTATCCCACTACGACGACCCAGACCTCCTGCCGTCAATACAGCGAAAGCTAAACCGAATAGAAAGCTACCTGGAAGAAGAACATGACAATGACACAACCGACGACCGGGCCGAGCGGTTGACGGCCATTGAGGCCTCAATCGCCGTTATCCGCGAAGAACAACTACGGAACACTGCAGACATCGCCACCAGCCTGCGCCAGCTACAGGACAGCCACCACAAGCTGGAGGAAGGATACCAACTCATTCGAAACTTCATGGAGCAACACGTCCTACATCAACCCGCTCAACAAAACAGACGCCGCAACAGATAGACACCGCATCTCCGCCGACACAGCTCTACATCAACATCCGCTGCCCGGAGGTAACAGGCCCGGACACGGAACCAAATTACACTGTTATGACACCACTGTTCCTAGGTTACTGTTCAGGGCCTCGGCCATGACTCTTACCTATTCCCCACTGAGGAGATTATCCACTTTGGAATTCTCCGACTTCAAGGAATCACCCACGAACCGCAGGATTGCTACGGCGGAACCAGCCAACACAACACCAGTTATGCCCCTAATAAATAGCGCCACCACAGCATAAGACCCTTCTTTTCCTCTTCCTTTTTCCTTTCTACAACCTATATATATCTCTGTTTTTCCTTAAACCTTTATTCCTGTTTTCCCTAAAAAAAAAAGAGGTCATCGCAGTGCAACAAGCGGTGTCGTCATGTCTACATTAGGCTTAAGGTAAATGTATACACCTTTATAGTCAGATTGGCCGAGAGGTCTAAGACGATAGACCTAAGTTCTGTTTCCGAAACTTGCGCGGTTTCGAATCCTGTATCTGACATATTCTTTTTATGTGCATTTCAGTATTACCGAACCATAACTCAAGAAGTTGAAAATTGACGAGGATTCTAAGCAGTGATTCCGAAGCAGGCGGCGCCATGGCCGAGTGGTTAGACCGCTCGGCTCTCACCGAGGCGGCCCGGGTTCAAACCCGCATGTGGGATTTGTGGTGGACAAACCGGCGTCTAGGCGGATTTTCTCCGGGTTCTCCGGTTTCCCCCGCCATTCATGCCACCAACTGCTCCATCATCGCCTTTCTTTTCATTCATTTCACCATCATGTCATTTCATCTACTTTCTAGGCATCTACATACTAGGCATCGGGCTGATCTCCCATCCTGGATATTCTGTCTGATCCTCGACGGGCCTCTGACTCTAGGCACGTTCCATTGTGTTTAAAGAACACCTTAGCGAAACCTCTGACACGTCCGACATTCAACAGCAGCAGCGGTGGTGGTACCAGCAAAACATCAAACATCTGTAATAGCAGGAACAATGCTACAAAATAACCTCCCCACTAATAGCAGCAGCAACAACAATAACAGTGTAGTGACAAACATCAACATCATCTTGTTTCACTCGGATAAGAAACAAGATATCTAGAGTTGGTTTAATGTAGCAAAAACAGTGGAAGTGAGACATTAATTGTAATAATATATCATGAGCATTGTATCATATATTGTACGCATGTAATAGAAAAAATAATAAAAACAAAGGCTCCGCCCTGATGCCAGCGAAAAGGCTTCGGAGGCCGCCGAATGCAGCGAAGGTCGTTACGGTTGGTTGCAATGGCGACCTCGTCGTCATCGCACGACCGATTGCAGTAGTCACGCACCTTTGACCTTTGACAACTCGGGCGCGCGATAACGACAAGGTCGAAAGAAGTTTGGCGCCGCCATTGCAACCAACCTTAACGACCTTCGTGACGTCAGCGACCTCTGACCTTTCACTGGCGCCAGCGTGGACTTTGACCGTCTGACCGCCGCGGGGTATCCACTACTGCTATGTTTGCGTCGTACCCCAAGTGACAGTGACAATGAGTTCAGTTCCACATTTTGTTTGAAGAAAACCCACATTGTAAACCCGCACAATTATTAAACGTACTCAAATAATGTAGGTATCTATATTAGAAAAAGCTTTGTTTTAGGGACTCAGAAACTTGATAATCACCATCACCTCCTCCCATCGTACTACAACGTCTGCAGGGTCTTTAGCTTCGTTGCTGTTAAACTAACATGTAAACTCAAAATTCTAAATTAGCAAATTACGCGGAGTTGCTATTGCAGCTTGCAGCTATTATTTACATTGTCTGAATAATGCTACTAATAGGTTTAATGATGTTTCTGAGCCTTAA
Source organism: Deroplatys truncata (assembly GCA_030765065.1). NCBI lineage: Eukaryota > Metazoa > Arthropoda > Insecta > Mantodea > Mantidae > Deroplatys > Deroplatys truncata. The sequence continues at coordinate 6,155,705 of CM060982.1, forward strand.
AAAGTGTTTTGAATGAATCTCAAGTTTATACCAGACTTCACTAGAAAAATGCTCTAATCTCACTCAATTTTCACTCATTCCTCACTCACTTTTCACTTTAGTTTTGTTTCTGAATCTTATATTGGCACTCAAGTGAGATTTGAGTATGAGTGTCCCTCAAGTAAGGACTATGTGTTTGGCCTTTAATTTACAAGATTGAAAACAGTTTCATAACGTCAGATATCAGATCAGTTCTTGGTAAACTGGAAAGGGAAGGTTTGTCTTTTGAGATTGCAAAGTTTCAAGAGTAAGTCCATACATTTTTTCAAACTGCTGCTGAATATTTAAGTAAATGAGTTGTGCTCGTCGAGAGCTTTTGGGACCACACTTGGTTAAACTTAAGGCATGGAGACACCAGTGGAAGAATATACAAACGGTTGAACATTCTATTCGCGAAGTGGCTCTTTCATCTGCGATAAATGGCACTGGCCTGTATGATGAGTACGTCTATATTAAACAAGTTATAGGTCAGCACAATTGAAAAAGTGGAGCCTGGAAACAACATCACTACCTAGTGACTAATGGACAGATATTACTTTACATTTAAGTATGAAAAATCTGTTTATTACAATTTTCTTAAAATATTGGAATTTTTTCTTTGTTTACTTGAAACTAACGCCCTCATTGAAGGAGTGTTTTCTTACGCAAACAACAAACGTGGGCAAACGTGAACAAACGCTTTTTCAGTACAAAACCTGAAAGCTATGATGATTAATAAGGTGGACTTAATTACACTTCTGTAAACTTTAACAAAATACTGAATGACAAAAATAATTTACTAAAGATAGTCCATTCATCAGCAAAATATCAATGATGCTACACTAATAATTATAAAGGATGGTTTGGTTGCAGTCAATTGAATAGCATGTAAGTTAAGCAGAATTTATTTTTTATTAATTTTTAAACCTAAGTATTTATGACGAAACAGTTTATAGATCATCGTTTTGTCTTTTTTTCGTTGAGACAAAGATTAAAATGTCCCGTTTTCTTGTATTATAAACATAGCCACCTTTCATTAGATAGGCTTACGATGGAGGCAAATAAAGCAAACGTGCTTCGTTATTTATTTTATTGGGAAACATCAAATGTTGTACATTGAATCTGGTGTATCTGTTTAAAAGAAAGTGAAGTTGTAATAGATGCATTTATTCCATATTGCGCACAGAAATATATTAGTACACCTTATTAAGTAATACAGCGTTCCAAATCGTTATTGTATTAGATTTAAGACATAGGCGAGAGACGCCTATACAATAAACAGCTGACGCGGTAACGGCCAAGCTGAAATGTCTGTTGTTATGCACCAAGAACGGAACTTGGCTAAAAACATCACTGCGTCAGTGAGTGAGTTTAATCAGTCAATTAAATTAAATTTAGTTTTATTTCAGGACACTTTTTAGCTGCTATGGTTCTTAGCGTATCATTCATTATTGGGCGTGAAATACTAAATATTTTGCTCAGAGGCTCTTTATCAGGTTCGAGGTTCTTTTGCGTACCGTAAATCTACGAAACGGGACCAACGGCTTTACTTTCCTTCCGAAGAACGCCATTCAAAGGATTTTCAAGCCCGAAAGAATGCATCGCCCTTCGCAGGGTTTGAACCCTCGACCTCAGAACTAGAGTACCCCTAGATCAAGGAAGAAGACTAATCAAGCAATGTAAATAGTTTATCACTAATAGGAGAATTATACACAACAGCTGTATGATACTTTGGCTTTCATCTTGCATTATGGGTGCCTACCTTCATCAAATTTATTATGGAAAAATCTTGCACTTTTTATGTGTGAAAATTGCAAAATAATGTGTCAAAATATAATTAAATAACAAAGTTTACCAACCTTTATATGAATTTAACATCTAACTTGATACGTATGTAACCTTAAAGTATTACGTGAATTACGAAATACTTTAAAGGAATTTCGTCACAGATTACTTATGAGTACCTCACTAGAAGAATGTGTACAATCAACTTCGGAAAAAGTCTCAGAGAAAATATTAATTATTAAAAATGTGCTTTCCAGTATGATGTTGGATAAAATTTATTTCGGAATATTGGCTTCGGATAAAATAGTTTGAAAATATTTATTTGGAAAATATTGAAAAGCCGGCTATCGTAAGGATAAATTCGGAAAAATAGACAGAGGAAATGGAGGAATCACAACTTAAGGTCAGCAACTGGGCTCTGCTTGCTGTGGAAGGAGTTCGTCTTCGTATTAACAAGTACAATCCGTTACGAAGGAGTAGCTACATGCCCCTGCCTCCATCTGTTGAAGCAAGAAAAGCCTGCATTAACATCCAGAATTATTCTGATGAGCTATGCTTTCTGTATTCTGTATTAGTCAAATTCGTTGAGAAGGATGCATAACGCGTGAACAAATGCGAACAGCTTCAAAATAAATATGACTTCAGCTGTGCTACTTATCACACCCCACTTTCTCATATATCCATATTTGAGAAGCTCAACGGGATGTCTATCAACGTCTTCGGCCTGGATGAGAAGCATGAAGTGTATCCAATAAGGGTCGCTGAGACTGAACTACCTGAACACCGTGACGTCCTACTATTGAGTGACAGTAGTAGAAAACATCACTACGTTTATATAAAGAGTTTTGAAAAACTAATTCGACGTCAGAAAACTATGCGTAATGGACGTGTAAGCGTTGTTTATCCATTTTGATGATCGATATGGACGCAGTGGACTGGAAAAACTACAAGAACATGCTGTCATCTGTAATCAACATGATGTTGCAAGGAGAAATCCCTTGTACTGTTTAAAAATGTTGAAAGGATGGTGAAACTATCTTACGACATCTATGCAGACTTTTAAAGCATTCTCGCCCCATGTCATACTAGCTTCCCCAATCCCGAAACTTTATATACAACCACTTATCAATAGCATGTACTCATAAGTTTTTGCGTTTACGTTAAACCGTCCTCCAAACGTTGAACATCTGAAAACTGGTGTTCCTAAGCATCCCTATGTGTATCGTGGTGTTGATGGTGCTCAGAAGTTTATGGAATACCTGTCGTTCCTTGCACAGGTAATTATCAATATATACGAATTTGTCATACCTCTGAAACTTACATATCGACAGCAGGTGGATTTAACTCCTCTACAGTATGCTAATTGTGTGGAAAACATTAATGAAGAGAACTACAAGGTACGTGACCATGACTACATCAGCGTGATTATCGTGGAAGTCTACATAATGAATGTAATTTCGCCTGCAAAACACCTAAATATATTCCAGCGTTCATGAACAACCTCTGTGGGTATGACTTACACTTCACATCAAAGCTGGTATGTACAATTGAACGGGTGCAAGTAATTCCTAGCTCTGAAGAAAGCTATATATCATTCTTCAAGTATTAGGAGATATAAAGCTTCGGTTTGTGGATAGCTTTTGAATTCTCAGTACAAGCTTGGATAACCTGGTGAAAAATCTAACATCGTACCCTGAAACACCGAAACACTTCGGAAAAAACAAGTTGAAGTTGATGACCCGTAAGGGAGTATTTCTCTATGGTTACGTCACTTCATTCAATGTTTTGAACGAAACCTGCTTACCTGCTAAGGACCCATTCTACAATAGATTAAATGTAGAAGAAATTAGTGATGCTGACTACGATCATTCTAGAAATCTATGGGAGTTGTTTAATATAAGAAACCTGGATGAGTACAACGACCTCTACTTAAACTTTGATGTACTTCTTCTAGCTGATGTCTTTGAGACATTTAGAGATCAAACCCTTAAAGCACACAAAGGCGATTCTGTTCATCATTTTACCTCTCCAGGACTTACATGTGACGTCATGTTGCTATATATATATAGGAATTCAGCTGCAATTGTTACAGGATTACGACCAATTACTCATGATGGAATCCGGCATAAGAGGAGGTTTATGTCAAGTTTACCACCGGTGTGCCGAAGCAAACAACGCCTACATGGTAAAATATGATCCGTCGAGACCAACACAATTTATTACATTTGAGAACGCCAAACACCAATACGGTTGGTCGATGTGCCACGCCCTCACTTATGGTGGATTTGAGCGGATGTTACCTGAAAAAATCGAATTATAAAAACTACAGGGAGATGACCCTCATGGATACACATTAGGAGTATCCTACGAAACTTCACGATCTACACAACTATCTACCTTTCCTGCCTGAGTGTATGAAGCCTAAGGACTCGACTACAAATAAACTGATACCTCATCTTGGACCTCGAAAGAAGTATGTTGTGCATTACGTTGGTTTGAAGCAAGCACTTAATCATGGACTACGGCTAACAAACATCCATTGTGTGCTACAATTCCGACAGTCACAGTGCTTAAAAACTTACGTGGAATTTAGCAATAGGCTGCGATAACAGGCTGCAAATGATTTTCAAAAGGACCTCTACAAACTGTTCAACAATGCCATGTTCGGAAAAGCTATGGAGGAGCTACGTAATCGTATGGATATACGACTGGTGACAAATGAGAAGACCCTGGAAAAGGCGATCGCGCAGCCTACGTTTTTCGATGGAACAATATATGCTACCAACCTAGCTGCTGTTCATGTGGCATCCCAACAAATTGTGATCAGCGAGCCTATATACATAGGTATGAGTGTGTTGGACATCTCCAATACATCAATTTATCACTATTACTATGATGTGTTGTTGCCATATTATGGAGCTGATAACCTGAAGCTTATGTATATGGACACTGCTTCGTTCATTCATCGTGTGACAACGGAAGATGTGTACCATGACAAACTACGTTTTATCGAACACCGGGATAGAGGTGATTACCCTGTCAACCATATATGCCACTCTACTCAGAACAAAAAGGTGTTGGGGAAATTTAAAGATGAGGCCAATAGCTAAATGATTCTAGCCTTTTTTGGACTATGACCCTTAGATATTCAAGGTTTGATGATAAAAACTATTGAAGGCATAAAACGTAGTGCAATTAAGCAGGACATTACATTTGACCTATATAAAGACTGTCTTAAAACCCATGAAATCATCAGAAGTCCCGTGGATCTGATGATGCTGCGGGAGCATGCTGTTAGCACAGTGCAAGTGAATAAAATCACACTGACTCTTTTTAATGACAAAGGAGTTATTGCCGAGGATGAAATATCGACATATGCATATCGGCATTACAGCATTACAAACAGCGTATAAGAGAACGTAAGTTAAGGAAGAAAATTTTCTCCGTGAGTCTACAATTTAAAAAATGAAAGTTTGTCGATGTGATGTATGTACACCGAGCAGACACCTGATGAAGAAAGAAGAATATGATGGAAGGGGAGGCGTTAACCCTGCCAATAGAAGGAATCCTAGTGCTAGTTTGAAGCCTAGATAAAGGGGAGAGGTGCCTACAACGAACTAAAATAAAGATAAGTTGATGTAAAACATTTCACTTAAGACTCTCAAATAATAAAAAGTGAATAAAACTCCGCAAATTCACTAAAAGAAATTCGAGGTTATCTCTGGTTAGGGAGATAAGGTGGTGTTACGTCTTGTTACGTTTCTGGTTACGTCATGTCACAGGGTGTTACGTCATGTTACGTGGTGTTACGTCTTGTTACGTGATGTTACGTTTTATCACGTGATTATGTGGCTATGTTACGTAGTGTGACGTCTTCTTACGTGGTAATGTTACGTTATGTTACAACTTATCACGTGATTACTTGCTTATAGTTGGTTACCTTACGTCTTGTTACGTGGTTATGTTACGCATTGTTACGCCTTGTTACGTGGTTATGTTACGTGGTGATACGTCTTGTTACGTGGTTAGGTTAGATGATGATATAATTGAATAGACGCTGAGAAATTTAGTTAGGAATAGGTTAGGGCGTTCGGTGTGGGGTTAGTATAGAATACTTCTATATACCTTCACTGTAAACCAATATGCAGTTTATCCCTCTCCGTCTCGCACACTAACTGTTTATCATATAAAAATTTTGTAAGATTTAGAAAAAAGTATATAAAAGTGTTGTAACTTCGGATGAGAAATGTTTATAATCTAATTAATCTCTGTATTACCGTGAATACCTGTGAAGCTACCTGAATTACCTGTTAAAATGACTTAAATGCTCGACATATAAAAGTTACCTTAAATAGCTCTGGTATGAATCGTTGGTCTGAATTACGATGAACACTTGTGATACTAATCGGTTTACCCTACATATATACGATACTATCCTAATTACTGTTTATACTGTAACAATAAAAATGCTTAATTAGAATAATTGTATTTGACGAGCAGCGTTTAATTACATTAATCAATCAGAATACACGCGTCGGGGTACTTCAATCGAGGGTCTGCGTGCAACCATTTAGAGGCCCGATTGCGGGACGTTAGAACGCGTTAGCGATTAAATATTGAAGTTCAATGAGTCTAAATGATGTTATGCATGGAGGAACATTACATATACATCAACACTAACCTCCCTAGCTTCTCTTACCGTTTTTCTATCTTTTTCCATATAAACGCATACTCTACTCCTCAACCTCTGTCTAGATTAGCACCTCTCCTCATATTCCCTACTTCTCTCGTATAAAGCACATTGCCTTCCTTCAACTCTCTCCTAGCATAGAATTTCTCTCCATTTTCCACATCTTCCCCACATAAACGTATACCCTACTCATCAACCTCTAACTAACTACTTCTTCTCGAATTCCTATCTCTAACACCTAAAGGGCGTTCCCTCCTTCAACCCCTGCTCTACCTCGGAACTCCCTCGTTTTCCCTATCTGTCCCACATAAACGCTTTTTCCTCCTTGAAGGTTCCCTCAACCTAGAATCTGCCCTCATCTCCCCATATAAACGTATACTCTATAATTCAATCCCTCCTAGCCTAATACCTCTCCTCAGTTTGCTATCTCTGCCATATAAAAGGCATATTCTACCTTTCAAGCTCTATCTATTCTATCACCTCTTTCCTAATTCCCTATCTCTCCGGTATATGAGCCCACATTCCCTCCTTCAGCATCTATCTAGCCTATCATCTGTCCACGTTTTTTCCATACTTCCCATATAAACGCCTACTCCGCACCTCAAGCTCTGTCTAGCCAAACACTTCCCCTCGTATTCCCTACCTCCCATACAAAGCGCATTCCCCTCCTCCAGACCTTATCTAGCCTAGCATCGGGCCTCATCTTCCCTATCTCTCTCATGTAAACGTATTTTCTTCCTTGAACGCTCCTCCAAAGAAGCTACTCCCATCGTTTTCCTCGTCTCCCCATAAAAACGCGTGCTGTTATTCAAACCTCCCTAGCTTAACACCTCTCCTCGGTTCGCTATCTCTCCCAGATAAAGTCATATTATACCCTTTAATCTCTGTCTAGTATACCATCTCTCCTCGTATTTCCTATGTATCCCGTATAAAGCGTATCGCACCCTCCTTCAGCATCCGTCTAGCATCTGTCCACGCTTTCTCTATCTTTCCCATATAAACGCATACTCCACACCTCAAACTCTGTCGAGCACTTCTCTTCGTATTTCCCACCTCTCTCATATAAAGGACGTTCCCCTCCTTAAGCGCGTAGTGATATGGGCAGTGATGACATCACAGCATCTGCTTGAACCGTACTTTTTTGAAGGGACTGTGAATGGCGCAAATTATTTACATATGTTACAAACATGGTTAATACCTCAGCTTGAGGGGAATCTCACAGAACGCAATGGCTGCAGCAAGATGAAAGCACCCTTTCATTACTCTCTTGCAGTGCGCGAGTTCCTAAATGAACATTTTCCAGGAGGATGGATAGGTTGTGATTCATTAGTAACACCAATTCCCTTGAAATGACAACCAAGAAGTCTTGACCACACCACACCTGACAACTGGTTATATGGACTCATTAAGGCGCATGTATCTGCACGTCGTTGTGCTACAAACGCAATGCTGTTGAGGATGCATTTCTCACTATAACACAGGACATACTCAAGAATATGTCAAAAGAACATGAGGCGTATGGAACTGCGATTACAGCATGATGGGGAACATACAGATATATTGGACACTTAATATGTAATTAATTGTGCTAAAATAATTAATTAGCATTAGATACTAGGGGGTACGGGGACTTCTCGCCCACCCGGTATATGTAATTATGTGTATAATATTGTGTGCAGTGTGGTAAACAATGTGACTAACGACAGATAATTTTGAATGAACTCAATCGTATCGGTTACAATATCAACAGTTCTGTTTCATGCAGGTAGTGCGCTGCTTCTAGTTTATAATATATGTGTTTTGTAATTTAAATATGACGCTGTAGTTTAGGGACAAAGTTCCATATATGTTAATAAGGGTTCTCATCCAGAAAGTGAGCACGATAGAAATTGTAATGATTTACTTACAAAATCGGGGTTATGGAATATCCACAATAAAGGGTAAGAATCATTCGAGTTTTAGTCATGCAGATCCTACAGCTATACTTGGTGCCGCTTCGTTACTGCTCCACTTCTCTATTTCCGAAAACATCCCTCGGCTACGTTTTGTGGATTACGGCCTTCAACGTTGGGCTACGCCTTGCGAATTAGCGCCCTTAATAGTAATTTTGATGTGTGAGAGTTATTGATATAGCGATCGTGGACCTATTGACAGATACGGAACAATGTCGTGGTTGAGAAGTGCTGCTAATTTATGGCATGAAAAACTGTAGACTGGATTCATGTTGTTTAAGCGCATACAGAGTGAATCCGAACTTTTGCAAGTCTTTCAGGGATGTTTTCTGAGTGCTTTGATATAATGAAGCCAGTAGATCATTACCGAGTAATTTCACTGCTTTAATGTTGTTTAACTCAACTTCTTTGTATGTGTTTATTCGGAATATGAATAATATTGTGCTTCCAAACAAAACACATCTTTTCACTGCTGAAGCAGAACGTGTTTCAGTGCGATCCGACATCAGGCTTGTGCTCCCGTTTAGTTATGTCTCAGCTTTTGATTTCTGCAGTACATTGTTTAGTAGTATGGTGTTAGTGATACGGTATTGATAACTTTGCTTATGTAGTATTAGCCGATAAGCACCCTGTCTACGGTTTCACTCACTGCAGTAGAAGAGCGGCACAACATGCTATGCAGAGCTGTTCCCGCAGCGACAGCAATCTCATCATACAACTTTTGCAACTGTGCACACGCGACTGCAAGAAACCGGGTCCTTCACTGTTAGTATGCAAGATACTGGCTGTGAGAGTGTACCACTTTGTACGCCTTCCTCACAGTTTGGTATGAGATCTTTCATCTATGGTTTTGGAGACAATAACAAATTGGTCACGTCTCCAGAGCCTTCTGCCTCAAGGAATTCTTCATTGGACACACCATCTTCCAATCCCGTGGTCGCAGCTTGGTGGTGTGTTTTGGAACCTATTACTGTGAGCAGGCCCCGGAGTATGTCGGCGGAAGAGAAACAGTCCTTGCAGACAGAGAGGGAGACCAGCTTGACTCTGGTAGCGGCGCGGGCTGGATAATGCACTCGTGAAATGTGAATTATTTCGGCCTATTCTATATTTGTGAAACACAAGTTTTTCGGTGAGTAAATTAATCCACATTATTCTTTATCTTTACACTCGGTACCTTGAGGCTGTCGTACAGATCAAAGGAGAGGTTCACACAGAAAGGGAGAAAGGCAATGTGATTGTAAATTATTATATTCAAGTATGTTGGGAAGCGATTGAATTTTATATCAGGGCTATTCAGTGTTTAAATGTCCATATATATGGATGGTTATAATTTCATACTTATCATAGATCTTTCAGTACTGCAAACAATAATAGTTCTTCAGCAATCGACGTAACTAAGCCATGTATTAGTGAAGCACAATACATTTACATAAAGCATATATTTAGAGTTCAAATATAATCCTATTAGCTCCCAGATATTTTGCTGAGATTAGGTTCGATCCATGTTACTTAACCATTCATTTGCAAGGTGATAGTTTTCCACTTTGTAAATTAACATTTACAAATATGGGGTATATCCAACATCTTACAAAGGATCTGGAGAACAGTTTGGTTAATTTAGGACAGAAGTAGGAACGTCACAAATGTTACTTAAGATCACTAGTAACAGTCTAAAACTCAGTGCAAGAGGAATGTCAGAAGACACGATCTTTGGCTTCGTTGGTTAGGCACTGGCCTTCTGATCCCAAGGTCGCGGGATCAACCCCAAACCAAATGTTTTTAAATGTGCTTAAAATGACAGCCTCATGTCAGTACATTTATTAACATGTAAAAGAACTGCTGTGGGACGAAATTCCGACATACTGGTGGCGCTGATGTGATTCTGGCAATTGACTGCGTCGTTAACAAACCAGATCTTGAAGAAAACTTTTTAAATGCAACCCGGCAGCAGTAGTCATCGTACTGCACAAAAGGTGAGTGTAAGCCAAGCAACTAATTTGAAGATCTTACATGAGCAACAATATCATCCACAAATGGTGCAATCATTGCAGCCAGCAGACTTTCCAGTGGAATTTGCTAATTGGTTCTCAGACAACCAACATCTCCCTGCTATTCAACACAGACGAGGCAATATTTACTGGAGACGGCATGTTCAACAGTCGGGAATGCCATATCTTTGAGTATGGAAATCCACATGTTGTGGTGAATCGAGCACACTAACAAGCGTCGTCCTCCTTAGTGTAGTGATTACCATGCTAGGCTCTAGTTTCCGAGGTCGCGGATTCAAACCCGGCGGAGGGCGATGTTTTTTTTTTCGGGCGTAAAAATACTTAATATGGCTTCTTTCGGAAGGGGAGTAAAGCCGGTGGTCCCGTGTCGTAGATTTACGGCACATAAAAGAATCTAAACCTGATAAAGAGACCTCTGAGTAAAATTTCACGCCCGATATGGAATGAGACGCTAAGGACCACAGCAGTTAAAAAGCATTAATAAATAAAAACTCGATTTAATTTAATTCACCAACAGGCATTATCTATTAATGTACGGGCTGATATCGTCATCGACTCTGTTGTGTACTGCCCGACAGACTGAATGTAGTAGTCAGCAAAACGTTCCTTCAGTATATTTTCTGGAAGATGTGCCGTTGATAATTCGCAGGCGTATGTGTTTTCAACCTGCGAGCACAGTTTGTAATGAATGTTAGGAAATGACGGGCATAATACAAACACGCTCTATAACAGTCAAATACTGCGATTTGTTTGGAAACAATCATATTTCGAGTAAACAGATATAAAGTCCTTGAGTTAAACAAAACGAAAACAACGAAATTACTTTGTAATGAACCACCGGGGACCATGGGCTCCTTATATTAAAACACTCCGAAAACATTCTCTGAATAACTTGTGGAAGTTTGTCGGTAAAGTTCCGATTCATCGTGTATATTTCATTGCTAATTGGTCTTTATTTAGTGTTAAATTGTATTTATTTTACTTTTAAGGCAGTGTTTTGTGTATAACGGAATATAATCCACACAAAAGGCATATCATTAAATCTGTTTGTGTTTTACTGCGGAGAAATAGTAGCTTCTAGACAAGAGCTGTTTAAAAGCATTTTCCACCACATAGGTCACTATTTTGGATTTCATTGTCAAGTCCATTAAGGGTATCCAGAGGGGCTTGATTGAGTGGAAAGAGCCAGGGCATTCCCCGTGCAATGGCAGCCTCACAAAGCCTCCGGGAGCAAGGTCTGTACAAACAGGTCAAGTCACGATACCACAATGTTTTGCGGTGGCAGCTATGTAAGTCTTAACATCGCTGAAGAATCTCAATTTGAACAGAAATGAGCAGATGGAAAGTAACTACAGAAATGGGATTCCATTGCTTTTACGACTCAGGGCATCTGCGTTGTGCCTCTTCAAGGAAGAGATGAGCGGGTAGGCTTCTACAGCACTGAAGTGGCCGTGGCGTTCGGTGGCGTCCCACGCAGGAAGAGAAGTAGTGGCGGATAAGATGCTGGTTGTGACTGAATGCATGACCACAGGCTGCGATGGCGGTGCAGGCAACGAGATGGCGCTGCTGGCGATGGTGAGTTACTTTGTGTCCGGGCGGTGTGGAGGAGATGATATGGTGACCGTTAGTGACCGCTGAGTGGGTGTGCTACCGACTATAGCAGTATCTAGAGCGACCTGGGGTGGTGCGGTGGTGACCGTGGTGGTAAGCGGTGATGGCGGAAAAGGTGCGGTGCCACTGAGCGGCATACGGAGCGTCCTGAGGCGATATGGTGTCCACTGCGGTGGGAGGGTGTTGGCGGCGGCGAAGTGGGTGCGGTTGCAGTCTCGAGAGCTTTGGTGCCGTCAGACGCGCCCAGCAATGCTGTTTCGGGAGAGGCGAGGCTCTGTTCCCCTTCTTGCCCAATGCTGTAGAGAGATCCTCTTCGTTCGGAGTCCGGCGAGCGAGTGTCCAATCGGTTGTCGCCTTCCCTGGTTTTATAACGGAGGCTTCAGCTTCGTGTAGACCTTATGCAGAATAGCAATACGCATTGTAATCAGTTTTTTGGCGAGGATTTCCAAATATCCCACTATTTCTTTCGTAAACTTACTCAATGTATCCGCGTGTCCTCTCTGAAAAGTAAAAGCCTATTTAGAGTGAGAAAAATTCAATAGCTCCTAAAAAAGGTCCTTCTTGTCATTCAATTAAATAGTTTTCTTTTTTTATCTAGCGCAAGCATTACTAAGGACATATATCTGTCAGTACCAATACATGTGATTCAAACTCTTTTTCTGAACGTACTCCTTCAAACACACATACTGTAATAACCGAGGGTCGAAGTAAATTTCGACAGCCAAATGCTGTACACTTCTACACTGAACCACATGTATTTTTTCATCCAGTAATAAGTAAATAGCTGGAAACTTAGCAAGCCTGTGGGCTAAACCTTTCTACTACCCATCCTCATACATTATCACATACATGTTTAGTACAAAGACATATTATACACCATTAAAAATTGGAAGAAAGTAATCAAGGAAGTATTATATAAAATGCAGAGATATAAAGGAATCAAAGCATTCACAAATATTTCCATCTCCAGTATTATCTCACGTCATAAGCTGTGATTTATTTTGGTCGATTAACAAATTTTGGTCATGGTAAATGTAATGGTTGAGAGTGAGTCACTAAGCCAGGCTATTGCAGAAACGTGATTTAGTGTATCAGCTAAATCAGCTTCCCTCACAACTCATTTAACGCTGCATGTTACATGAGTGTCCCTTGCTCCCTCTCCTATTGTCTGGCATACTTTTTTTAGACATAAGAATCTATGGAATGTTGAATTAATCGTAGTCAAGGTTTATTAAGAACTATAGTCCAACAACACTTTGGGGACATATGCAAGGCAATAACACGAAGTCTCAACTCCTTTCATTCTTTATCTACCATAAAGTTGAACGCAACAACTTTCAATATTGCAAAACTTAAAAATTTATGAGTATCAAAGGTTTACCTCAAAGTATTAGACCTACTTCGATACCATCTAGTATCGAGTTATCGACTGTATGGAAGTCACAAACCCTAATTTTAATAATCAGCTTCTTAAAAAGAGCAGAAACAAATCTGGTGTTATTGGTAACGATACTCACGTTAAAAAGCTTGCTTTCAATGAAGTATAACTATTTTTTTTAAGTACAATTCCGAAAGTGTTGTAAGGTGAAGGTCTTCCACTTTTTGTAGGCTGGAATAACGAAATAATTCCCGATTTCCAAAACCTTTTACATACATATAACTATACTGAAGTATACGAAATACATGGTGATTTATGAAGAACTGGCACAATTATTTCTTTAATTGTTTCAAAACGAGTTATGCTAGCGACAACTTATTATACCTGAAATGCAGAGGAATCTTGGGAAACTGTTTCCTTCTATAGGAAATGTTTAAAATACCCTCCATCCTGCATAAGGCACAACTCAACACGTCCCATGTTACTGGCCACTCGTTAGAGGACTCTGTTGTCAATAGCTGGAATCTCCTGTGTAATGTTGTGCTTCAGATCGTCCAATGTCTGTGGACGTGTGGCATAAACCCTGTCTTTTAAGTAATCCCATAGAAAGAAGTTCGGTGATGTCAAATCCGGAGATCTCGGTGGCCACAGGTTCTTAGAAATTATCCGGTCGTCAAAGGAACTTGCAATTAATGCCATGGATTCATTTGATATATGACATGTAGCGGCGTCCTGCTGAAAATAATATCCTTGAATCAGCTCTACATTGTCTAGTTGCTCAGCAAACTCTATGGAAATCCGTCCGTACACTGCAGTGTTAACATTGTTTTAAAAAAAATGATCCCACTATTCTCTGTGTGATATTGCGCACCAAACTCCGATTTTAACCGGGTGCATAGGTACTTTATGACTATCATGTGGATTTTCACTGGCCCAATAGCGTGAGTTATTTGAGTTCACATAACCGGATAAATGGAACCATGCTTCATCTGTGAACCATATGATGGACAATATGGCAAGATTTTGCACAATGAACACCTGAAACCAACGACAATAATTCAGTCATCTATCCTTATCTGGTTCCTGTAACTGATGGACAACCGTAATCCTATATGGCTTTAGGCCTGCATTTTTCACGGGTCTCTGACAGATTGAGCAGCTGTACCTGTCTCCTGCGACAAACGTCTTAATGATTTTTTGGGTGACTGATCCAGTCGTGCTCTTACGTCAAATACAACCGTAGGAAACCTAGATGAACCAGCTTTGCCTTTTTCACTCACCAGATATCCAGTTATTTCCAATTTGTTTATCGGTTCCAGTATTGTATTTCATTGGAGAGGATTCCAAACACCAAACTCTCTGGTATGCTATTTGAATAGCTGTAATTGAATTCGTAATCCAGTATTGCTTTACAAGGAAGAATCGCTCATTTAATGTGTACTCCATTTTCGCGTTAGATGGAATAGAATCCCAAAAACAGATGCTGACAATAAAACTAACAATTACGAATAAAACATAAACATATGCGCATCTAGTGACAGACAATCGAAACTCGAAACATTCCGCTTAATTTGGTGCTAAAATTAGGGCATTGAGTGAATTTTGAACAGAATAATTAAAGAAAGAAATGTGTGAGTTCTTCCTAAATCCCCCCCTATAATACCGTAGTAACCTCGAGGTAAGTAATCTGGCAAGATTAATAAGACGACGTGCAGTTTCAAAGGGCATCGCTCCTCCCACAAAGTATACTTGCGCTCTCTGTTGGTGCCAGTTCAGGATAAGCCTATTATATGTATACAGCATTATACAAAATTCATTCAGAATGAAATGGAATTTATAGGCTATTTGCAGAATATTCAATATATACATTTAATTTTTCATGCAAATATTTTAAACTATGAAGTTTTAATCACAATCGTTAGCGCGAGTTTTAAAAATCAAATTTTAAAAAATCTGATCAGCTGCACTTGCATGACTATCTCTACTCTTGTACAAATATTTTTAGAAACGCTAATTCTCCATCTACTTCATATTAATAAAGAAATCGAGATGATAATTTTATTGCTAATTTTCTTATAGGTGCAAGAGGAATATGGTAAGCTTTAAGCGATTGTCAAATATTTTAAGGGCTGGTTACTATGTGGAGCATTCCATTCTCTTTGCATGTCCAGGACATAAAAAACAAATAACAAATTCCCACTTGAGAAAAAGAGTATTGCAAAATTCAAAAAATAACAAGGAATATCTCGGAAATGGTTCGCTCCACAAAAAAATGTATATGACATAAATTGTGTGCCGTAATAAGATCTACATTCCTGTGTAGTAGAATTTTGTCTATCTCTTACGGTTTACCAGTTATGCGAAAGTCATTCAGAAAGAAGAGGACTTTTGTGAACTACCCAGAAAATTCAAGATGTACATTTCATTTACCATAAAAATATCTTAAACGTGTAATATTTTAATGAAAGCCGTTAAGTCATTTTAAAGAAAACCAAAGTTTTTGAAAAATGTTCCATATAAAGGGTAGCCAGGGGTGGGGGGATTTTCTTAAGAATGTTCGTGTCGCATCCTTGGAAAACAATTAACTCAAGTACCAAGTTTGGTATTTATCCAACCTTTCGTTTTTGAACTGTGTTGTTCGGAGACAGACACACGGACATGTTTCCAAAAATGCTTTATTTGGATTCAGGGGACCTCCAAACGTTTATTTCTGATGAAATATCAATATCGAAATTTTGGGTGGAATGCAATACTTCCCCTACCTACTGTACGTAACAGAGAAAGTACTAAGGAGGCATTTTCCAAGTAAAGAGACGTTGGGAGGAATGTTCTTGAAAGTTCGTGTTGAATTCTTGGACGTTGGTGAACTTAAATACGAAGTTGACATTTGTTCGACATTTCGCTTCAGTTATGCTATTTGCACACACAAACCAAGGAACCATGTTTTATTTATTTAATTATTTATTTTTCAATGCTGGTTAGCATGCTAACGTCCAAATCCAGAGGTCCCGGATTCGATTTCCGGCTGAAGGATGAGAACTTGTCTTTCGCCAGGATTCTTCCCTAAAGTCTAGAAGTATGAGTGGGAGTGCAAATGTGGGTGTGTGAAGTTAATGTTTATAAAGAAAACCCCAAGGTAAACAGAACCAAAGAATTAACATTAAAAGTTAACGAGTGAACATTAATGCAGATGAGCAATTGATCCAAAAATAAAGCCGTCGATATGGCCTAAGAAGTCAAAGATGGCATATAAATGGAACCCCATCCAAAAAAAAATTCCTCTACTTACTGCAGGAAATAAAATAAGCAGAGAAATTGGAAGGTAGATAACGTAATTTTTATCATGTGACCTCAAAGCCTGTATTTCCACTGAAATCTCCATTAAATTCTTTTATTGGAATACCATACACCCTCTACCTTATAATACGTAAGCTGTAGAGAAAGTTAAAATGTTTGTTTATCTGACTATTGGCTTTTAAGTTATGCTGCGCAGGCCATACATTTGAAAACGCCTTTCTTTTTCTTTTCCTTTTTTTCTGTTAGCTTTTATACAGGGTGCCTCTAAATATGTAACTTGTAATATCAAATATTTGAGGGGAATAATGCACTTCCACTTTCCACCATAATAAACGATGCAGAAAGTAAAAGTAGATATTCAGGTTTAAATAGTATTTCTGCAGTTTAAAATTTCACAAGAAAATATCTTAAACAAACGTATGCTACATAGCAAAGAGTTAGTGCCAACAAAAGGAAATTATTACATGTCTAACTTCGGAAGCAAGAGAAGCTAACATCTTACAGTAAGAAAACATTATACACAAGTTCTAATTATACATGTGCTTGTCTTAGGTGGTATGTTTGCTTGATACCTCACCCATTCTTAAACGCGACCGGTGCATTAAAAGTCCTTATTAACCGCGCAATAGATTGTATATTTCGAAATCTCAGTTTTAGCTTAATAGTAGTAGCTTGTATACAGGAATCCTGGGCCACTTTTTTGCGTTTATATGCGAAAGGATAGGGAAAACGAGGCTAGACGCGGCGGTTCCGGAGGAAAATGCGTTTATATTGGAGACATACGGAATACAAGGGCTGATGCTAGGTTAGACAGAGGTTGAATAAGGGAACTGCATTTATATGGGAGGGATGGCGAATACGAGGGCTGAAGCTAGGTGAGACGGAGGTTGAATAAGGGAAATGCATTTATATGGGAGGGATGGGGAATACGAGGGCGGCTGCTAGACTAGACAGTGGCAGAATGAGGGAATACGTGTTGTACGAGAGAGCCAGAGAATACGCGGAGAGGTACCTGGCCAGACAGATGCTGAAGGAGGCAGAATATAAGCTTATACGGGAAAGATAGGGAATACAAGGGAGGTGTTAAGATAGATGTTAAAGGTGGCATGCGTTTATATGAGAGAGATAGGACACCGAGGAGAGGTATTAGGCTAGAAAGGGTTGAATGACAGACTATGCGTTTATATGGGAGGGATAGTAAAATAGAGAGAGAGAGAGAGAGAGGGATTCTATGCTAGGAGATAGTTGGAAGGGGAAATGCATTTATATGGGAGAGGTAGGGAAAACGATGATAGGTCTTAGGGATTGTGGTTAAAAACTGCTACACAAAGAACTGCATTATTCAAGGACTTTAACAATAAAAGGTCTAAGTATAGATCATTTGTACGGTACTCGAGGAGGGTTCTTTAGTGTAAACACCCCTAAATCAGTAGGAGGGAAATGAGAGATCCAAATCACTTAATATGCAGAAATGTGCAATTAAAATCCTAATTAGACCTCCATCTCAACCTGCCAGCCCCTGGTACCTTTTTGGTTGCAGCTGAGGTCATACATTTTGTGAAGTATAATGGAAAGTTTGACAGGTATGCAACTAAGGTAGTCCATCACCTGTCAAAATGTACAATGGTGTAATGAAACTATGCTTTGTAACAAAAGAGCAGACTCTATTCTCCCCATCCCATTCCCGCATACGTGTTCCTTAGGTAAGCACACATGCAACAATCCCCTCCAATCTGCATTCCATTGTCTGGTTTTTATACCTGGCTTCCCTTTCAAGTCCCTGCTTAATAACAAAGAGTCAGACTGCCGTCATACCACACCCCCTGGGCAAGCTTCATTAACAGAGAATACCTGGGCACAATAGATTTTCCAGCTCGACAGGGATGCTGACCATACAGCAGTGCTGGTCAAAGAGTAATAAATTACGACTCAGACATTGTGCTGCCATTCATGCCCACAGACAATCTTCATTAGATTAAAATGTGTTTAACAAATATAATTATTTAAATTAAACCCTGATGTATTACTACTGTTTAATCGCTTATATCTCCTGAACGAAAACAGATCCAACGATGCAATAACAACTAATTATAACAATGGAATACGCCCCGCCATTGACGCATTGCTCCAAGTTGACTGGATGCCCGGGTTGGAATCATAGGAGTGATTACAAATTCATCTTCCAATAACTCCAGAACTAATTAAGATAAAGACGTCGAATAAACTTTATTACGTTTCTATCATTAGGTAGTTTCTTGTGAATGTATACTAGGGTAAAATTTCACAAGAAAATACCTTAAACAAACGTATGCTTCATTGCAGTGGTATAGAAGGTCTCAATAAATCAATAGAGCAATCTAATAATGTACCCCTAGGAATCATCTGAAGAGGGGAATTCAGGTAGTATTAAAACAGATTCGTTTCTGCTAATAGCGCTAGTGTAACTCATTGTGATAGAAATTGCAGGCACAAATGCCCGCAGACTGAGCTGGAACTCTGAAACCTCTTAATGTTATACAGAACCTTAACACCTCTCAGGAACCTCTCTAACTCTTTGGCTGGTTTCAAGGTTACACAGATGCTAATCACGATATAAAACCTGCCGTCCTTTACTTCTGAATAATGTCACTAATCTCACCCGAAAAGTCATTTTACCTGGCGTATGGAACATCATTAGTACGCTTAGGAGGTCTACTAATTCATTAGGATCGGTATGGGGGTATAACATTTCCTCAATATTCGCTTTGGATATATTTTCTCGCCTTGGTAAGTTAACACTTGAATGTTTGCTTTCATTTGCGTGTTTATTCAGAGTTTGCTCATTCAAAGAAACTGCTCTTACTGATTCATTCATGACAACTCTTGATGCTATTTCAGGATCACTTGAAGGAGTTTCAAGTACTGTACATCTTGAATCAGTCATTCAGAACTTGAAGAGATTTCAGTATCGCGTGAAGGAGTTCAAACCACTACACAACTGGTCATCTCTTTACAGCATCTTGTCCTATGTGGTTTGAGTCTTAAAATATATCTATTCTTTAAAGTTCTATTCCATATGCAGCACTTAACAGAACAATTCCATCTGCCTTGGGAAACATACGAAAACTCAGGATGCTCGTAAACTGACTGTATTTGAGCATCTTTAGTGTATTTATGCTGTCAGTATATATCAACCAGTCAATGTATACTATCGATGTTGATTTCGCATACAACAGGAGACTGAACTATTATTCGACATTTACGCATTTTACATATGATCTCAAGTTTTCATGATTATAAACGATCATAGACAAATAGGTCAAACGGAATATTCTAGTACACCCATATTAATTATCTAATTGTGTTAATTATAGCTTTTTCATTAATTACATATAGATTCAAGTAGCTTGAAGTGGACTCATAGGGATAAAAGCACAACTTTGCTTGTTAGTTAGCACAGAGAATGTCTAAGTTGAGTGAGATACGCATCTAGGTAGGTCGAAGCTGAAACTCATGCATCCTACTTTTAGCGAAATGGTGTACATTTATGAGAGCTTTTGGAGAGAACGGGCTACCTTTTAGCGTGAGCGGGTTACCTTTTTAGCGTGCGGGGGTTTACCTTTTAGCGTGAGTGGGTTACCCTTTTAGCGTGAGTGGGTTAACTTTTTAGCTTGAGTGGGTTACCTTTTAGTGTGAATGGTTTACCTTTTTCCGAGAGTGGGCTACCTTTTTAGCGTGAGTGGGCTACCTTTTTAGCGTGAGTGGGTTACCTTTTAGCGTAAGTGAGTTACCTTTTAGCGCGAGTGGGTTACCTTATGGTGTGAGCGGGTTGCCTTTTTGCGTGGGTGGGTTACCTTTTTGCGTGAGCAGGTTTCCTTATAGCGTGGGTAGGTTACCTTTTTGTGTGAGTGGGTTACCTTTTAGCGCGAGTGGGTTACGTTTAAGCGTGAGAGGGTTACCTTTTAACGAGAGTGGGCTACCGTTTTAGTGAGAGGGGTTACTTGCTGGAGCTGTCTAGAATTACTGTTCTAACATTGACAGGAAACAGCTTTTTATGAAGTTCGCGTCTAAAGTCGCTTTCAAAGCATATCACCTAAATAGACTGCAAACAATCTTGCTTTTCAAGCTTCATCACAGCAACTAAAAATCGTATTTAATGCATATGTGATAATACCCGCAGGCAATGAGAGAGTATAAAACAACAATGTAGCAATAAAATCAATTAGTATACGATGAAAGCTAACGAGGTTAAGAGCACAAGAGGTTCCGGTTTAATTAACTCTCGGATTAACCGGCTGCCATTTGAAGCGCATTTGCCTGGATACAGACACTGTTGACCTGGGACAAAGCTAGAAAAAAGTTTATAGAGAGGAGACACCGGAATTAACCAATTAGACTAAGCGTTCAAACTTCACATTGCCTACGCCCCACTATAAATAATGTGATTCGATAAACATTGCAGACAAGTCCTGGAAAACAGTGCAATCATCTGGTGCTACATTAGACGAAAATTTGGTAGGGTGACTAGTAACAACAGTTATGAAGGAAAAGGTGTCCGTTGGCGCCGGATCCAAGAAGAAGAAACAGGGAATATTTCTTCCTACCATACCAATAATTGCAGCTCTAAGTGCTGCCGCTGGAGGTGGATCACAAATTGCTACAACCGTAAATAAGAAAAAGGCTTCAGATAAACAACTGGCCGAAATGATGAGAGATAACAGAGAAATTGAGGGAAACATATCTGTTGGTCCTGGATCCAAAAAGAAGAAACGGGGAGGATTTCTACCTCTCTTACCAATTATTGCATGTTTAAGCACTCCTCATTACTACCTATCACATCAACAAGAGAGGTATTCTCACACGTTCATTCCATCAGATGTTTTCATTCAAAGCCTACCACAACCACCGCCATCACCACCTATTGAACCAAAATTAACTCTATCGCTATTACCACATTGCTTTAGAGTTGGGCGCTTAAAAGCTAACGTAGAAGATTTTCTTCCTAATTTAGTCAAATGCATGCATATACTGCATTATTTCATGTTTTCATTCCCTTTTCAATTATTGCTTCCGAATTTCCCTTTATTCTCCAAAGAATAAGTATACAATATAACATTCCTATACGCTTAATACGCAGTTATTGCAGAAGAACCATTGCATTTCACTACAATCATGAATAAAGGATTTTTTCCAGAGTTACATAGATTTTAAGCTTCTACAATGAAACGTGGTAATGCTTTTATAAATGTATTTTAGAAATTTAGCTCCCCATGTCAACATATATCATATATTCTTTACTCGAACTTTGTATGATTCATAATCTTGAAGATATATGAAATCAGCCCTTCGGAATTCGATCTGAGTAACCTAAAGTTATTTCTGTTATGATAACGATATTTCGAAATTAGGTATTCTGTTTACGTTTTATTTGACGTGACTATTTAATTATGTCATAAGCTATTAAATTTGTAAGTAAATTTAATTTAATCAGTATTCGAATGCGAAACACCAGGGCCAAAATTGTTTATACTATTAGTTTGGCATGTTAAACAGAGCTGTATGCAGTTACCACATCAACCCAAGTGATTTATCCTAGAGTATAGAGGTAAATTAAGGAAAACAATCAAAAATCGGGATTCGAACTAAGGACTACTGATTGTCAATTATATCTAGTATTAACTGTCCATCATAAAAAATATAAGCCCTGATTTGGTCCACCCCTTTATCTCTGTTAGCTTCTGAGATAATGGAGATTTAAAATTAAGGATCGTACCTTAGTATACATTTACAAGATACTACCTAACAACATAAACGTAATGAAATTTATTCCACGTCTTTATCTAAAGTAGTTCTGCAGTTATTGGAAGATGAATTTGTAATCGCTCCTGTGATTTCAACCCGGGCATCCCAGTCAACTTGGAAAATGCGTCAATAGCGCGGCGTATTCCATGGTTATAATTTGTTGTTATTGCATCGTTGTATCGGTTTTCGTTCAGGAGATATAAGCGATTAAACAGCAGCGATACATCAGGGTTTAATATAAATAAGTATATTTCTTAAACACATTCTAGTCTAATGAAGATTGCTTGTGGGCATGAATTCCAGCACAATGTCTGAGTCATAATTTATTACTCCTTGTCCAGCACTGCTCTATGGTCAACATCTCTGTCGAGCAGGAAAATTTAGTGAGCTCAGGTATTCTCTGTTAACGAAGCTTGCCCAGAGGGTGCGGTATGACGGCAGTCTGACTCTTTGTTATTACGTAGGTGCTTGAAAGAGCAGCCAGGTGTAACAACCAGACAATGGAATTCAGAGGGGCGGGGGTTGTTGCCGGTGTGCTTTCCTAAGGAACACGTGTGCGGGAATGGGATGGGGAGAATAGGGTCCGCTCTTTTGTTACAAAGCATAATTTATTACACCATTTTTCATTTTGACAGGCGATGGACAACCCTAATTGCATACCTGTCAAACTTTCCATTATACTTCACAAAATGTATGCCCTCAGCTGCAACCAAAAGGGTACCAGGGGGCGTGGCAGGTTGAGGGGGAGGCCTAATTAGCATATTAATTGCATAGTAAGTGATTTGGATCTCTCATTTCCCCCTATTGACTTAGGGGTTTTCCCACTAAAGACCCCTCCTTGAATACTGCACAAATGATCTATACTTAGACCTTTTATTGTTATAGTTATTGAATAATGCAGTTTTCCTCTGTGGACCGCCGCGTCTCGCCTCGTTTTCCCTTACCTTTATCATATAAACGCAAAAAGGTTGCCCAAGATTCCTCTATATAAACTACTAATAGGTCATACTTAAACCCAGTCAAGCCTATACTGATCTTTTTTTAAACATCAGCATTAGAAGGGTTCTGATGTATAACTCTCACGGGACTATGTTTAGCCATTACAGTTTATTTTCACCTTATACAAACTGTTGTTACAAAAGCTTATTCTTCTATATACTTATCAAGTTAAACATTTGTAGAAATACTTTCATTACACGTTTCGTTGTAAGTACAAGGGATCCAGGAGGGTGAAGCGATAGTCCGATCTTTTAAAAGCGGGTCGCTATATGGAGGCTTTGAAATTTCCACTTTTTCCGCAACATCCGAGGAAACAACTGAATGGTAATAGCACTTTCAAATGTGACAAAGTATTGAAAAGTTCAATCGAATGACAATGAATTTCGTAAATAGTCGACGCAATAAGGAATTATTTGAAAGAAATTCTTTGTTTTTAGAATTCTACACTTTTTAGGTCTATCTCTTATACTTTACCAGCGATACCCGTAAAACTCTACAAAATTAATTTCAAGTAAACCTGACTTCACAGGCTACTCAAAGAAAATTCTAGATATGCATTTCATTCACATCGTATATATCCTAAGCGTAGATATTTTAATCAAAATCGTTAAGGCAGTTTTTGAGGATTTCAAACACAAGGGAAATTGCTCCATCTAAAGGGTAGCTTAGGTGAGACCTTTTCTCAGTGTCTCCAGGTCGCATCTCTAGAAAATATCGAACTCAAATGCCAAGTTTGGTACAGTACTTCAACAAATTCAGAGAGGGTATTTTTATCCAATTTTGTTTTGGCTGATAGCACATTAGCATATTAATACACTGTGACACCGATTTACGCTAGGGATTTATCACTCTGTGTTTAGTTTAGTAAATTCACAAAGGATAAATATTGCTGACGTAGAAATCAAACCCACGCTCATTAGCATTTCAAACTGAAATACGTCGCAAAGAATTCCACCAACTCACTAATTGTTTGGGAATCACAAGTCTCAAGGTTGGTTCTAGAAACTCTTAATGGGTAAACTAATCCGCGCAATCCTTATGTAATGACTGGATCTTATGCAAGTGTTAAATCTCAGACCTTGATATCCTTTAATCTTTAATGGAATTCGGATGCCTTGATATTGTTTTAAATAAAGCGTTAGCAAGTGTAACCAATTCCAGTGTATTTGACAGTAAATGTTGGACTTTATATTATGAAACACAATAACAAAGAGTTGTAATTGGAAATGACGCTGCTTATTTTCATCAGATCAGAGAAGATCTTAGCCTAAGGATTAACACCTTTTCAATCAGATGGCATCAAAAGATATAACGCAGACAACACATATTGTATCCAGATAAGTGCATCAACAATGCATTCGCCCGGTTCATTGTATATACTTCTTACACGTTTGTGGTATGCTTAATTGCAAATAACTTAAACATTTTGTTGCACCATATCCCGAATTCCCACCTTCTTTTGACATTCATCTGCACAGTGTTTAGGACCTCGGCATTTAGAGCGGTTACACAGTAACTCCCATTGACTTTTGAGGAATCTTATGTGGATCATCAATTACTATCACGTTCTTCTACCTTCACAAATGTAACTCCCGAATTCCGTAGCAAGGGAGAAAGTGAAGATATCTGATGTGATACATTCGTATAATTCTCTCCACCCAATACGAATTCACATATGTGCATACCTAATGTACTACAATATTCATTAAGAAATTATTATTCTATACAGAATATGCAGTTTTACCCTGAGAAAAACAGTTTTGATTAGACAATAATTGCATACAACATGTAGAGACAACCTTATTATTCACATTATTCACTGAAGAATGGAATAAATTACAAAGTCACAATTACAAGCTCTTGCGAAGGAAATAAAAATAAAATTCACACATTTTCAAACACGTTCCTTACAGATGATGCACTTCCATTTGGAACAATGTGAACCTTCAAAATGAAATATTTGAAAACGGCTATTGCTACGAAAACAAAACAGAAATAAAGTCAAGAAATCGGTTGTCATATATCACATGCTTTAATGAACTCAACGTTTCATCTGAAAACGTTTTTGTATCCTTTTTATAATTTCCAGTTACAAAACGTTAATCAAAATGCAATCAGCGTTGCCGTTTTTTTCTGCGTAAATAACAGATCAAGAAAAATGTACCTCTCTCTTCCTAAGTGTAATCTGGGTTGTAGTTATTTGCATGAAGGTGCTTCTTGGCTTCGTTAAATGGTGTCTGTCTCAATTATTTATACAGATATTTATAGGCTTTTCGTTTTACAGTTAAGCTATTCCCATCACACGAGCGCACTTGGATTCTGTTTTGAAATAGCAAATAGCGTGTTTCCAGCGAAGTCTTGCATTTGAATTTTTGATGGGAACACTATATGTAAAGTGGTAGAGAAAGTAGAAAGATTAAGAAGAAACCAAGTAACAGTATTACAAAAATCGTAGGCTGAGTATAGCAATCCTACGAGCAAAATAACATCAATGGAGTTTAACGCCCAACATACAGCATAACAGGTGGTAGAAACTGATGATACATGAAACGAAATGATATTTGGGAAGGAAACGTTCCAGGCATAAGTTTAGGGTATCTCACCAGAAATCGCCAGTTTAGAGCTACTGAGGAAGACTGGAGAAAACTTAGAGAGGACTGTTCTGGCAGGATTTGAACCGTGGGCCTCTCTTACACGAGTCCATGTCTTTACGACCTCCTCCACATGTGTCGGTGTCTATGGCATTGTTACACTATTTTAGTTGGCCCTGAAATTGTCTAATAATAATAATAATAATAATAATAATAATAATAATAATAATAATAAAAACACTCATTCCGGATGTACCTGCATGTAGGACCTCAGTGATGAAGATTTTCAGATTTTATTCTTGTTTTCGAAGTATGCCAATAATAGATTTTCAGTGACATTTATTTTAGCTTTTAATTATCGTACACGAGTTAGTGAATCGACTATATGCTATTGAATATCTTACAGAACTTCATGAGCTACATCACGATTTACCCATTCCTGCCCAAGTGTCTGAAACCGAAGGATTCCTCTGCAAAGAAGCTATTCCACACCTTGGATCGGAAGAAGTAGGTTTCCATTACATGACCTTGAAACAAGCTCTTATTGATGTACTATGTCCGAGGAAAATTCATCGCGTACTGCAATTTCGCCAGTCATGTTGGTTAAAGCCCTGTTAACAGCAATTTACGGCAGCAGCCAAAAACAAATTATTGAGAAGGATTTGTACTACATTTTCAGCACGCTCTGTTTGGAAAGCCTTGGAGAATATACGTAATTGTATGGACATTCGACTTGTGATGAACCAGAAGACTCAGGGAGAAAAAAAACCACAAGAAAACCCAAAAAAACACATAGGAAAACCTGCCTCCAACGACATACGGAGGTAAACTGGCAGCTGTTCATATGGCCTAATGCAAGCTCATATTCAACAAGTCCATATGTACTGGTTATGAGCGCGTTGGATAACTCGAAAACTTTGATTATCACTAACATAAAGAGATATGTCAGAATGACTATGAGGACTTATAATGTCTGGTCTCCATTTAAAGACTGAATATTCAAAGTCTCAAAGCTAATGCAAGCATAAGAACCAGATAATGAGAAAAACATCAATGTGCAAGTTATCTGCACTTTTTCCTATACCAATGTATAAAAACAAAATAAATCCATATATAAGGTAATATAAATCGCACATTAAGTAAGATGTAAAAGCAAGTGTAACAGAATCCATTGAGATAA
This sequence comes from Deroplatys truncata, assembly GCA_030765065.1. NCBI lineage: Eukaryota > Metazoa > Arthropoda > Insecta > Mantodea > Mantidae > Deroplatys > Deroplatys truncata. The sequence continues at coordinate 6,182,996 of CM060982.1, forward strand.
CACAATTGAAATCTCCTGGCTTGAGCGAAAGAATTCCGCTCTAAACAAAAAACATTTTTAAGTTAATATAATTCTCTTTTATATAAAAAGTGTAAAACCTTAGGCTAATTGAATGTTGAACTCACAATAGACCATCTATCATAACGTTAAAGGTACTCCCATTGCACACTACACGTCTATGAGCGTATATATGAGCTATTTTATACCCTCGTTTGTCATTATTATTCTTAAATGAGCCTGATTGCGCATGCGTAGAACTGTGTGACGATGACTGTAGACTGTCGTTATACCCCATTCACTGTATCCATTAGAATTCGCTAGGTTGCGTTGTAATTTAATGCGATTCTGCTCCAAAGCATGAGTCCAGGTATTGTTGTTACATCTCTTTGAGTGCTGATGCATTTGCTGTGGCTGCTGATTTAAGCTTTGATGCTGATGAGGCTGTTGGCCTGTATATATGATCTTGTTGTTAGGGTCGCGCTCCTGGAGACTGCCTCATGCGAGTTCTTGCAGGCAGGCATTGCCTGATTTAATTGTTGGCTCTGCCCTGACCCCACTTTCAGAGGTATGGATGCGGCACCATTCCATGTTGACATCTAGAGATGTCGTTAGGTGCCGGTTTCAGTGATGGCTCTAGGGGTTCACGTTGTGCTGCAATAATAGAAAAATTAATACACGATTAGCTACTGTAAAACCTCATGCATGAATACAAATAATTTACCATGAAAAACGAGAAATAATAAGTATTAATAAGAAGCTTACTATTCGATGCACGAAGTGTTTCATGTAGTCTGGTGTTATATGGGCAGTCTGCGTAGTCGCACAGCGAGGGCTTCGGGAGACTACTCTAGTTTCCGGTTATGCATGCCGTACTGGATCCTTAATGTACGGTGCAGGTGCACTGTGTTCTGGTGCGTAGGATACTGACGTGAGTAGGCCTCCTATGCACGGTACGGTCATGTCAGGTCCCCCTATGTATGTTACTGTAATCTAGGTTCCGCCAATATAGGAATCAACTTCTCGAGATTCTCCTGCAGTGGTTCCTGCATTCCTTTCATTCATATTACCCTAAATAATAATAATGATAATAATAATATACAAATTGAGTAAACACATTTTTACACAGTGTGTAAGCTAGTAAACAATTTCAGAAAATTTCATTATGCACCTATTGGTGTAGGTATAGTGCATATATCTATGTACTTACATTAAACGTGATGGCTGGATGTATGTACATATGCATCTATGTACGGATTCCAGCATTATTGTATGCATTTATGTGTTTATGTTTGTGTGGATGGTTTCTTTAGGATGCCCCTATACGTGTATGTACGTCTGTAATTACGGATGTCTCTATGTTTATGTTTTAGAAGTGTAAGTATTTTTCCACATAGTTCTATATATACGACATGATAACATATTTTCTTCACTTAATATAGCTGGCAGTATTGATTTTTAAGAACTCTTGTGCAAATACTTTAACAAGGAATGCACAGGTGTGAATAAATAACACCGCACTGATTTTACTGTCAGTAGATAGTTCCTAGTAAATCAATTTGAGAAAGAATTCATTGGTCTACGAAGCCAAGTTACCACGTTATAGGTATTCAAAACAATTAGAGACTAGGGTCAATAAATCTAAATCAGAACCAATATATGTAAACAATTTGTATTAGAAACTAAGTGCAGTTCCTTACGGCCTTAGTTAAGCCTGTGTTTTAACTCTCTGAATAAGCATTTCTAACCTTTGTGTTTTACAAAATCGCTGAAAGTGTGGATCTAACTTATGGGCATATGAATAACAGGTTGTGGAGAATGACTAAACAAGCGCAAGAAGATTCCGATAGCAGTACTGTGGCTAAGCGATTAGACAGATCGGCTGTGAAATAGAACAAGCATGCAAACTCAAGTTCGAATCCGGAATGGGTAAACCTGTATTTTATTAGTATTATTTCTTCTTTCTTTTCCTATCATGAGAACAATGCTATACTTATCCCTTAAACAGGAAAAGTGCCCTTATCAGGCGCAATTGACAAGTATCACTTACTGCTACATCTTCTCACATTTGAGCTTGAACTATAAATCTCCAAAAGAGGCACTGAGAATGTGGTAGCACTAGGACACTAACACCGGTGTACGACACAGTTGTTTCTAGCTCGTCATAAGTGCTCGATGTATTCTTTAATGCCTCAACTTCACTCATGTCTCATTTCCAATTTGCCTTCAGCACACAAAACCGCAATGAAGTAGCTAAACACTCGGGGAACAAGAGGCAAAAATATGCTTTTGCTGAACTCGCTCATAAGCACCTTGTGTACGGCGAAGCAGGAGGTCATGCTTCAATAGCTGCACAGATTTACAGCGAAAAGTTCCCCAACAGACGGCAACCCCATCGGACTACTCTCGAGTGTGAAGACTGGCGTTTGCGAGAAAGTGGTTCTGTGATGCCGAATAAAGCAGATTGCGCCATACTTGTCGCACTCCGTATTTAGAAGAAAGTATACTATAAACACTACAAAAGGAACCGTCAACCAGCACCCGTGCTATTGCACGTGCAATGAGCACCAACCACACAAATGTGTGACAAGTCTTGCACAAGTCTTCCATCTGCAAAATTTCCAAGCCCTAATTCCGAGGTATTTTAATTTACGCCTGCAGTTTTGTGAGTGGGCCTTAAATCAGCCATCAAAATTGTTTTCATTAGCGTTGTTCACAATGGAGACCACGTTTACCAAGGATGGCGAATTCTAAATTCGAAGAAGAATCATATACGGGCATACGAAAATCCCCATGCTACTGTTCAGAAGAGCTACCAACAGCAATCTGGTGAACATATGAGCTGGCATTATTTCTGACCACGTTATTGCCCTCTTCTTCCCTGACTGCGTGGTTATACTTATAAAACATTTCTGGGGCATTTATTGCCAGACATTTTGGAAAATGTACCGCTTAATGAATGGGCCAAACTTCATTTCCAACACGATGGAGCTCTTGCTCTTACTATAAACGTATGGGAGCATTTAATCTACCATTTCTCAATCACTGGATCGGAAAAGGCGGTCCTATCGCGCACTGGCCACTGGTTCCCCGGATGTCAATCCCATGGATTTCTTTTTCTGGCATCATCTTCAGACTATAGTGTATTCGGCACCGTTTGGTTCTGAAGAGGCACTGGTTGCCGAATTATTCCAGCCAGTAATGGGATTCGTAACGCACGTGGAATGCTCAATAGGGTTCAGGAATCATTTCTGCGTATATGTCACCTATGAACTGATGTTAGAAGTCGCCATTTTCAGCAATTCCTTTTAAATACGTAATTTTTTAATTATGTGTCTATTTTTATTCTTATTGTACCTATATAATGCAACGTTAATACCCAGACAACTAAGTTTCAATCACACTTCGATATTTCTTAGTATCTATAAATTTACATTTTTGTTAGTCGTTGTTTAAGTACACTAGTACCAGTTCAACATTATTGTCATATTTAGTTTTTTGTGTGTACTGTTTGGATCATGAAAATGTAAATTACAATTAAAATAATTTTAAATTAAAGCTTGAGAATTGGTTAAGTTGAAAATAATGGCCATACAACAAAAATGTTTCCTTTAAATCAAATTAAACCAAGCATTATCTTACTTTCCAAGAAAGGAAAGAAGGGAGAAAAACAAACGGGCAGAAAGAAAGTAATAAAGGAAAGAAAGGAGAAAACAACACGGCCATTTGGATGCGAACCTAAAATTGAAATGTCTGTTTACCAACGCCCTTCTTGTAACATCCATTGCGATAAAGACGCAAACATCGATTAGCTCCATTTATTTTCTGATCATACTTTACAGTTGAAGTGGTAGTAATCAATCATTGGCGTGCAAGCTGCCAAGCAATTTTAAGACATAATTCAGTAATTTTTCATTCTAGACCGTAGGATTCATACCTCAAATTTATTGCCTATGAGCCGTTTATTATTAGCAAACTTCCTGCGGTGTTATTCATTTATACTCGATATTTTAAAGTAATGCTATATACAGGGAGTAAATAAATAACACCGCTCAGATTTTACTGGCAATGAATGGTCCCTATCAACTTTAGATAATAAACCAATGGTCTACGAAACTAAGTTACTGAGTTATGGACATTCGAAGTAATTAGAGACTGGGATCAACAATTAAAAATCAGGACCAAAATACACTGCCGTGACACCAAGAAGGAAACGCAAGAATTCAATGAATTTTATACAACAGGTTAGGTAGATGACAATTAATAGACGATAAATTTTTCAAACCTATACATGTCTTTTGAGCCCAAATATTCAGTATTTGGTGTGGCCTACATGCGCTGCAATTAGAACTGCTATACGTCGTGACATTGAATCAAAAAGGTTTTGAATAAGTTCCTGAGGGATTTTCCTCCACGCAATTTGTATTCAAGCCCACAAATCCGTGATATGGTTACTGGAGGACCGTGACACACCAGGTACCTGGTTATACTCCAGACATATTCAATGGTAGACATGTTAGGCGAACGTGCAGGCCAGAGAAGCAATGGTACCCTTCGCTCTTCGAAGAAGGCTTGTACATTCCTCGCAATATGTGGCCGGGCATTGTCCTGTTGAAATGTGGCCTGTGGAGATGCCTGAAGCAGGGGAGTACCTCAGGCTCTACAACCACCGCTAGTTACCGATTGCTGTTCAAAGTGCTCTCAATTCGTAGGAGGTGAGATAGGTCATTGTAACCAATGGCGCCCCAAACCATCACAGCTTGTGTTTGTCCGTTATGCCGCTCAACAATGCAGCCCTCCAGGTTGCGCTCACCACGGTACCACCGAACACGTATGTGGCCATCGTTGCAGGACACGTTGAAGCGGGACTCATCCCAAAAGACTACATTTTGCAACTCAGCACCCCAGTGACGGTGTTAAGGTGCCCATTGCAGTCGGAGGAGTTTGAAATTTCTGGACAGTGGAAGCCGACGTAATGGCATGCATGCAACCAGTCCAACCTGCAGCAGACGGCGACGAACCGTTGATGCAGACAAGCTCACACCTGTTACAGTGCTTCAACGTCCAGCCAACACTGTGGATGGAGCTGTACGGTTCATTATGGCCATACGGACAAGATGACGGTCATCCCGTGCTGTGGTCATGTTCCGTGGTCCAGTACCGTTCTTCGCTGCGTACGACCTTCATCTATCCACTACTTCCATACAGGCATCACTGTCGTGTCAGCATGCCCTGTATGAGCCGAAATGTCACGGTATGACAAACCCGTTTCCCGGAGACCGATCAAATCCGCCCGTTCGAACTCACATGCCGATATGGCTCCCTTTGACGTCGCGGAGTTATACTGGCACTCACTTTATTGTTTCCACCTTGTTTGACAGTTCTGCACTGACTATACTGGGCGCAAAACTGACCTTGTCTGACCGAAAGAAGAGGGCTCTGCTCGGCCTACGTGTACCCCATCCCTCTGTAAACCTACCACTTATTGCTTGCACACTCTTCTACACTTCCACCAAGTTTGGAGTTATTCGGGAAATTCTTTCTTGGTGTTGCAATTTTCCCAAACGGCAACGTATATAAATAGTCCGTCCTGGAAACGAAGTACAGCTCGTTAGGGACTTGGTTAAGGCTGTTTTTAACTCTCTGGATTCTAAATTTTGTCGTTATCACAATGGCTGAGAATGTGGAACTAGCAATGGCTGCACGCCACTGCAATGGATAACAGGTTGCGGGGAGCGGCTAAACAAACGTGGGAAGATTTAGATAGCAGTACTGTGGCCGAAAGGTTAGCGGATCGGCTGTGAACTAGAATAGCCATTCCAGTTTGAATCTGGAATTGCTGAACTCTTTTCTTTCTGTCTTGCTTTTCCTACCTTGAGAACAATATTATGCTCACCCCTTAAACAGGCAAAGTACTATCATCGTGTACAATGTGCAAGGTATCACTTACTGAATCTTCTCATTTTTAAGTCTGGAAGGTTGTAAACCGGCACTGGCTTTAAGTTTTCTGTTGATGATGTCAATAATGTAACTTTAAGCTAACAGTTAACTAGGTGGAACAAATCCACTCATCTTTGAACCAAATAATAGTACAAAGTACTCTGACCACCCAAAAGAATGTGATAGGATACCTCTGGCAGAACACTAACACTACCATACGGTATAGCTTTCTCCTACTCAAGTCATATATAACAGTTGTATTCTCCAATGCAGTAACGTCACTCATGTCTCATTTCTTATTTTGCCTTCAGCACACAACACTACGTTGAGGTAGCTATACACTCGGGGAACATGGAGCAAAAATGCACTTTTGCTGAATTCGCTGATATGCACCTTGTGTACGGCGAAGCAGGAGGTCCTGCTTCCATAGCTGTACAGATTTACAGCGAAAGGTACCCCAATAGACGACATTCCAATCGGTCTACTTACGAGTTTATAGAACGGCGTTTGCGAGCAAGTGGTTCTGTGTTGCGAATTCAGCAGATTGCGGTGCAACTCGTCGCACTCCGGGGTTTGAAAGAAACATACTACATACACTGTAAGAGGAACCATCAACCAACACCCTTGCTATTGAATGTGCAATGGGCACCAACCACACAAGTGTGTGGCAAGTTTTGCTCGAGGAGCAGCGCTATCCCTTCTATCTGCAAAAGGTGTAAGCCCTAACTCCGAGGGATTTTAATTTGCGCCTCCGGTTTTGTGAAACGATCTTAAGGCAGGCATGGAAATTGTTTTCATTAGTGCTGTTCACAGCTGATGAGGTCACGATTACCACGGACGGACGAATTCTAAACTCCAAGGTCAGTCACATATGTGCATACGAATACCTCCATGCTACTGTTTAGAAGAGCCACCAACAGCTGTTTATGGTGATCATATGGGCTAGCATTGTTTCTGATCGTGAACTTGAACCATTACTTCTTGCTCTTCGACTGTGTGGTAATGTTTATATAATACTTCTGGAGTAATATTGCCAGCCCTTTCCGAAAGTGCCACTTGATGTTCGGGTTCAAAAGCATTTCCAACACGTTGGAGCTCTTGCGCATTAGACTATAAACGTACAGGAGCATCTCAATTACGCCTTACCTAATCGCCGGATCGTAGAGGCAGTCCCACAATACGCTGGCCCCCTCGCTCTCCGGATCACAATCCCTTGGATTACGGGTCGTCCCCAGCCTATGATTTATTCTTCACCGATTGTTTCTGAAGAGGCTTTGTTACATTATTGCAGCCATTGGTTCCTAAGGAATTGCTCGAAATGGCGAGCTCAATGCATAGGCGAGGGGTAGCATGTACCTCTAGTTCCCGAGGCGGGTTCAAACCCGGCGAAGGGCGATGGATTTTTTTCGGGCGTAAAAATTCTTAGTATGACTTCCTTCGAAAGATAAGTAAAGCATAGGAGTGCTTAACACTCCTGAGGGTTCAAGAAACATTTCTGCATAGATCATGAAAGTCTAAATGACAACTGAAGCGTTTCTAAATAAAAAACTTGAGCATTGGTTAAGTTGAAAATTATACCTGCACAACACAAATGTGTCCTGTAAATCAAATAAAACTAAGCACGTGCTTAGAAAGAAAGAAACAGCGTGGCCATTTGGATTCGCACCCACTCAAATGTCTGTTTACCCACGCCTTTTATGTAACATATACATTGCGCTAAAGACGCAAGCGTCCATTACATCCACTTATTTTCTTACATATTACAGTTAAGTGGAGCTAATCAGTCGTGCAAGCTCCCTTGCAATTTTAAGGAATAACTTAATCATTTGTCTTCGTGGATCAGTGGCTTTTAAATAAGCACGACCCTTAATGAACATGTTAAAACGTTTCGTGAGTTGGGTTTTTGTTTGTTTCTTAATTAAACCATTCATATGTCTGTTAAATTTCGGTTATTTTAAACATATTTGAAAATCTAGGAATCTTCTTTATTTCATCTTAAAACAAATTCGAACCTTCTATCACTTAAATTCACAGAACTTGGAATTTTCGAATAAAGGTCAAGTTTTACAATAGCGGATCTTTTTGTATATACACGACGATAATATATTTTGATTCAGCTAAATACATGCTGCATATTAACTTAAGAAGAAACTTGTGAAACAATATAAGGAACGCATGTAATCTATTTAAACAAATAAGCTTCGAGTAGGTGACATGCATTAAAAAAATAATTCACCATTTACGTTATTATTAGAAAGCCGAGGGAAATGGCTCAGGCGATAATGTCTATAGCCCGCATTACACAGGTCGTCAATTCAATTTCCGCGGGCGACCTTCCTGATCTATGGGTTTCTCGGGGTTTCCCCGGGTCGCTAGTCGAATGCTGGGAAGGTTAGTTACATCCCCCGAATTTCCTGTCCCTCCATTTCATTTACATTCTCATTTCACTTCACGTTTCATCTGCTTGATCTATTTCAGGGTTAAAACTGTCGGCGTTGCATGGTGGGGGAAAAGGGTGCTCTATGTAACCCTTTGTCCCTCGTAATGTGGGCGGTCTCCAAGTTTCGGGCCCCCCAGGGGATGTGTAAGCCAGCAGGGGGAGAAGAGCCGTTGCACCAGCTGCTATCCGGGAAGTTTCAATCTGTAAAATGTAGAGACCTTGCCCTCTGCCCTTTCGGACCTCCTAGTCCGGGCACCCTCTGTGTACACCTACCTCATCCCTCACTCACGAGGCACCTTCTTAGGGACGTCAGGCACAAAAGATCTTGAAGGTCGAGGTGCAAATTTTCCCTCCGCCATTAGTCCCAGTTATTAGAAATACCATTTATATTCCTTTCTTTAGAAAAGCATACGGGTCACAAATATAAAAAGTAAAGTAATTTTAACACATATTTTTACCTGTATCGAGGCGTTCTCTTCAAATAGCACCTTTAATATGTATAATCACAACGTTTAATATAACTTTGTGTTTTGTAAGATATAAGATATATTAAAAATATTCAGATTGATATTTCACTTCATTATAAGTTCATGCATGGAGTTTAAACGAATAAGAATATACATTTTAAAATAAACACGTCTCTTGCATTGCTGAATCTATAGCTGTGAGTTAAACCAATAAAGAGGTGAGCATATGTAGACGTTTTTAAAGACTATGGTTTAATTACACCGAAGTGTAGGTCCTTGTTGTAATTGCTGTATGATGTATTCCGAAGCTACAGGGTAAATCAACGACAGCTATAAAACAGCTTCAGTTCAAATTAACGATTATTCCGACAAAGTGACCTGCACTGCTTTAACACGGGCTTTATAGGCAGTTTTGAGATACCTGTGCACTTGTGCAGAAGAGGTGAATATATACTTCCCCCTCATAATTATGTTTCTAGGAGCTGTGATTAGATTGGTGTAAGATTATACCCCCACTCCTTTGCTATAGACCATTATAATGAAAATGGTAAGAAAGTACTGGTTTCTTTTTCACAAGATGCAGAACGAAACTTGTTAACACATGTAGACTATTAAATTAATTGTCATATCACGGTTAAATTATCATGTACTTTATCCTTTGTGAGACAGGATCTGGATTGCTTTTTCCAACGCTGCTAGACAAGTTTAAAGTGCTTAAAATATCTGGAATTCACTTAAGAGCCTTCACCGCTGTAGTTGAATAAATTAAATGTGTTTTACTCTTGAGAGAAACCTTATCAACGATAGCAAAGAGTTACCTATTTATTTATTTTTGTTAAGTTTAAAAGGAAATGACATGTTGTGGCGTCTAGGAGCACTTAAGACAATACATTAGATTTACAATTGAGAAATACTAACATCCTGTGTTTCTATCACTAAGTGAATATTTATCAACACTTTTTCAACAGTGGCGAAGCATTGGAGACGTTTTTCTTTTCTTTATTTTTTGTTTGTTTTGTTTGTTTTGTTTTTTGTTATATTACGTTTAAAAGGGAATTGAATGCTGTGGAGGCGGGGAGCATTTAAGACATTCCATGTATAGTTTAATAACATGCAAAATTAGAAATGACTGACAGGTGATTGACATATGCAAATTGAGTTTAACCGATAGAAGTCAAGGTGGCATTTTCAATATACCTTACATATGTTTGTCGAATATTCTTTTTCAGATTAGGGTGAGGACATTTCAAATAACCTGTCGGTGTCTTTGAGATATAAAAAGGGAATTGACCACAGTCGGCTTTTCTTTGTATTTTGAACCCCTTAGATGAGGTGAGAAAAGTTCATTTCATGCAAATCAGTATAATACCCTATCAGTGTCTTTAAAATCTTATGAAAAGGGACGTGGCCATTGTCGGCATTTTACTTTCTCTACCAGTACATAAAAGTTGGAGAAGATAACCACTAATAAAATATAGGTTAGAGAAGGTCATGTGAATGTATCACATCAGATTTTTCTTTGTAATTTTCAACTCTTCTGGGTGGTAGTTTCTTGAAAGCAATAAATATCATTCTAATTAAATTTTGTTACCTGCTTATCAATTAATGGCTTTAAACGCTAATAAATGTCACCAACATACAAATTTATGAACCAATTAGGAAAAGTGATTACCCCATTATTTATGCAGGCATTCCGTCGACATACATTAAAAAGCCATTTAGATAATTAATTTCATCATTTGCATTCTTAAAAAGCTGTCGGATCTATTTGTAATTTTGTGTCCTTATATTTATAATACTTACATTTCCGGTTTGTGCAGTAGGATTAATGCATGATTTGGCGAAAACGAAAAAATAATTGGCAGAGTTTATAACAAATTTGAGTTCCTGAGTAATTTCCCTGGACCAGACAACAGAACGATTAAAATGAGCTATACAGTTGCAAAAGCAATACAGAGACGACTTAGAAGAATATTTGAGTGCTAAAATTATTCATTTTAAATTATATATTAAGAACAATGCAATATAAATATACTCCCAAAGTAAATTGTATAATATTGCTTGAAAACTACACTCAAGCACTGTTTCTTAATTTACAAATTGTTATGAAAATCCCCGTCAATCGCTGCAAACAATTTGTTCAGCCTAGCGCTGTTTTTCACTCCTTAAAAGACTCAAGAATGATTTACTATCATCCATTCAAAAGTCTTGCCATCATATCCATGAATTATTGTGACATTACACGACAATTAAGCCACAATCAATCCGATTGCCGTGGTGCATGTGCTTGAATACGGCACTGTGCTTGAATACGGCACTGTGCTGACTCAATTCGTGCTGCGCGGTGGCAGCGCTCGGTTTGTCCTCCGTTGCAGTGGTGGTGGCCACACATGTATGCGGCATCTACGACTGCAACGTTTGGTTCGATCTCTGTATATGAAGCCTTATTTTCAGCTATGAAACGTAATAAAGGGCCACAGAGAGCCAAAATTCGTGATAATTTAAGGTGCACTTTAAGGGTTCAGAGTTGTGTTTCATTGTCACCAAATGTGGCGAATATTTTGAAAACAATAGAAGTTAGAAAGTAAAAGTGTCCACCGAGAAGAACTGAATATATCAAATTTTTAGTTGAAACGCGTATTCACTATATAGTTTATATTCGTTCAATTTGAAGTCCTCCTTGTAATATTATCACTGTATAGTAAGTTCTATTTTGTTAATTTATAATTTTGCTACCTCTCCAGAATCAAAATTGTGCTAAATTCCACTACCAAAGGAGTGTTTCATTCTTATAGTAAAAGATACTGCATGTATATGCTACCATTTGGCTGTACAGTACTGAAGGCTATAATTAATTTGTACTGAGTTATTTTGTTTATAATTTAACACTAAGCGCTACAGGAATATTAAACCAGGGATTCCTTCTTCACCGGTCTATCCTTAATAGTTTAATGGTGACGCAAGTACCATTACCGGAAACCACTAGGTGAAGGAGTAATTGACTCATACGCGTATACTTCGCCGGCACAGACCAGTGAACTTCAGCATCGTGCGTACAGTACAGACACGACGTGTTTGCGAGTTCGTTGTCCCTTATGAAGATATGATTGGCGAATGTGCAACACAGAAAGCAGGCCAGTAGAATAAAGATGGGGGCTTGAGAGAACCTAGGGATGCAGACAACTGATAAGATGTAATCAATATACTTCTAAAGTCTTGGCGTCGGTTCTCTAAAGGGTTGGACGCAAACACCACGCATGTATCTTGATTAATGTAATTAAACGCTACTCGTGGATCGATGAATACGATTAAGTATTTTCGATTGATTAATGTAAACAAGCGTGTATGAAATGACTCACGCACGCGGTCGCCATCATATATGTGTGTGGGTGTTAAGGTGATTATTACGCGTGTATATTTATTACGACTAATAACACTTGTTTAATTATACTTTTGAGGGAAAAGCTTTTTTGGATTTATAAGAATATTACATCACTTAGAAGAATACATGACTGAAAGGACAGAGCTGTCGTAACGAGACGTTAACGAGCGATTCTTTCGCTGAAAACGCGCGCGGGATACATACACTGTGCAGTGCCCTACTCGACTGAAGCCTCTCAAATCTGCAAGTAGATACTAGCCGTATCCCCTCCCTTCCCTCTCCATGCTTTTCACGACCTGCCGTGCGCGCTCTCTAGAGGAGAGAGTCGAAGGCTCGTTCAACCGCTCAAAGACGAAGAAGACGAAACTTCGACATATTGAGGGTTTAACACAGGAACTTTGACATCTTAGGACGCATGGCAGCCATCTTACCTCCCTGGAAATAACTAACATAAATCATTTGAAATGGGCGATAAGGAACTTCGCGATTCAAGATATTTTTCCACAGTTTGTGTACACATAGGCGTGACTCTGACAAATACGGTTATCATTATAGTTAATTATTACATACGTTTTTAATTAATAAATAATGGACTAAATAAATAATGGAATGCGGTGAGCGACAAAAACAAAACACCTTCCTTGTTACTCTTTTAATTAACGCTAGTTAAAGAACGCTCATACATAAAACTCAATAGAAATTTAAGGACGGTCGTGGAAAAATGCAGGGCATGAACTTTAAAACAGACATTATCAATAAATCACTCCACCCACAGCGCAAGTCATGGAATTTAAAACAGGCATTTTTGATAAAGTACCGCACTGTCAGCGCAAGCACACGCGAAGGCATGGACTTTAAAACAGGCACTGACGGTAAAGGATCGCACTGCCAGAGCAAGCACACACATAGGCTTGGACATTAAACCAGGCATTGTAGGTAAAGTATCGCACTGCCACGCAAGCACACGCGTAGGCATGGACTTTACAACAGGCATTGTCGGTAAAGTACCACACTAACAATGCAAGCACACGCGTAGTCATGGAATTTAAAACAGGCATTTTCGATAAAGTACCCCACTGCCAGCGCCAAGAACCCTCGTAGGCAGGGACTTTAAAATAGCCATTACCAGTAAAAAAACGCATCTAATCCGCAAGCTCTCTCTCTCTCTCTGTTCTTTGCAGGTAGGAACTTTAAGACACCTATTGCCGATGAAGTACCCAACCATCTCACGCAAGCACGCTCGTATGTATGGACTTTAAAACAGGCATTGTTGATAAAATACCGCAGTCCACTCACACAAGAGAGTGATAGGTTGGGTCTTTAAAATAGACATTTCCAATAAAGTGCACAACTATCTCCGCATGCACGCACATAGCCATGGACTTTAAAACAGGTATTTTCCATATAGTATTGCCTTGCCAGCGGTAGCACACGCATAGGCTTGGACTTTAAAACGGCATTACTAGTAAAAAACGCATCCACCACGCAAGCTCTCTCTCTCTCTATCTACTTTGTAGGTAAGAACTTTAATACGGACATTGTCGATAAAGCACCCTACAGCTCACGCAATCACCCTGTAGGCAGGGACCTTAAAACAGTAATTGCCGGTAAAAAACGCATCCATCACGCAACTACTCTCTCTCTCTCACTCTACATTACGCCAACGATTTATATAGCGGTTTACACACCCTTGAAGAGGGTAAACCATGAAGCTGCCTGTGTTTCTCCTCTGTACTTAAGAGGCTCAATGGATGGGATTCTTGAGAACAGATAGGACCTAAAGCGAGTGAATGGATTTTTCCCAAGACGTCGGAAATTACATAGATAGAAACAAGCATAACTTATTTTAATTACTAACCGTAAAATTATATTATCGTCAAGAAAGCTTATTTGTTTATTCCATTTAAACAGACTGTGGTTCAGCAGCCATATCTAAAAATTATTTGATCCAGCATCATTCCAATGTAATAAATCTCAGGATTCTCTGAGAGATATCGTGTCATTCAAATTCGAGAAGTCACAGGCTCGATTCTCGGTTAGGTGATTTACGATGTAAGGGCAAGCCCTCATATCAACGATCTTTCTAAGCGTGGGTGTAATATATTATTCTACGTTGAATGGTGTATAGTACTGTACGTAAACCTTCGGTACTTGCGCAATTATTATTCCCGTAACAAAAATGTAAAAACGACTGTAACAGACCCTTCACTGTTTAGATATGCAGCGTCTAAATCCGGTATTGAATACCAGAGGGAAAGCGAACTCTAAACTCAAACTAAAAAAATACACGAACTTTCAAAATATGCACGCTTCTCTTAGTAAATGTGTAAAAAAGGACGAAACCTTTTTAAACAGCCCTACCTTCGAAAAATATATTGAATATTCCAGCACAGATATTAAACCATTACGAAGACTTGCAATACAAATTGATATTTGATTAAAAGATTTTCTTCATCAGTGATCTTCGAAAAATTTGACAACGAGCTATTCAGTTGTACACCTCTTGAAAAAATATGTTGTACATCCCTGAAGAGAGTATACCAGGGGCCTCAGGAAATTCCCGGTAGCTGGGTAGTGTCCTATAGCCCATTAACGGGCAATGCCAAACGCTTTCCCATTAAGCGTGTATTGTGTTTTTAAAATGATTTCTCATTCTTCTGAAAAGACCATCCTTAGCGGAAACCTCTGCTCATATAAATGAGAGTGTAAATGTCCTAACACGTTATTTACATACTTTTCAAATACAAGAATTCTTTGCATAATAACGATAATCAACTAATTTTATGGAAACAAATATATAACAAATAAATATGATTTAGAGAGGGAGAAATAAAAAGTATGGTATTTAGAATTAAAATGGGAGAAGGAATTCAACTTAAGCAATCGAATGTATAATATTTTTCTTAATGTGTCTTTGTAGCAAACCAGTTTACGGTCTGCTTTATACATGAAACAAATACTTGATGTATGACAGTCTTATTTAGCATTGGTAAAAGATGTTTGAAGC
The DNA here is from genome assembly GCA_030765065.1 of Deroplatys truncata. Taxonomy (NCBI): domain Eukaryota; kingdom Metazoa; phylum Arthropoda; class Insecta; order Mantodea; family Mantidae; genus Deroplatys; species Deroplatys truncata. Next base: position 6,198,229 of record CM060982.1, read on the forward strand.
CTCTTTTGATAAAAGTTTCTTCGCGGTAAGGTTTGAGGTTTCAATTCGAGAGGTCGCCGGTTGAATTCCAGGTGACCATCCTGTCTGACTTTAGGACCTGCATGAACGTCTACGAATACATAGACACAGGCAAGTCTTCTCATTAACGATCTTTATAAGCGAGGGTGTAATTATTTACTTGCTGGTATGACATATAGATCCTGTACTTAAACATTTGTAGCTATAGCACCAGTGGACAATCAGGTTTATAATCATTATGTTTATAACTATTATTGTCAGGAGAGCTTTCTTGTTTATTTTATTTAAACAAACTGATATTTTAGTTTCGATACCTAAAAATTACACAATTCCTACACCGCACCAGGAAACTTAAACCAACAGAAACAATAGCTTCTTTTTTCGTTATTTTTACTCTAAAATTTGTATTTTTAAATAATACTATGAGGTTGGTGATGGCATCAGCGTCACCACTCACATTCGTATTCGTATCATGTTAGAATAATACTTTGATCGCAGACGGCCGTTTCAAATATAACACTGGAGCAAATATTTTGATAATAATAAACATAGAATTTTAGAATTAATGAAAAAAATAATAAATATTTTTTATTCCATTTTATTGTTTAGTGTCATATACAAAAGTATTTTCCTTGCAAACAATTTTATAACAGAAATAATACCTTCCCTTTTTCGTTCTTTTCACTCTAAAATTATTATTAAATAATACGTCTTATACAATCATGTGTATGAGGTTGGAGTTCCAGGTGATAGCTTCAGCATCACCACACACATTCATATCATGTTAGAATAATACTGTGAGCTTAGACGGGTGCTTCAGATATAATACTGGAGCGAATATTTTGATAATAATAAGCATTAAATTCTAGCATTAATGAAAAATATAATATATATTTTTTATTCTATTTTATTTTCAAGGGACATATACAGAAGGGTTTCTCTTTACGGAGAGGTTTCGTGATTCAGGAATTTCCCCCGCATCAAGTTTAAACGCGTGTTATGAAATACTCGCTGCTCGAGGTTAGCATTCCCCTTGACGCGTTCTGCTCGAGGTGCTGGAGTAGCCAAACAAAATATCAATTTATTATATAACGTCACGCCTCTCGCCGTCTAGCTTTATAGGGAAAATGATATAAAAACACAGCTTTTCCGGCAATTTTTACTCTGTCTTGTGAGAACACATCGATCTAAGTACTCTTCAGTCTTTCATTCACGTCGTGAAATTTCATCAAACATCATGTCTGGTAAGTCGTAAAAGTATCTTGTTTACTTTAAAAGTTAATATATTACTCACTACATTTAACTTATAATTGCATTTTTTTTCAATGCCAACATTCTACAGTTAATAACTAACCGCTGGAATTCATTCGCTCAAAAAAATGTGAACGGTTTAATTAAGTATTCATATTTTGAAGCAAACTTATTATGCCATGTGTTTAAATAAGAGATTTCACCGAGTGAATTGTATTCCTGTCTAGATAAACTACAATTATTTGAATACCTTCTTAACGGTTTGCTTTAGAATATTACAAATAAAGTCTGTTGTGCGAATCATTCGCTCTAACAAAGTAAATTTTTACATTATATTAAAAAATTTAACGAAAAATGCTCGTCGCGGGTCTCTACCATCTTCATGTCAACATTCTTTTGCCTTTGGAATTAAAGTTTGGTGGTCGGATTTGATCTGTACAGTTTGCATTGCGCTGGATGTCCCTAACATTTGCATCTCTTGGACAGTTCCAGCTAGTCGCGCGTCACTGTCAGCAACATTTAGACGATCTGCTACCTTCTGAAGTAACGTTTGGTCGTTTGTATAGATCTGTACAGCTTGCATTGCACTGGGTGTCCCTAATATTTCCAGCTCCTAGACCGTTCCAGCTAGTCGCGCGTCACTGTCATCCACTTTTCGACGATCTGTTACCTTCTGAAGTTAAGTTTGGCGGCTGGTTTAGATCTGTGGTATGCATTGCGCTGGGTGTCCTAACGTTTCCAGCTCTCGGAAGGTTCCAGCTAGTCGAGCGTTTCTACCATCTACATTTCGACAATCTGTTGCCTTCTTAATTAAACCTTGGTGGCAGGTTTAAATCTGTACAGTTTGCATTGCGCTGGATGTCCCTAACATTTCCAGCTCACGGACCGTTCCAGCTCGTGCCGCGTCTCTACCATCTTCATGTCGACGAACTGTACCTCCTTAGTGAATGTTTAGTGGTTGGTTTAGATCTCTACAGCTTACGACGCGCAGAGTGTCCGTAACGTTACCAGCTCTCAGGTCGTCCCAGCTATTCGCACTTCTCTACCATCTACATTTCTCTGGGTGTCCCTAATATTTCCAGCTCCTAGACCGTTCCAGCTAGTCGCGCGTCACTGTCATCCACAGTTCGACGATCTGTTACCTTCTGAAGTAAAGTTTGGCGGCTGGTTTAGATCTGTGGTATGCATTTCGCTGGATATCCCTAACATTTCCAGCTCACGGACCGTTCCAGCTCGTGCCGCGTCTCTACCATCTTCATGTCGACGAACTGTTACCTCCTTAGTGAATGTTTGGTGGTTGGTTTAGTTCTGTACAGCTTACGCCGCGCAGAGTGTCCGTAACGTTACCAGCTCTCGGATCGTCCCAGCTATTCGCACGTCTCTACCATCTACATTTCGTCCAACGTTTACCTTCTGAATTAACGTTAGGTGGTCTGCATAGATCTGTACAGGTTGCATTGCGCTGGGTATCCCTAACATTTCCAGGTCCTGGACCGCTCCAGCTATTCGCGCGTCTCTGTAATCCATATTCCGACGATCTGTTACCTTCTGAATTAAAGTTTGGTAGTCTGTATTGATTTGTACAGCTTGCATTGACATGGTTGTCCCCAGATTTCGACCCGTTCCAGCTAGTCGCACGTCTCTACCATCTACATTACGACGAACTGTTACAGTCTGAATTAAAGTTTGGTGGTGTGTATAGATCTGTACAACTTGCATTTCGCTGGATGTCCCTAACATTTCCAGCTCCTGGACCGTTTCAGCTAGTCTAGCGTCTCTGTCATCCACATTTCGGCGATCTGTTACCTTCTGTAGTAAGGATTAGTGGCTGGATTAGGCCTGTAATCTGCATTGCACTGGGTGTCCCTGACGTTTCCAGATCTCGCGGCGTTCCAACTTGTCGCGCGTCTTAGCCATCTACATTTCGATGAATTATTACCTTCTGAATTAAAGTTTGGTGGTTGGTTTAGAACTCTAGTGCATGCATTGCGCTGAGGTGTCCCTAACGTTTCCAGATCTCTGACCATTCCAGCTAGTCACGCGACACTGTCACCTGTATGTCGATGATCTGTGGCCTCCTGAATGTTATTACACTTTCTGATTAGGTAGTTACATATTCTGATTAGGCTGTTAATTATTCTATTAAGCTGTTGCACATTCTGATTAGGTTGTTACATATTCTGTTTATGCTGATACATATTCTGATTAGGCTGTTACTTATCCTGATTAGGCGGTTACATATTCTGATTAAGGTCTGTTACGTTACGTGTATAGGATGGTCCAGGAGACATGACAGTCAAAGGGTGAGGCCCCTACTCTTTAAACATTTGAACCTGGGGTCTGTTCCAACCAACAAAACGTCTACGGATCCCGAGAAACGCGTATTCACTATAGAGTTTGTATTCGTTCAATTTGAAGTCCTGTTTGTAATATTATCACTGTATAGTAAGTTTTATTTTGTTATTTTATAATTTTGCTACTTCTCCAGTATCAAAATTGTGCTAAATTCCACCACCAAAGTAGTGTTTCATTCTTATAGTAAAGATACTGCATGTACATGCTACCATTTGGCTGTACAGTACTGAAGAGTGTAATTGATTTGTACTGAGTTATTTTGTTTATAATTTAACACCAAGCGCTACAGGAATATTAAACCAGGCATGACACAGTTTGTGACTGATTCCTTCTTCACCGTTCTATCCTTAATAGTCTAATGGTGACGCAAGTACCATTACCGTAAACCACTACGTTAAGGAGTAATTGACTCATACGCGTATACTTCGCCGGCACAGACCAGTGAACTTCAGCACTGTGCTTACAGCACAGACACGACGATTTTTCGAGTTAGATATGATAATTTCGATGAGTTATGATTGGCGAATGTGCAACAAAGAAATCAGGATAGTAGGATAAATGTGGGAGCTCCAGAGCACATAGGGATGCCGACAACTGATAAGATGTAATCGGTATACTGCGAAAGTCTTGGCGTCGGTTCTCTAAAGGGTTGGACGCAAACACCACGCATGTATCTTGATTAATGTAATTAAACGCTACTCGTGGATCGATGAATACGATTAAGTATTTTCGATTGATTAATGTAAATAAGCGTGTATGAAATGCCTCACGGTCGCCATCGTATATGTTTGTGGGTGTTAAGGTGATTATTACGCGTGTATAATTATTACGACTAATAACACTTGTTTAATTATACTTTTGAGGGAAAAGCTTTTTTGGATTTATAAGAATATTACATCACTTAGAAGAATACATGACTGAAAGGACAGAGTTTTCCTAACGAGACGTTAACGAGTGATTCTTTCGCTGAAAACGCGCGCGAATACATCCACTGTGCAGTGCCCTACTCGACTAAAGCCTCTCAAATCTGCAAGTAGATACTAGCCGTATCTCCTTCCTACCCTCTCCATGCTTTTCACGACCTGCCGTGCGCGCTCTCTAGAGGAGAGAGTCGAAGGCTCGCTCAACCGCTCAAAGACGAAGAAGGCGGAACTTCGACATATTGAGTGTTTAACACAGGAACTTTGACATCTTAGGACGCATGGCAGCCATCTTGCCTCCCTGGAAATAACTAACATAAATCATTTGAAATGGGCGAAAGGAACTTCGCGGTTCAAGATATATTTCCACGGTTTTTGTACACATAGGCGTGACTGACAAATACGGTTATCATTATAGTTAAATATTACATACGTTGTTAATTGATAAATAATGGACTAAATAAATAATGGAATGTGGTGAGCGGCAAAAACAAAACACCTTCCTTGTTACTCTTTTAATTAACGATAGTTAAAGAACGCTCATAAATAAAACTCAATAGAAATATAAGGACAGTCGTGGAAAAATGCAGGGCATGAACTGTAAAACAGACATTATCACTAAAGCACTCCACCCACAGCGCAAAACATGGAATTTAAAACAGGCATTTTCGATAAATTACCGCACTATCAGCGCAAGCACATGCGTAGGTTTGGACCTTGAAACAGGCATTGAAGGTAAAGGATCGCACTGCCGAGCAAGCACATACATAGGCTTGGACCTTAAACCAGGCATTGTAGGTAAAGTTTCGCACTGCCACGCAAGCATACGCGTAGGCATGGACTTTAAAACAGGCATTGTCGGTAAAGTACCACACTACCAGCGCAAGCACACGCGTAGTCATGAACTTTAAAACAGGCATTTTCGATAAAGTACCGCACTGCCAGCGCAAGGACCCTCGTAGTTAGGGACTTTAAAACAGCCATTACCGGTAAAAAAACGCATCTATTCCGCAAGAACTCTCTCTTCTTTGCAGGTAAGAACTTTAAAACACCTATTGCCGATAAAGTACCCAACCAGCTCACGCAAGCACGCTCGTATGTTTGGAAATTAAAACAGGCATTGTTGATAAAATACCGCAGCCCAATCACACAAGCAAGTGATAGGTTGGGTCTTTAAAATAGACATTGTGATTAAAGTGCACAACCAGCTCAGGCAATCTCGCGCATAGGCATGGATTTAGAACAGGAATTGTCGATAAAGTACGGTAGCTCACTCACACACGAATGTGCATAGGTAGGGTCTTTAAAACAGACATTGCCAATAAAGTATCCAACCGGCTCACGCATTCACGCACCTAGCCATGGACTTTAAAACAGGTATTTTCGATATAGTATTGCCTTGCCAGCGGTAGCACACGCATAGGCTTGGACTTTAAACCGGCATTACCGGTAAAAAACGCGACCACCACGCAAGCTCTCTCTCTCTCTATCTAATTTGCAGGTAAGAACCTTAATACAGACATTGCCGAAAAAGCACCCTACAGTCACGCAATCACCCTCGTAGGCAGGAACCTTAAAACAGTCATTGCCGGTAAAAAAACGCATCCATCACGCAACCACTCTATCTCTCTCACTGTAGATTACGCCAACGATTTATATAGCGGTTTACACACCCTTGAAGAGTGTAAACCATGAAGCTGCCTGTGTTTCTCCTCTGTACTTAAGAGGCTCAATGGATGGGATTCTTGAGAACAGATAGGACCTAAAGCGAGTGAATGGATTTTTCCCAAGAAAATTACATCGATAGAAACAAGCATAACTTATTTTAATTACTAACGCTAAAATTATATTATCGTCAAGAAAGCTTATTTGTTTATTTCATTTAAACAGACTGTGATTCAGCAGCCATATCTAAAAATTATTTGATCCAGCATCATTCCAATGTAATAAATCTCAGAATTCTCTGAGAGATATCGTGTCATTCAAATTCGAGAAGTCACAGGCTCGATTCTCGGTTAGGTGATTTACGATGTAAGGGCAAGTCCTCATATCAACGATATTTATAAGCGTGGGTGTAATATATTATTCTACGTTGAATGGTGTATAGTACTGTACGTAAACCTTCGGTACTTGCGCAATTATTATTCCCGTAACAAAAATGTAAAAACGACTGTAACAGACCCTTCACTGTTTAGATATGCAGCGTCTAAATCCGGTATTGAATACCAGAGGGAAAGCGAACTCTAAACTCAAACTAAAAAAGTACACGAACTTTCAAAATATGCACGCTTATCTTAGTAAATGTATAAAAAAGGACGAGAACTTTTTAAACAGCCCTACCTTTGAAAAATATATTGAATATTCCAGCAGAGATATTAAACCATTTGGAAGACCTCAAATATACATTGATATTTGTTTAAAACGTTTTCTTCACCAGTGATCTTCGAAAAATTTGACAACGAGCTATTCAGTTGCACACCTCTTGAAAAAATATGTTGTACATCCCTGAAGAGAGTATACCAGGGGCCTCAGGAAATTCCCGAAAGCTGGGTAGTGTCCTATAGCCCATTAACGGGCAATTCCAAACCCTTTCCCTTTGAGCGTGTATTGTGCTTTTAAAATGATTTCTCATTCTTCTGAAAAGACCATCCTTAGCGGAAAACTCTGCTTATATAAATGAGAGTGTAAATGTCCTAACACTTTATTTATATACTTTTCAAATACAAGAATTCTTTGCATAATAACGATAATCAACTAATTTTATGAAAACAAATATATAACACATAAATATGATTTGGAGAGGGAGAAATAAAAAGTATGGTATTTAGAATTAAAATGGGAGAAGGAATTCAACTTAAGCAATCGAGTGTATGATATTTTTCTTAATATGCCTTTGTAGCAAACCAGTTTACGGTCTGCTTTATACATGAAACAAATACTTGACGTATGACAGTCTTATATAGCATTGGTAAAAGATGTTTGAAGCCTCTTTTGATAAAAGGTACTTCGCGGTAATGTTTGAGGCTTCAATTCGAGAGGTCGCCGGTTGAATTCCAGGTGACCA